>JAVDPK010000527.1:518327-527164 GCA_034780415.1 Cichlasoma orientale | reverse complement strand
AATGCCGAGAGAGTTTCTTTTTTACGTGGAGGAATTTAAATCTATTGTCATAGGAATATTCTCTTTTTATGTTTCCCCTTTAGCCTGCAGCCCACTTTCAGGTTTCTTCTATGGGTTTCTAAATGGGCTGATATTTCCATCACTGAAGCCTTTTTCAAAAATTTCAGGAATACTGCATTATGTGCATACCATAAGACATTTTCTCTTCATTTAAGCATGAGAACATTCACTACCTTGTTTGCCAGTTTGTACATATGGCAGGCTGTTCAGATAAACTAAAATATGGCAGGCTGTGTTAAATGAAAATCAGGAAGGCGAGGGCCTGATTTAGAGCATTTACAGAAATTCTATAGAAACTAAATATGAAACCATGATATTTAATTTAGCTTAAATCCCTCACTTCATACACTGAACAACATTAAGATTAATGCATCAGCTTCTTTTTATGTGACTAGGCTCCCAGATGCCTTTATGTTAGACTTGGCAGCATTGTTTTAATTAATAGAGGAAGAAGGAAAAACATGGTAAAATGGGAACAATGCTCAAGGGCAAGACAAAATCCAAATGTGCATTTGCCAAGGGGAAAAGTCACAGGACAGGATCCCAGAAATAGGCCACCAGCAGCCACCCATGGTCTGGTCAGATATGGGTGAATTCTTAAGGCCATTCAGCCACACAAGGCTAATTCTGATTCCGACCTCTGCCCCGGAGCATTTGGTGGGACTGTGAAGTGATTGACTGGTGGCCGCACACATCCTTCTGTAGCACCAACCTTTCCTTTAGGCTTCAGCATATACACAACACACCCTCCCATTGCCCTTCCCTCCTGTTCATTAATATTCATAATTCATGTGGAATAAAGTGATTCTGGATCATTAAATGTGCATGAATATTTGTCGGATGAAAGTTTAGCCGAGCCATCCCTCTTCGGCAGCATGATGTCACAGAACAGCTTCCCAGTCAATGGATTCAGCACACAGCTTAATGGCCTCTACCTTTTAAAGTGCAACTCAGAGCTTATCCAGCAGCAGTTCCCACCTATATGTAATCTTATTTTACACCTCTTGATCTGAGATTTAACAGAATCAATGGATAGAGGTGGTGTTTGTGTGGTTCCTGTAGTGCCGGGTAACAATATATGGATCAATTACACTTAAATCCATAGAGCAGCAGAACCACTTTTGTGGTACAGTAGATGTCATTTATTATTCAGGAGTGCAGAACAATAGCAGTGGTGCTGTACTTTATGGATGCTGAGCCCATGTAGAATGCAAATGTGCTATGTGTGTATAATCCTCCATGGAGGTGACTCAAAGATTGATGGATTACAGCAAATGTCTGAGCATATTAGAGTAGAAGAAAAGCTGCAATGCATACAAGCTAAGTATTATTTAATCAATTCATTTCTGCAGGTTTATTTCAAAATTTAGGTGCAGGTCTTCAGGTACGTGTCCTGTCCTTACTCTGAGAAATGCATCGGACTCTCTCTCTGTTACACCACAAGCAGAGAAGAGCTGATCGCTGGGCAGCATGCCACCCCATTTGAGCAGCCTTCTAAAACAAATGGATCCAAAAATCATTGGAGGGGTGTCCAAGCCGCTTTGTTTCTTCTCGGCTTTCTCTCTTTTTTGCAACATGCTTGTTATCGCAATATCAGTGCTGCATGGTGCTGCTGCCCTGACTTGCTGCGACTTCATTTTCATCTCTGTGACTCCCCACTCGTTGTCTCTCTCTCTCTCTCTCTCTCTCTCTCTCTCTCTCTCTCTCTCTCTCAAATAGGCACACATTAAGTGAGATCCATCCCTTTGCTACAGTGCTGCAGTGCTGAGAAACAGTATCAGGAAAAAAAAGAAGAGATGTCTGGCATGAAACCCACACTATAAAAATAGGCTGTGGAAGGGCATCCAAAATTCTTTTTTCCATTTCCATTACTTTATTTAAAAAAAAACACCCTCTTATTCTTCAGTTTCCCCCCAGGGTGTCTGATGACTAATATTAACTTACAGTATATTATTAAGTGCAAAAAAAGAACCTTCTGTTTCAATAAAGGGGAAAAAGGACGACATTTCATTTGGATCCACTAATCACTCAACCCCAATCCTATCATTACCTCTTTCCCTCTAACTGTTCCAAGAAGTGAGGTGTCAGCACATTTCATATAGCAAGGGTCACCCTGAAGCCTTCCTGTTGAGGAGCAGAATAATTCCCTTTGCTGAAGGTGCCATATGTAGGACATTTATTAGCTAGGGAAACTATTTAATAAATGTGGAATAATTAAGAATTGGATCACCACTGTTAATTTCATCACAAATATCCAACCTTTCTGGATATTCCATCTCCAACTCCTCCCTGTTCCTCTCCTCTCTGCTGCTGCTGCTGCTTTTTAAAGCCTCGAACACCTTCAGAGAGGATAATGAGCTCTGTCAGAAAGAGACTGCTTCTTTTTTCCCCTCTTCCCAAAGTAGGCTTTTGCCTTTTTTTTCTACTTCATTATAATCAACAGTGGAGTGTCCCATATTCCTGCTGCTGAGCAGAACATTCCCTCAGAGACAGTCAATATTGAGGCTTATAACCTATAACTCAGAGTTCAACCCCCGAAGAAGAAAGTTTCCCCTTTGAAGACGCTCATCACTATGGTAATCACCTGATCAGAGGATGCTACGCCGACTCCTTCTGATGCAAATGTTTGTTTTACATGCAAAACTGCCACATTAAAACTCTTTCTCTAATTCGCACTTGAGTTCAGGCGAACAATCTGGCTCTTGTCACTGATATAATTTTTGCTGAAGGAATTACACTCACTGGATAAAGAATTCAGCAGTCAGACCACCATTTGTAATGTCCGTATATTGAAGAAATTATACTGCTTTGAATTCATAAGGAAATTCCTCCATTTAGACGAGATAACACAGCTGTTCTCAAACTGGAATTCTGCTCTATCTAATAGCACTCAAGATTGCCATCTTAGTTCCACTTGTAGCGGTGCTGGCATCATTCTTGTATATTTATATGGATTTGAAAAAAAAATGCTGGAAGTAGACTGTATAAACCACGCGCGACTGTCACACAGTTAAGAGGTTGTTTAACTACCCAAAGCTTGGGCTCAAATTGCCACCCTCCATGAAGCCAATGATGCAAATGAAATAAAATTTAATTTAGTCTTGTCATTTCATGGATAAGCTTCGTGAATGGTTACAGAGAGCAAAGGAAGGTCAATTCTTTTCAATGCTCAGGGTGTTCATTAATTGCTTGCTGTGGCTTTGTGGAGCACTTGAAGCAAATGCCAGCCTTATATTGGCGTAAAACTGTGGAGCTAACCTTCATATTCACAGAAAGCTCTCTGGAGACCTGTGTTGTGTCCCTCCCACCCCCCCACCCCCCAAGCCCAGGCCCTTTATCATCACTGTCAGGGTAAAGCACATTACTTCAAACCCATGCAGGAGCTGCTCTAGGCTGTACTGTGTTCTTCACCACAAAATAATAGAAAGAAAAGTTCAAGAGGAGTTTGACAGATCTGGCAAGATGGGACCATGTCAAATCCATTGAAGGCTGTTCCAGGGGTTTGGATCTGTCATTGTCACTACTAATATTATGCGGTCCTTCTGTCCTCGGCTTGTGGGTTTCTCTGTGCAGAAACATACAGCATTTGCATTGACATTCAGTTAATTGATAACGATGACAGAGAGCTTTAGCTACAGTATTGGCAGGTATTGTGTGAAAGTGTTTTTGTAAATACGCACGAATCTTTATGTCTCTGTAACTTGCCCGTATGGTCGATGATCGATTCAAACTATCACATGGAGTTCTCAAGATTAAAAATAGGCAGAAAGTGCAACACTCCTTTAGTTTATGTACTCAAATTGTTTTAGTAACTGTGTAACAAATATATGTATGTATTCCAAGTGCAAAAATAATTTAGATTTCCTTTTTTCCTAATTAAAAAGACATTTTCTCGGATGGCTTTTAGATCTTTGCCTCTTCTGTAATTGGCCATTTTGAGTGTCCATTCTGATTCCATGGATGGTCGTGGCCCTCGAGGCAACCCTCTGGGCACATGCCCCGGGACCTGCAGGTAGAAGACAAATGTCACAGAAGCACAGAGCGCTCATGGTAATTTCAGCTCATTAATCTTTGAAAACATAGCCCTTGTACATCTTAATTATAGGACTGAGTTACAGAGCTATACATAAATCCTATTCAAAGTTTGTGTGCGTGACATCTTCACGAAATTGTTTGATAGTAGAAAGTGATATTCTAAATTAGGTTATTAAAACACAAGAGACGCAATTTAACTACAAACCCTCTGCATTCACCTGTCAGCCACAACAGTAAAACCATCTCTTTACAGTAGGAGATTACTAATCCTGTATACAAAAACAGCTTGTTTCATGGGACCCACTTTGAATACTTGTTCTTTACCGAGTAAACACAGTCATGTGCATGTGAGTTGTGATGTTACACACACTGTGATACACGGCAAAGCGGGACACTATGCTTTTCTTCTTTCACCAGGCTGACATGTGCAACACTGCATTAGCTGGCTGCCCCATGGATTAAAAGAAATAACTAACAGTAAAACAGTATCAACACTCCCACCAGCTGCTTCATGCTCCACCCGGGGACATCACATTCCATCAATCTTTCAAGCATTTATTGACGGAATGTCCACATAAATTTGTCTGACAGGTTTGGAACACTATGAAATATTAATTTTATATTCTCTGCTCTGGGCCTCTGGCAACAAAAAGCAAAGGTTCATACATTAACTAGCAGATAATGTTGATGAAATACCTAACAATAGAAAATGGACTGATGGCACTGCTCATATTCCATAGATGCACAGTCTAGCACTAATTACAAGAGCGTCACGTTGTAATATGGGCAAAGGGGTGACCTAGTTATTTGAGAGACTGAATTATACAATCATAAATTCAATCCCCACAAAAGCAACTGTGCGTTCATACTGCTGAAAGGTTCTTAATAAAGACACTGAATTCCTACCAGCGCACTTATTGTGTTACTTCAGCTAAAAATCCCTCAAAAGGCTTGATATCTTGGCCATTTATTTCTCTGCGTGTAATTCAATGAGCGTGCCTTCACAAGCCGTGGAATTTAAGCACGGGCATGTATCTTACCCAGTTCATGATCAGGGACCTATTAACCAGCTCATACTGATCTTAGATTAATGCAAAATGAAAACACTGAAAAAAATGAAAACCGCTAACTACGACCCTCGTGTGGATAAGTGAAATGAAATGAAATTAGCATTTTCACACTTTGCTTTCTTCAGAGTGACGGCCTCGCGGCTGTGCTCGGATGAAACACCAAGGTTACTGCGCGGTGTGATGCTTCCTATTTAAAATCTGTCACAAAGTAAATAAATTATGCAATCAATCCATGCAGCAAGTGCAGGAAAAAAATGCTGTTGAGTACGATAATAGTAGTGGATATGTGGGCTGATGGTGTTCCATAAATCAAATGTGTACATCGCAGCCGTGCATGCATGTGGCTCTCATGTAGCGGCAGTGCTGTCTCACAACGCTGCAAGAACATCATGTTGCAGGAGATTACTATTTTTTTTTCTTTATCATACTTTACAGAGTCTGGAGAAAGTCATAAACTGTGAGGTTGTGGGGGCGTGAAGAATATATAACTGACTGGTACAGGCTGAAATTCAAATTCGACAGATTCAGGGAGATGCCAAGTAGAGTGAGGAGAATTGAATGACGGAGGACAGATCCCAAAGCGATCCTTTATTCATCAGCGGGGTCAGGAAAATGTGTCAAGAAGATGGCCCGAGGCGACTACAGTGCAACGCAAGACCGACAGCAGCAGAATAAGCAGTCTTTAGAATGATATATGACTTCATTAATGGGGGGACATCGGAAAAGAAAAAAAAAAGTTGGGACAATTTCCGCTCTTGTGGCAGCACTTCTGCTTCTAATGCTTTAATTCCATTATGATGCAGAGACAAGATAAGCAAGCTGTCTAAGTCAAAGACCAGAAACACTGAAATCAGTGTAGCTGTCCACATAGCTGCCCAATGACTTAGTAATTGTAAAAAGAGATACAAATATTATTTAGTAGGTTGGTGTAAATATTCTTTTATATACTGAAAGGATCACCTAATAGCACTGAAGTAGAGCGATAAAGTAAGTGGAATATAACAAGTTTGTTTACATTCTCAAACTGGAATTTACTCGTGAGCTAAACAGTATTTTCCTTCTTATGAATATCTATCATAAATGTTCATCTGTGGTAAATAAAAGCAACATATTTAACTTTTTCACCCCCGCACAGCCGTGCACTGGGGGAGGTCTTCTTATTATCTTATTTTAATAATTTCCATCTGGCTAATGAGGGCTTATTTTCATTGTGCCCAGAGGCGCACTTGTTTGTATTGTTGTATTTCATCACTTGGTTAAATGTTAATTGAGTTTTTTCATAGCATTTGTGCTGAGTTAATGTCTCACTCAGAGGATTTCTCCCAAATTAGCTTTAAGGGTCTCTGCAGGTGTTGCAGTTCCACTCACAGTGCTAGGTTCTGTGCATAATTGTTTGTTGTTCAAACATGTTTCTTCACTTAATGAGCCGTCTGTTGGGTTTGAAACAGTGAATAGGATTGACCGACTGACTGTTATGCAGGTGCAGTTGCTTGTGTTGTCCAAGCATTTCATCCCACACACTATAGTCGCTGCATTTTGGGATTTTAATGTATGCGATTTTTATATTGCTGCTCACCTCCCACCCCACCCCACCCATCCTTTAGATCTTTGGTGCATCCAGTAAGTAATGGATTGCACCTTTCTTTACGTGGCATCATTACTCCAAACTATTTCACTTCTGACTTTAATGCACAGGCTTAAAAGTGCAGTACAGTATCCACAAATGGATTCCAAACTCCTAAAGACCCAGCTGCAGCATACAGATAACCATGCACATGCATGTATATTATTATGGTCATTGTTTATGGGCTTAACAAATTTTTAATGGTGTAGGTTAGGCTGTTTGGCAGTTTTATGACAATGGGGGACCTGTTTCACTGTAATGAGAATTCTTCCTTTAGGAGCAAGCAATCAAATGGCTAATGAACATCGGAGTAAAAATATGCATCAGCTGGGTTTTTATTCATGCCCCACATGTCTGGAAATCTAAATGCTTTTGTTGACTTAGGCCACATTCAGGGCTTAATATACACCCACTGTTACAGATTTTTCTGTTTTAAATGAATGTTAGGATTTCATAATTAAAATGAACCTATTAGCTGTAGTGTTACTCGGCACAGGTAAGGAGTGAATGACAATCTGTTGGAAGCTTGTGCAAAGAATGATAAACAACCACAAACCCTGGCAGACATTGACAAGAGCAGTGACAGACAGGGAGACAAGTGCTGATTGAAGAGTTGCCCTGAGCACTGCCTAAGTAATGCTCAGGGCTATGAGCATGTGGCTGAGGCAGTGTAGGTATTGCAGTGGCAGCAGCTGGTAATTACCACTATATCAGCAACATGTCCTCTGTGTCGTCCATTTCATTAGGTGCGCATCCGTTCCCAGTATATGGCGGTGAAAACATTATTACTATCTCCCCGTCCCCTCCCCTTCTCTTTTCTTTTGTTATACATTATATGAGATAACAAGCTGTGAATATAGAACATGGCAATTTTCAGAGGCTTAAAAAAGCAGGGGTGTTTGTTGGGAGGTATGCGCGTCAAACTGGGATGCATTATATCATCTATATCTGTGGCACTTCTACAGTGTATGTATGTTTTTTCTTAAAAGATTGCATTTACGTAGGTAATCCTAGCTAGTCTTCTCAGGTACACCAACTCACCAAAAATTGTCCCACTTTTTCGATTTCAAAAATATGTAAACTTTTTATAAAATGCATTTTAAATATAAAAGTTATGTAGTTGATACAAAGACTATATTTTGTGATCTACAAAACGATTCTGTGCAAAAATGAAAACTTTTTTTTTCTAATTTATATATTTATTTGAGATCAAGCACGGCATTTTATCATTGTAGCGAGTTAAAGCACTTGCTTCATTAATGTATTCAAGACCTTAGATGCCTGCAGAGCTGAATAAATGAAAAGCCTTTTGTGGATATATTTTTAAAGCTTCCCTAATGCTGCCATCTCTTCCTTATGCATGGAAGTACACCAGTGCAGCAAGCACTCCTTCACTTTTTACAGTAAGACATGGTGAGAATTTTTGCTCAAACAAGACCTCTCTGAGGACCTTCTTCTGGGGGTGAAAAGTGTATCTACCTGAAATATAAGTCGGTTACACAGCCACAAGCAAAATCCCGCTGCAGGCAAAAGTGTGCAAGCTACTAATAAATGAAAAAAAAAAGTGCATGCAAATGCAAGCATAAATATATTCACATAGACAAACACACGTAAACATTCAGTCAAAATTCAGAGATATAAGAACACTGATAGTTACACACACCAATATAGCAAAAGATAGTTAGTCAAAGCTGAGCCATACTCTATTTGAAAAGAAAGACACTTCCATTGAAACTTCTTAGACAATTTAGTTGAAATTTGGGATTCAGTGACATCAGACTTGATCCAGGCTCACTGCACTCCAGGCACTTTTTTTCTTATGACATTTATTGATGTGTTATTGAGTTTATTTCTCTTGCAAGACAAGGACAAAAGCAGATTTTTTTTTTTCTGGACAAGGAACCATGCTCAGCATGTTATGAATGTAAAGTCCATGCATGCAATACTTTGCACTGTGCCACATCAAAGAACAGAAATTTATAATGTGAAACTTTAGACTTTAGGCTATAAATCTAGATAGTAGATATTAAGCAAAAAATACGAAAAGC
>JAVDPK010000527.1:500827-513327 GCA_034780415.1 Cichlasoma orientale | reverse complement strand
TTCACCAATTGATAGTAACTATGGATATATGACAAGTGACATGCCTGAGTGACAGCTAACTGAGGAATACTTTTATAACACTGAAGAAATGAACAATAAGTTTGTTTTTAAATTGTCTTTATAAGGTATATGTAAATGTAGGTAACTGCAGTTTATGTGTGGGTGGCACCTAGTTTTTCCTACAAACCCAATGACATTCAGCACCGACTGTTTTTAGACAATTTTTTCGGCTTAAAATAGTTTCTACTTCGTTGCTTTTATTTAAAAAAAAAAAAAAAGTTTAAAAAGTCATTTTGCTGTCACTGATCAGACAGAACTTACAAAATCAGCATTGTTAGGTAACTAATCATGGCTGTTACTATTATTTACAATCTAATACTGAAGAAGACAGCTTGTGTTAGCTAAATAATATAATCTGGAGTGGCATTCCTGCACTGTCAAATAATGAGCATTTAAATCTGATAGTCAATTAATGCATATTATGTTGAATGAGTTGATTTTTGGTGTGCTGCAGCCTGGCATTGCTTCCAGTGCTGGAACGGAAACACTTGCTCGGTTACACCATAAACACATTCATTTTTCCTTCTCATTCTTGTGATGCGTACTTTGGAAGTTAACACTACAGAAGAGTAGCCAGCATGAAGGAAGTAATGTTTTAGTTGCAGGTAATTTTAAATTCAAGCTTTCAAAGAGCTCAACAAACATTTCCAGTCACAGTGTCTGCTGGATAATTTGCAGTTGCCTTATGTCCTAGGAAGACATGAGAAGATAAAAGATTATTTTCAAAGGTAAGGACTGTTCAGCAAGTGAAATTGTATAAAGTGGAAATTTAGAGCTTACTTGCAATGTCCTAATTCATTTTAGTTTTCTAATGAGACATTTCTTCTTATAGGCTTCATGACTGCTGAAATGATTTCCATAAATGTCTTGTGAAATAAAATGACGCATACTAATTTTGTATTATTACAAAAAATAAAAGAGTACTGTAATGAAGTTTACAGTGATGCAATCTGTTGGACTGGTGCAGAGCAGGCTGTGGTGTTCATGGTCAACTTTAGGTTGCAGGGCAGCAGGAAATTTAAATTTACTGTGATTCTGTTCATTCGATTAACTCACTAAATTCTACCTTTTATGCTAACTTCTGTCATAACCAGTGAAGGTAATTAAAGCAGTGGACTCTGAAACACTAACTCACACAGTGTGCAGTTTTTAAAGCTTTATTTTACTGTGATTCAGGAATAAACAACAGGAATTTGCAACCGGGAGAGCCACAGGAGAGCTTCAGTTCACAGAGCAGGAGGAGGAGACTTCTGTCAGAGAGGAGAATTAGGTTAATCCTTGCTGCCAGTGCAATACTGAAGACTTAGAAATTTGGATTGAATTGGATTCTTAGTTGGACTTCCAGGTGAAGCTGGCAGCTGAGAGAGCAGCTGGCCAGAGTTTCCCAGGAGGTAAGAAGATGGTGGAGGGTGAACAGGAAGGTTAGTTTGCAGGGAAGTGAAAACATAATTTTCTCTTTTGCAGGAATGGACCAGCTCAGGATTGTGGGTAAGCACAGGGAAAGAGTTCTTCAACTGCCAAGGAAGGTTACTAAGAAGCGAAATTGGCAAAGGAGGCTGTTAACGTGTTCGTTTTATTGTGAAAGAAAACACCTGAAACACTTAAATTAGAAAAAGCACAAGGAACTGCAGCTAGAATCAGGGAGCCTGATGACCACAAAAACAGTCAGGCTAAGAATGAGAGCTAGAGCTGGTCCTTAAATACTGGTAGGTAATGAGCTGATGAGGAGCAGGTGTGTCAGCTGAAGAGCAGGAAATCAGCAGGTTCTGGCAGCAGGTGCGACTCAGTGAGGGACCTGCATAACTCCACCTGAGCGCAAAAGAGAGGAAGGACACAAAAGGGAGAGCAAAAAGGGGAGAGAAAACCCTGACCAGCCCTAGACCATGACACTTTATACTGTCTAGGGGTTGGAAATCAATCATGAGAGCTCATATAACATCTACTTTTTGTTGAATCCAGTTGGCTAAATCCACAAAGAGCAGTTAATATCAGGGTAGCAGCACAGGTCAGCTGATCACAGCCTGTACACAAAGAAAAATTACTAGATCACCCTAAATAATTATTTCTAATTCTTCTTTCACCCGTTGCCTAATCCCACTTTAACTCCTGAATATCATCCATCCTTACATCCTTCCGCTTATCCAATTCAGGGTCGCAGGGGGGCTGGAGCCTATCCCACCTGCCGTAGGGTGAGAGGCAGGGTACACCCTGGACAGTTCAGCAATCTGTTTCAGGGCTAACACAGAGAGACCGATGACCATTCACACTCACATTCACATAATATAATATAATATAATATAATATAATATAATATAATATAATATAATATAATATAATATAATATAATATAATAATTTACATTTATTTATTTATTGAAATTTTCAGCAAAATAGTGAATCCATGCAGAATGCAGACAGGTGTTCTTTTTTGCCAGATAAAGAATTTATTTTGTCAGTAAAATGCCCTTACAGTAGCAGAGAGTAAACACTGCAGGTCAGTAGAAAGGACTTCAAACACATGTTTCAGGCTGGAGTCTGTCAAATCAATAAAATCTGCTGTGCATCTCTGCCAAAATCACTCTATTGATGACATGAAAGGCCTGTTGCGGACTGAGCAAGAAACTTTTCTACAAGTTTTGTGAACAAAGTAACTGAACCTTAATAATTAGGTCACTAAACTTGACACGCACTCAAAAGAGTGGAGAGCTGCACTTCATCCTTAAAAGTGTAACATGCAGAATAACACCAAATGCAACTAAGAACTTACTATTTCAACAACATTTGAATCTCTAAAGAGTTCTTTGCTTAAAAGGCATGGCGTTGATACTGATACAGTGACAGCCAAATTAATATAACAACCAGAATAATATTTTGACACAAGTGTGGAATACAGTCACCCTTCACCAGGTAGAGGTTTTTTTTTTTTTTTTTGGCTAGACAAATGTATTTTTTTATGGGGAAAATCACGCAAAGCAGTGTTTGAAAAGTTGTCATTGTGAATAACTGCCAGGATGTTGTGAACCACTGAACCGTTGCCAGTGTTGTGTCCTGCTGAGATTCATTTTTGCTGACAGTCCCTTCCCAAAAACCCCCTTATCACCCATTCTTCTGGACATATTATTGTAGCATGTCAAAGGAAGGTCTCTCTCACTCAGTCACAGGGATTCAACCATCCAAAAGCAGACACAAGAGTTTTTAGGTGTCGCTAAAATATTCTTCAATCAGCTGCCCCATTCAGTGCGATGATAAGGAATGGCTCGAGCATGAGAGTAAAAGGAAAACAACAACACAGTGTCACTCGATTTGAGTGAGTGACTGCCTCAAGTTGTTACTGAACTGTGCAAAGCTGACAAATAAAAAAAGGAGATGAAAACAGTATGTCAGTTCTTCAATTTCACGCAAGACTGCCTTGCATCATTGCAGTGTATCCCTATAATAAAGAGCCTTTGCGTTCTGAATAGTGATTACCTCACCTTCACTGTGCCAATGTGCTGCTCATCTAGCTATTTTAAGGAGTCCTCACACCCAACTCTTGACCACAGTTGAGTCACATAATGATTTTGTTGCTTTCAAATATGTTTGTTTATTTGCTCGATTATTTGTTACATTGCTCACTGCTCACTTGTGACATATTACAGAAGGAGCCAGAAGCAGGTTACTTCCCATTTTAGCTTTGTCTTTGTGCTTTCCCTATCAACTGGGACACCTGTCACATGAACAACCCTCGAGGGTACTGCACCCTAGTGAGGAAGAGAAAAGAAGGTAAAACAAGCAGTGCAAGAAGAATTAGGCCGACAAGGATGCCTGTCAAGCTAGCCAGCAGGTTGCCCAACACGGTCTTGCAACTGTGAATGTGATCAATAATTGGCTGACATTGGAGATAGATGCACATACACACACACACACACACATGCTCCCAGAGCTACAACCATCTCTATTCCTTGATTACCCTAACTCATTTATTTACGTGCCCACTTATGCCAGCAAGAAAAATGTCTTGCATCAGCATTGTGCCACTGGGCTGTGTTTGCCATTAAGCTTTTGATTGCATTATGGGACATAAGCATGATTGATGCAAGTGAGGTAAATGGTGATGCTGCAGAGGGAGGACAGCACCTCCACGGATAAATCAATCCATTTGCAGAATGATCATTTTGATCACTGCATAAAGGGCTTGCTTAAACAAAGACTGTTGGAGGAATTGTCAACAATCTAGAGTGAAACCACTATGAGAAACAAACAAAAATACATAAAGACAAAAGACCCAAACCATATATGTTTAGATGGAATTATCTGTTGTTGAGGCTAACTGGCAAAGATGAGTGCACAATGCTGAAATTGCATTAGGAATGTATTGATTTGCATTTGTGTTAACATTAAAAGAGGTAGAGGAGTAACCTGACAGAAAACACATCAAGCATCAGCAAGATTGAGACAACAAAGCTGGCAGAGGGGCAGGGTACAGCAGAGGGGGTCGAATCAGAAAGTTTGTTGCATGTTAAAGAAAGCTTGTGTTGTCTTCATAACTCCAGAGTAATAAATGCAATTACAGGCTACATGCAATGTGCTGTATAAAATTAATCTAAATTAATACATATTCCCTGACATTGTTTTGACACAGCTGCTACAGCCAAAGCAGCAGTGTGTGTAGTAAGAAAAGTACTGTAAACTATGTAAAGCCTAATATTAAAAAGTTATGTACTAAAAAGTACTGTACTAATAAAGTAGTTAAATGTGGATTATTAAACATTAGGTCTCTCTTTTCTAAATCCCTATTAGTAAATAATTTAATAATTAATTAACATATTGATTTATTCTGCCTAACCTGGTTACAGCAGTATGAATAGGTTAGTTTACATGACTCAACACCCCAGAGCCATGCTAACTGTACTCGAAACACAGGTCGAGGAGGAGGAGTAGCAGCAATCTTCCAGTTTTAATTCATTTGAAACTCTGACTCTTAGTCTTGTCCACCCTAATTGATAACCCGTTTTATTTGTCATTATCTATTGTCCACCTGGTCCTTACTCAGAGTTTCTATCTGATTTCTCAGACTTTTTTTCTGATTTTGGGCTCAGTTCAGATAAAATAATTATAGTGGGTGATTTTAACATCCATGTAGATGCTGAAAATTACAGCCACAACACTGCATTTAATCTGTTATTAGATCCAGTTGACTTCTCTCAAAATGTAAATGAGCCCACCCACCACTTTAACCACACTCTGGATATTGTTCTGACATATGGCATAGAAACTGAAGACAATATTTCCTAAATCTCCCTCTTGTCTGATCATTTCTTAATAACATTTACATTTACTTTAATGGATTACACAGCAGTGGGGAATAAGTTTTATTACACTAGAATTCTTTCTGAAAGAGCAGAGGAGCTTCCAATTTGTTCATGTAAAGGGGGAGTCTTCTTCACACACTAAGGTTAATTATGGAGTTCCACAGGGTTCTGTGCCAGGAACAATTTTATTTTCATGCTTCCCTTAGGCAGTATTATTAGAAAGCACTGCATACATTTTCTTTTTTTCTTTTTTTTTGCGGCCACAGCAGCTTTTATCGGCAGTGTAGACAGACAGGAAATGGGGGAAAGATACGGGAGAAGACACGGGGCAAATTGGCGACAAGCCGGTATTCGAACTCGCGCCGCACACACCGCAAAGCGGCATATGAATGTGGTCGCCTGGTCCACCCCTGAGCCACCCAATATTTCTAAGCCTGTCTCAGACTGATGCTAAAAGGCTAATTCATGCATTTATTAGTTCTAGGCTGGACTATTGTAATTCACTACTGTCAGGCTATCCTAAAAGCTCCCTGAAAAGCCTTCAGCTGATCCAAAACGCTGCAGCTAGAGTACTGACAGGGTCTAGAAAAAGGGAGCATATTTCTCCCATATTAGCTTCTTTTCATTGGCTCCCTGTTAAATCCTAAATTGAATTTAAAATATTACTCTTCACATACAAGATCTTGAATAATCAGGCCCCATCTTATCTTAAAGGCCTCTTAGTACAATATCACCCCAATAGAGCACTTTGCTTTCAGATTGCTGGCTTACTTGTGGTTCCTAGGATACTTGAGAGTATAATGGGAGGCACAGACTTCAGCTTTCAGGCCCCTCTTCTGTGAACCAGCTCCCAATTTGGATTCAGGAGAGAGACACCCTCTCTGTTTTTAAGATTAAGCTTAAAATTTACCTTTTTGATCAAGCTTATAATTAGGGCTGGATCAGGTGACCCTGAACCATCCCTTAGTTATGCTGCTGGGGGTTTACTTACTGAGTGCTACTTTTCTTTCACCTCTTTTTACTCTGTTATACACCACTCCGCAGGTAATCATTAGTTATTATTAATCTCTGGCTCTATTCCACAGTATGTCTTTTGTCCTGTCTCTCTCCCCTCAGCCCAACCGGTCACAGCAGATGATCGGTTGGGCTGATGGTACTGCCGGAGATTTCTACCTGTTAAAAGAGAGTTTTTCCTTCCCACTGTCGCCCATTGCTTGCTCATAGAGGTCATTTTGAGTGTTTACCTTACAGTCTAATGCACCTTGAGGTGACTGTTTGTCATGATTTGGCGCTATATAAATAAAATTGAATTGAATTGATTTGTACTGATCGTATTTGCATTTGCTGGGAGCGAGGCGGAGTGTACTAGCTGAAATGTTGAAATCTGACATCATATCGTTTCAGTGTACTAGCTAAAATGATATGATGTCAGATAAACTGAGGCTGACAATAACATGAATGGATACATGATATCACATGAATATGATTTCAGCATTTAGTTTTTTTTGGTTTTTGGGTTTTTTCTTCAGACTTTACGCATAAAATAATAACCATGAACTGTGAGGATTAAAGGAGCTACAAACCAATTTTCTTCATGCTGGGTTACTTTAGGTTTATTCTTCTATTAAACCTTGATTGTCAGTGTTTTTGAAACTGTGGTACACTGGAGTTCCAAGGTAAAAGTGCTCAGACACAATGAGGGCTTGTTTTGCTCCTGATATGCCTTCCAGCATATAACAAACACAATATGGAATTGTTGGCAAGGTAGAAAAAATGAATTTTCATTGGTGACCTTAAAATGATGTAATTGTGCCTTGGGATATTGCAATATAAAAAATGAATCCATCTCGAAATAATCCCCTTGTAATATCATTAGTTCATAGCCTGATCAACTGAGTACCAAGTAATTCACAGTTCTAATATGGCATTTGCCCTTTACATTAGACTTCAGTGCTGAGTCAGAACATTAGTCAGCATTGCGATTTCCTAAGCTTGCACCTTGGGGCAGGGTCACGGATGATGGCTATGACATATGACTCGGTTGTGGTGTTCTTTCAATCTGCATATCTGTTTCCAAGACTGAAAAGAGGGATTACATTGATATTAATTCGGATTAAATCAGTTATGCAGTCATGGTAAAAGGAAATATAAGTTCCTTAAATTCTAAGGTTTTATGTATCGAGACATATTAAAAAGTATGTGGTCCTTAGCAGGTCTTGTTATTATTTAACTTAAACCTCAGATGACCTATACAACGTGACATATTACACTGTTTTTATTTATTTAATAAAAATTAAACAAAATGCAGACGCAGTGTGTGGAAAAACTAAGCACACCCATTCTGCTTCCATTGGAGAGGTGCTGCTAATCAAATGCACTTGATTAACCGATTATCAGCAGGTGTGAGCACCACTATAAAGGCAGAAGTTTTGACAGTTTGACAGTTATAATGTTATGCTTGATCGGTATATATGCAGCACTGTTCTGTCACTATAGCTCTGTTGCATCCAGTCTTTGTTGTCATTTAGTCTCAACTCTCACATATAGAGATACATTCTGAGTTTGTTCTTATGCCCCTAGCTTAACATTAGGCACATTACTCATTGTGTTTGGAGGGATATAGTCCAACTACTGTACAGCTGAGTGAGGCATAGCATATTCTTCACATTTTCTTCCTCTTCCACTATCCCCCAAACCCCTTCCCCTGTCTTTTTCTTCTCATTCTCCATTTTGAGAGAAATGACAAGTTGATCTTCTGGAGTCAGCCAGACATGCTCTACTGGGTAGACTTCTGTGTAATAAGTGACAACTGCATGCTAGCCAGTCCCAGAAAATCAACAGTGAAAATAGAGTGCTCATTCGCAGGCCTTATGGACACCACTGGTCCTGTCAGTGCCTGTCTAATGGGCCAGACACATAACTATATAAACACACACTCACGCACAGAACACAGGAAGTCAGAGGACATAAAAAAACAAATGATATTTTCTGTTCATCCCTCATGTTGTGAATTTCAACAGATTTTTGTCACCACTGCCATTTGATTATGTATGACTCCAAGAAAAATAGACATTTAAAAAAGCTCAAGGGAACTGCAGTGTCCATTACTAATTCATGGTTGGACAATCCAAAAAGACAGGTTGTCAGTTACTAGACTTAGACTAGACTCAATGATGTGAAAATGCAAGCTCCCTATTGCTGCAGGGGAGGGCATTTGCAGATTTTTGCCTAGATTCTTTTCTCAACTTCCTCTTTTTTTCTTTTTTTTTCTTGATGGCCCATCTCACCAAGCATGCCCCTAGGTAGAGCTAGTGGCAGACAAGAGATAGTAACCGTCTGGACACTTACCCCAAACAGCACCCACTCAGGGAAAACCACCCAATATGAGGCCGTGCACCTATCATATTGTATTTCATGTAAAATGATGATGGGTGGCACCTTTGTTGACAAGTGTACGTTCTGTGTCTCCCAAATCCCCGTCCTGACAAAATCCTGAAGATCCTGGACACGTTGTCTCAAACACTCCTCCAGCCATCCCCCAGAGGCTGGCTGTGGGACAGATGGTGAGAGGTGAGGATCCAATGACGGAGCTGTTTGCCTGCAAAGGACTCTTAGCAGCTCCTTGTCTGTGCATTTTGGTACACATGAGACCAGCAAAAAGTGAATAACACGGAGCTTTGTGGAAAAAAGCCTTGAGAGTCACAATGCTGGGATAAAATAAGGTTATATTTGGCCTCTGTCAGTCATTCAGGTGAGGGTTATTGGTGTGACACGGTCCACTTTTGTGCTCCTTTTTTTTTTTCCTTTTGTTGATTACTGAAAACATTTAATTCCAAATGTACATTTAATAAATGGTTATCTGTAATGGTGGCGGTTCACAAGTACACTGTAGCTGTGAGCTATGCTGTCATTTCCACACTTATGTGGGTGTTAAAAGGCTGGGGTTCCCATTTTCCCTAAGTGATTAGTGTAGGTGGGTGGCAAAGAAGTTGGGCAACATTATGTGACCCTTGAGTGGCTTCTCCCTGAGCTAAAGTGAGACTGTAAAGGGAAACCACTGATGTTCTCCTTATCTTCACTGATCCCTCTCACTAAATGTAAAGGGGCAGGAATCCAATCAGAAAAAGGAATCTGGAGTAACAAGGCGTGATCTGTGGGCCTTGCCCAATGTGAGTGTCTAACCCAATTACTATGATGCTGGCTTTAAATTGCTGTCCAGAGTGTGTTGCAAGGCTTGCGTTTTTGTTTGTTTGGTGCCATGACCTAACTGGCCTAATTGCAGCCTTGACTGGAGTTCAGATGTAAACACAATTGCTTCAAAAATACAGAATGGAAGAAAAGAACACACTAAGAGGAAAGGTTTGTTAAATCTACCATCACGTGTAAATAATATTCTAAACAGACTGTGATTTTCCTGCACGATTCAGGAAAAACAGAGAATACTCTGTACCTGGGCAGGTAGCAAAGCAGAACCGGCTGTGTGATGCCCATGCAGCTCCTTCTGTGGACACCTACATTTGCATTAATTTATGCTGGAGCTCACTCAAATAACGAGCTCCCTGATATCCTGCCAGCATCAACAATCTCATCTGCTGCCTCGCAACTTCACCAGCCCCATACTACTGAACCACATCTGATGTGCATGAGATGACACTGAAATTTCTTTAAAAAAAAAAAAAAATTCAATCAAAGTGGCACAAAGTGGCAAAGCTACCTCATGTGCTTCAGCAAAACAAATGAAAGGCTTCTTATTTAACGGTCACGTCAGGGACGTGTTCCACATGTTCATTATCATCATCTAGACTCCAGCAAATAAATCTCATTGAATACTACTATATAGCATCCTCTCATACAAATAGCTGTTTTTATTCCATTAAACACAAAAATGCAGAAATGTGCACAACAACCTGGAAGTGAGATTATTACCTGGAATGATTTGACCTATTTTAATAAAATGACATTTTTTTTGACAGCGATCATCAGATCAACAGTAGCTGCTGCTTCAAATTAACAAATGGAAACTATTTGCTACAAAGCTATGCAATATGCATGCTGTAGTTAAGTGGTTTAAGTCTTAATTACACTTAATGGTAGATTTTATATGTCAAAAAAATGCAATTTGCCTGGTTCCAAGACTTCCAGTTGACTTTAAAGAGATTCTGGTAAACCATCAGTCGACTCAGGTGGGAGTGCTGCTGCCCTCGACTAGGGATAAAGTTGGATGGTCAAAGGAGTAATTACAGGATCTCCCACTGACACACCTTCCATAGAAAATGTGCGGTCTGTGGATGACTCACTCGGGTAATTGAGGTTGTTAAAAAAAAGAAAAAGTTTCATACGGGTGGATCAGATTGCCTAAGTTCCTCAAGACTCTGAATGTTTATGGGGTGTCCTACTATTTCTGAGTTTTCAAATTGCTTACCACCCTACCATCCTCGTGTCACGTCTGCTTCCTGTAAATGAAGAGGAACAGAAATTCACCTGGCTTGCTCGGACTAAACTGTCCATGTGATACAATATAACAGCATAGTCATACTTAATCATTCCCACTAAGTGGAAATGACTTAAGTATAAGCAGAAGATTTCCTGTCTTCTGGTCTGGATTTTAAGTGTTGGTTTCTGTCTCTTTACTTGCCATGTAAACAGAGTCCAGTGTCACAATGTGCAAAAGAACACTGATGTGTAAAAAAAAAAAGCACAGGTACTTCTCTGTATTCTCTCAGCCTTTTCTCCTCTGCCTGTGTTTATTTAATGTGTGCTTGTGTGTGTGCGTGAAAGGAAAAAAAAAAGACAGAGTTTGGCTGCCTTTGAAAAAAATTCCCTTTTCCTTAATTCACATTTCTAAACAGAAAGGTTTTTTTTTATTAAACAGAATCACGACTGTATCCATGTCTAAAGGATCTCCTTGTACTCTGTAACTGCTTTCGCTGCCATTAGTCCAACCAGCTCCTACTGTTCCACGCAGGATATTGCTCATCATCATCACAAGCAAGGCAAAGGCCAAAAAACAGACATACTTTCTTCTCCACAGGCCTATCTCTGCGGATGGCTCACCAACAGATGTCCAGGGATTACCCGGTCCCTTTGGAAAAGCGCTGGCTCCGTTTTTGTTTGTCAGTTTGCTTTACTCATTTTTCAAGTATTTATAGAGAAGACTGTGCTGAAATGCTGAATAAGTGGGTGGAATAGAATATGCATTAACACACCAGAGGTCTTCCATTGTGACAGCAGGTGATGCTTCACAGCTCTGCAATATGGCACTGTTTTATCTGCTAGTCAATCCTGTATATTGCATGAATAGAAGTGAATAATTTATAGCTAATAAGACTGAGTATGACATCACCCAGACAATAATAATCAAGCTGTTTGTCCTATAACAATGATTGTTTGTAAGGATGTGAGTGTGCAGTGTGTGTTTTTCTAAATGGTTAAAGCTATTTCTATGCCATTTAACATACAACAGTGAGTCATAACATTGTGATGACTCATTGTTGTTGTCATAAGTCTCAGTCAGAGCATCTCCATAATGGTAAGATTGTTGGGTTCTCCCAGTTAACAGTGGTAAGTAGAAAAGTACAGCAGTCCAAACCATTATCTGGCAACGTGGGTTGAGAAATGCTGAAACAGTTCTCGCACAAGGCAACTCCAACACACTGGATTATTATTATTTCTGTAGTCATTTGTATTTGGTGGTATGGCTCTGTTGCGGGACCTCCCTGCTCTCCAGTGTGAAAACATGAAAAGCCTAAGGCAGGAAAAGCATGCCTTCCTGCTCTTCGATGTACATACATAGAACGCCTAAGGCATGACCGGAGGCAAACCCCCACCTCAACTGCCACTCCTCAGGTACAGAGCAGAACATGTATTAATACCAACAAATATGACATTGATTCAGAGACAGCCTCAAAAGTGGGAACTTGGGTGGAGACAGGCTGTAAAGTAGCTTGCCAAGGAAACAGCAAGGGCAGACGTTTGAAAGCAGCTTAAACAGCATTCTGCAGAATTGATGTGTAGAAGTGTATCAGATAAGCCATGTGAGCATTTTAGGTGGGTCTATTAAACATAATGTGCAATAACTCCTAGTGTTGTCCCAAATACATTTGGGGGGGGGGGGGGTACCAATTAGTGATAAAACCAAAAATATGAAGGA
>JAVDPK010000527.1:476519-500358 GCA_034780415.1 Cichlasoma orientale | reverse complement strand
TTATTATTATTATTATTATTATTATTATTATTATTATTATTATTATTATTATTATTATTATTATTATTATTATTGTCAATCCAAGCTACGTTGTATTTTTTTTCTTTTTTAGATGCAAAATGAAGCCTGGCAGCCCTGGCAACCCATACATCATCATTAATTATTTTTTTTCATAAATACTCTTACATGCTGTATATTTGATACTGACTAAAACAGAGTCCGGGTAAAGTTGTTTATCAGTGATCCAAATTTATCTTGCTTTAAATTTGTCTGCAAAGTATTAAAATTAAATGATGTTGTGTTACATTAGTTTTTAGATGTCTCAAATCAGAACCCTGCAGTAAAAAAATTAAATTAAATAAAAATCATTAAAAAATAAATAATAAAGCTATAGCCTAGCAATTTAGATACTTAAAAAAACACTAAATGTGGTATAAAAAAAACCCTTAAACCCTTTTAACCCCTTTTTTTCACAATACAAATAAAAGGTGTCAAAATCTACACACTCCTAGAAATAAACCCATGAAGATCCGAGAGTTAGTCAGGAGTGGTTTGGACAGCAGTTCTTATGATTAGTAGTCATCTGCAAGTGGGAGCAGCTGTGAGGATGAATTCTAAATGCAGTCTCAAAATTTATAACAAGAAAAATAGATGAAAAGTCCATTAATTTGCACAGTGATGTAATGAGGTACATAAGGTCTATTTTACGAGCTTACAGTGAGCCCTGCTGAAGTAGTTGATATGCTAGCTAATGTTAGCTAATGAAATCATTTTATTGCTGTAAATTCAGCTGATATCAAAAAAATGAAACTATTTAAATCTAGAAAATGTTGAATGAAAAAATAAACAAAAAAAAAACAGGTTTGAAAACTCGGTGCTCAAGTGCTGCAGATGCTGAGGTCATGGTGGTGTCTAGCAGAATTTCAGTGTGTGTGTTGCCTCTGTTTCTACCCCCCTGTCTGTCTGTCTTAAAAGCTTTTCTGCCTGTCAATTATCTGTTCCCACAGTAACTCACTGCCATCTGGCTATCTGATGTACTGATGTAGATTAATGCCACAGAGACCTGTATTAAGTCATAAGAGAAAATTTCGTTAACCCTTCCTCGCTGGAGAATCCATTTCTATCAAGTTCATTTGCATACTGTTTACGTTCTCTGCATCCTGCACATCAATTAACCTTTTGTTTCACTCAGCTGAATTTGCAAATTATTCTTTTTGCAAAGCCAAGCCCAAAGATAAATTCTCCACTGGACTGAAGTGAATATCTATCAATAAAACATGGAGCAGTTTGAAGTGAGACTTTGAAAAGGATTGCGGGAAGGTGTTTGATAATAAATGCTACGCACACTTTCTCGCACATATAATCACTCATACTCTGAGAACTGCTGCTTCAGGAAAAAGGAAGACAAGCAGACCAGCAGAGAGGTGACAGCCTCCAAGCCAAGGTGACCCTTTTAAATCTATCAGCTACTCATAAGTGTCCACATCTCAAGAGACGACAGAAGTGCCCACTTATTGTGAATTCTGTCTTGCATTATAGTATGTCCAGTATTATAGATTGCATTCAGTGTTTACTTACATAAATCTACCTGTTGCTCATCTTTATAAAGGATGGACACACAGCAGAGAGGGGAGATGGACACAGAAAGAGGTGAAGGACATGGAAACAGATGGAAGAATGGAAATGGACTGAGGGAATTGAGCTAAGCAAAATGGAAGAAAACTGAGCAGAGGCGACCCAGCAGAGCAGTCCACGCAGATGGCCATGACTGAAGCAAAGATGGACTCTCCAGATTCTGGTGGCAAAGGGAACCTGGGATGAGCCATGGAGCTGTAGGTGTGGTCGACAATGGAGTTGGGCCCAGTGCAGGTGTGGCTCCCAGTGGGATTATCTTGGTGAGAGGGCTGTTTGGTGCGATGGCCAGAGAAAATTTGTGTGTGACTGAAATTATGTGCATGAGGCCTAGTTGGACTGCAAAGTTACCTGTTTTGAGTTTTGTTGCCTTTGCCCTGTGTTTGTCTCATTGTAAATAAATTGCATCTTTGAATTGATTAGTTTGGTGTACTCCTTGGCTGCCACCTATTTTGCTGTGTTTTTGTTTTAAAGCTGCTCTCAACCTGATTTAAATTGAACCGCCCCCTCTACCATGTAACAATTATACTATTATGTTGTTAGTTTGAGTAGTTTATTATAGGTCTTGCACCGATGTCAACAACAATTTTGTATTCTATGATTCCCCCCCCCCCCATAATGATTTAAATTCTTTTCATTTCCTCCTAGAAAGTTACTTTCGCCTTCTCTCCTACCACAAGCGGCCGCCACAGCACGTAGCTCCCCATCGTTTCTATTTTAAAATGATCAAAAGCCAATTTTCGGTGAAATGAATGATTCAGCTGTACTTGTATATTACAAAACATCAAATTTAAAGCAAGTTCATAATTTTGTATCCAAAAATCTTTTTGGCAGCCTTCACGTCAAGTACCTCAAATTTGCACAGTCCTCGAGCAGATGCACACAGTTACATTCAGCTGGATGTACCCTGTATATTAGTGATATGCATGTGTTTTAAGCAAGCTTTGTGAAAAGAAATGTGCATCACCTTAAACGGCTGCTAAAAACCACTGTCTGGTTTTTTTGTAGTTAAAGGTGGGAGCTAAGACTATTGCAGTGTTAATGAGCAGAAAGGGCTTCCCAGCCAAGGTCCCCCTCTTAAGACAGTCATAAAAGAAATATATTTTATCTTCCTTAGATGTAATTAAAGTGCTCATCCACTTGGAGTGTAAAGCTAGCCCACTCTCCCTAATATGGCGCTAATTAAGGCAAACCCTCCTGTACTTGAAAGGTCACGGGGTTCTCTGCCACTCTCACCATACAGTAAAAGTGCAGCCACAGCTAGCAAGAATCATCCTTCACGAATTGGTAGTACCATGTTGACAGAGGGATGAGAATATATTCAGTGAACCATAATACCTCTGGGTCAGTTTCGCTGACGTGCTTGTCTCTGGGTTCTCGTACTTCTATAAATTGTGGCACTTTTTCATTGTCTTTGCCTATCCAGTTTTTTTTTTCAGTTTGAGGCCAACTCCTATCTCTTTTCCTCTCGCTCACTCTTACCTCCCGCTGGCAAGAGTGCCGGCTCTTTCCTCCAGTTGCTTTGAGCAAACTAATTACAATAACTACACCTGCGGGAACCATTTTTTGGTTTGACACATTGGCTAATAGAGAGCTGCGATTAACCGCTGTGATTCATTGTTCACCTTACTGCGGTCATGTGCCATTTTAAGGTGTCTTCGTCCAGGTTCTGCAGGATACATTGTAGTTTTCTTTTGTTTAGTATTTAATTTTCGTCAATGCATCAGAATTTTTTTTTTTTACTGAATTCTATCTGTTTTAATACGTGTGATTTATTATCATTAATGGGTTTTAAGATGTTATATAACACACGACCCTAATGACATTGGCCAGTGGGCACACTAATATGTTCAGTAATTGTATGCACTAAGTAAACAGTACTCCAGCTGAGAAATTAGCCTGAGGAGCACATAAACAAATTGTGTCCCTAAGCTTGTTAGCCCACCCCCTCACAGACTAATTATAACAAAGTTTGACTTTTCCATAAAATAGTGTTTCCCTGAAATCGCAAGCACAAAAGTTCCCCTTTGAGTGACACCTGCCAGAAGACAAAGCATCTCTCTGCATTTCCATTAATTCTTCAGGGCAATAGATTCCCCTTCCATTGTCCTTTAAAATCAAGGTGGTGAGGAAAAAAAAATCAATGCTGCTTTATTCTAGTTCTGCATCCACACATAGGATGGTGAGTGTCTTGTAGGTGGGAAGCATCACTAGGGGACAAGCTAGTGTGGCCATCTTGAGGAAATCAATAAAAAAAAGCCTATAATAATGGTAACTATGTCACAACGTTGCTGAGAGTATTCTCTTTTGGCGTATTGATTAATAAAGATGAAAGGCTCATCTTCACATGTCAGTTACATTTTTGGAATATAAAGAGAGAAAATGTCGAAACATCAAATCTGAAAACTGCAGGCCCTGTTTCCATCATGTTTCATTTACTGCACCAGTAATGGCAAAGGGATTTGGTTTGGCTGTCCTATAGTTGCTCAAAGGAAAAACCGCTTGGAAAGACCCGGAGAGGAAAAGGTTCCTCTGTAGAAACTGAAAATGATGAAGACAATCACCTCTTGAGCGAAGAAAGATAAGAAGCTGAGAACCAAGGAGGTGTGCTCTTAAGGTTTAGCACACTTGACCTCATGGCCCTCTAAGATCTTGCAGCCAAAGTCAAAGCTCATTGCCAACCATGTGGGTCTCAGCGGTGATGAAGACTTTCACAAAAGATTTTATTTGTTATATAAGAATGTGGGATTCTGTTTGAAGAAACACACCTGCATGAATATTTTTAAATGACATTAATGAATGCTATAATTTTTTACTTTTTTAAAATATACAATATATAATATAAGGCATTACAATAGCATACAAAATCAAACAGTCCAAGTTGTGCTGAACGACACATCAGTTATGTGTTCAATTTTAACATAGAAAGAGATCTAAGGCATCATCAAAATGAAACTAGTGAAGAAACCCCGGAGGGTTAAAGATAATTAACCTTATTCTTGCACTCATAGAATATTGAGCATGTCAAAGGATCTGATTTAAGTTGTGGAGAAAAGGATTACAGAAAAACTGTCAGTGACAGATTTGAGTTTCTCAGGAGTGTGGGCCTTATTACAGATATTGTCTTTAGTTACTTGAACTGGATCCCACTGAGTCAGTAAGCAGAAGTTTGTCAAGTCTATTGCTGCTTTATCTATAAAGAGACATCATAATCACTATTTAGAGCAGTGTGGTTTGGAATGGCGATGTGTATATATAAAAAAAACGTGTTTATATCATCACCAGTTCAGCTTGTGAGGCTCAACTTTTTAAAAAAAAGGGGAAAAAAAGGTTAATTTGAGAGTTAGTGTATTATATCTTACATCAGTATCATATACTGTAGATGTATTTTATCGGCATTGTAGGCACTAAATGTTCACATAAACGAATACTAAAATGTTCTGAATCATTTCACATCGAAATAATGCATTTATTATTTATTCATTTTATTTATTTACAAGGAGCTAGTGTTCCATATGCCAATGTTAGCCAGCTGGCTTGTTTTCAGCTGCAGTTCTTCGGTGAGATGTTCCAACACCATGCAATGCTGACCATCTGGCAGCAGGCAAAGGGCATGGGGCAAGTTAACAACAATTTACTAAATCACTGTTCTAATTCTAATAATAAAAGGCACATGTTTAACTTTCCGTAAGGCGGCACGTTTTTTCGTTTCATGTATTTTTTCAACCAAGACCGTCAGATATTGTCAAGGATGTTGCGGTGATGGTAGCATTGGCATTCAGCTCTAACACTTTCATTTGAAATGCTAGATGCCCATAATACTGAATGTTTGTGGAATGAAACCAGTGTTTTTTTATTGGGTTTATTCGCCTAATGTTGGGCAGTTACCTGCATTTCCTTCCATAAGACTTAAATTCTTCAGTGCCCAAGGACATTCGCCGCCCTGTTAAAATCTCCATCTGTCCTGTCCCATCTGTGTAGAAACAGAAACTTGCTCTCTGCTTGCTCACCGGTGAACTTGTCCAGTGATCAAGGTGAACAACGAATGGTACACATGCTTGTCTTGAAAGAGACTGAAATGTCTAATTTCCATGAGGAAACGGCTGCTGTACAGCGCAGGTAGTGCGTCATTCTCGTCATATTGCCTGCTGAAAAATAGGGTCAACACAGAAAACAGCAATAAATTAATAGTGTGTTGATTTAGGCTTCCTTGAGGTTTTATTTCTGAAGAAGCCTTGCCACAGGAAAGAAAAATGTGCCATTTTGAAACACAGTAATGCATATTATTTCAATATTTAGTCTTAAAAAAATGTGTGGAATTCTATTTCTATTGTATCACCTCATGGAGCAGAAAAAACTGGACATTGCACGGAGCATTACTAACCCGCACAGGGAATATGCTGAAAAGACAAAGTGCTGTTGGACTTTTTTTTCCCCTCTAATGTCAGCAGCATGTCAACAGGGGGACAGTTAATCAAATATTCCTCCTGAAGTCATAATTCTACTGACTAAGCATTATGACCTTTTTTTTTTTAAATTTAACTGACTAATTCCGCTGCTGTATCATTCCGCATTTTGTTCTATTCAGAAAGACACAGCAAAAAGAGAAAGCCATCTGGCCTTCAGCTTAGTGCATCAATGCATTATTAAAAACATCTCAAACGCAGCATTTTTCTCCTAAGTTCCTGCCTTATGTCCCATTAAACAATCAACGCAGTCAGACCCACTCAAAGTTGTCTTGATTTTTATTTTTTTTTTGCTTCAATGTATGAGGCAATCTAGACGTCTCTGCCTTTAAAAAAGTTTTTTTTTTTTTTTTCCCAGTGGATGAAATGCTTTGGATCCTGAGATCAAAGAACAAGATGCATTTATGTCCATGTGAATTACTTTATAAATTCCAAGGAAAAACATCCGTGTTTGCTCTCTTTTCTGTTTTTAGCTTTTAAGCCTTCAAGTGTGGATGGATCCTGTGCCCCCTTTGTTGTCAGTTCTATTCCACTCAGCACACTTTGAGCTGTAATTGTGCCTGTTAGACAGAGAAAGTCTTAAGAAGTTTTACAAAGTTGCTGTCATAGTGTAAAAATGTGTGACTCATTTACGGTGCATGCACTTTGGGTTAAAGAGAAGACTGAAGCGTGGCCTGCAGAGCTTTCACTCACGGCAACAATCTTATGTATTTTATGAACTAGTTTCCATGAGAGCTAACAAAGACTGTCCCTAAGGGGGAATGACTTGAAATGTGTTATCCTAGATTTTTACGTTGCAGTGAACGCTCAGGCTAAGGTGGCACTTTCTTCTCTGGATCAAGATCACTGAGCACTAAGCCTGATTTTAGCATGAAACCTGATTTATATCACACACAAACAACTGTGACCGTGTACACCCAAAGTCCATACATTGTACTAAAATAGGTAAAGATTTAAAAATTGACTTTTTTTGGTCCTTTTTTTTTACCTTTACATTTGAAAACAAATCTCAGCGTGGTTGATATACCTGGGAAAACTATTCTTTTTTTTCTGTCTTTTTTACTAATCTGTTATTTTGGTTCATTGGAAATTAGGATGAGACTCAAGCTCAGTAATCTGATGTTAAATCCATCTACTTTTAAGGAGTTTTGGGGCTGTTTTGCAACAAGCACTGTTATGCTGGCTGCATATGAAGGCATAGACTTGCAGACTGAAGAAAACCACTTGCTTTGATTTGATTTTCTGCTGGTGCATGCTTGGTAAATGGTAAATAGAAAAGCACAATTTAGATTCAGTAAAAAAGTCCAAAAATCAAGTTAATGTGAGAATTCTTTCTTCTTTTTTTGTGTGCAAATTTGCAGAATGTCTGATGCACTTTACATAATAGTCTTTGGTTTTAAGAATTGTTTCTGCTTCTCCGTTAATACACCATCTTGATCTCATTGTTCAGCTATACACTGCACTATCAGGCACCCAGGTTTGCCCGTGAATCTTGAAAGTGGAGTCAGTTTGTCAGGAAGTGAAGTTTTAAGCCCTGTGGAGGACCAGACTGGAGCCTCATGGCAGCTTCGCAAAAGGGAGCTTTATTTTTAGCAGTTGAACAACAGGAAGGAGAAAAGGAGGCCAGTTCTACCTGGCAAGATATGTAGGAATGATGACATCGGCTCAGTGGAGTGTAAACTGAGCATGTAGAGGTTGGTACAGTTTGATAGGTTGAACACTGTTGGGGGATGAAATACGAGTTGAAGAGAAAGAAAATAGACAGTGGAGCAGTGACAGAGATCCCACAGCACAGAACTCAGGTCAGGAAGTTCCTCTGATGATCGGCCACAGGACTGGCTCATAGGATTTCCAGAACCAGCCCATAAAGAACAAAAATAAGAATTCAATAAGTGCAATTATGCATACAGGATATCAACACTGGCTCATAACCCCAGACAAAGTCATGTGGGTGAAGCTAATTGGATATATTTTAATATCAAACACAACTGCCTCCATAAGCTCTAGAGCATAATAAAACAACGAGAGATTTAGCTTCCTAAATAATACCTAAGTGATTTTTTAAAATACATTTTCTTTTATACTTGAATTTATAGTCATAATATGATCTCTTGCAACTTTAATTCAAAAAATTTGGAATAATGATGGGGTTTATCACTCTCTGTTGGTTATAAAGCCTGCTGCTTTTGGACCAACAGAAGCTCATTTATGCTTCATAATCAAAGTGGATCGCTGCAATCACCTCCTGACTGGACTTGATGAAAAAAGCTCATATTCTGCTGCTGGACTTGGTTACAGAGCATGTTTTTAACCCTGACACTGGATTACAGTGCGTTAGAAAGGTGTTTCTATTGTGCTGCTACTAGTATATAAACAACAGAATGGTTTAGGTCCACAATATATGGTAATAAACCAGGCTGGGACCTTAGATCCATGGAGTCAGGCCAGCTAGTAGAGCCAAGAGTCCAGACCAGAAATACAGCATTTAGCTATTTAGTAGTTATGCTGCATTCAGCTGGAAAAAGCTTCCAGATAATCTCAGATGTCCCCCAAATGCAGCTATTTTCATAAGTTCACAGTTTTTGCACTTTCCAAAACTATTTTTATGTTTTATAAATGTGACTCCCCATAGTTACCTTTGACCTCTTTGCCACACAAAGCGTTTGCACACACTCGAGTATGTTGCGCTGACAGCTCTTGGAAAAAGCACGTGACTTGTGTACTGAAATCTCAAACTTGGCTCAGTGCGTGACTGGTGGTACTGCACACTGGAGATAGTGCTCATCTCAGTGATAGCCTCTTTTCAGCGATTTGTTCAGGTACCAGAAACCAGTGAATTCATTGCTCGTCTTATGACAGGCTGCAGATATTGTGCCTGCAGAGTTTGGCAGGGCAGGCCTTTGCTGCTTTGTTGTTAGTTTTGTTGTTTTGAGCGCTGGTGTAATAGTGTGTGAAAAGACCTCCACTCCCAGCCGCAATATAAGAATTCGGCTACAAAGTGGAAAATACAATACGTGCTAAAACTGTTCATACAGCAAGACATCATAACTCTGCTCTTTTGACAAGAAGAATGAATTTCTTCCTGGCGTCGTTTAAAAAAAACAAAACAAAAAAAAAACTACTTGATATTCAGCAGCCCACAATGAGAGATTTAAACACGCAGTGCTCTCATTTCTAAATGATCTAACGAGACAAAAAATAAATAAATAAATAAAAATCTTAACCAACATTTAAGCTTCTATTGCTTCTGGACCACCTGTATGCTGCACAAACCTCTGCCTGACCCAACTCCAACCACCCACCTCTTGAAGTACTGCCAGCACTTTAAATGCAAATAACATATCAGACCAAACTATACGGGAGCTTGTTTAGGGGGCATTGGCGTAGATAGAGAGTGGTGAATAATTTAACAGCATATCCAATCTGAAAGTCGCAGGGGTGGCATGTGCGTGTGTGCGTGTTAACCTGGCTTATAAGGAAGTGCTTCGGGGGAAGGCCTCCTCTTCTTTTCATTACAGAGAGCAGATTGGGAAATGGATCAAGCCCTGCATTCATTAGTGTGCACAAGGAGGAGTGATTATGGCACATAGACTTCCAATTCCTCACCTGTCAGGATTTTCTTGCAGGGAAGTATTTATCAAGTGGAAAATTAATGTTCCTCACCATAAACACCTTTGAATTTTGAGCTCTCTCCAAGTATGACAACCATTAGCAGTTAAATGGCATTAGGAGCAATTAAAAGAAATGACAGGGAGGTAATCACTTGGTACCCAGAGCTATTGCCTCCGCTGATGTGTCTGAAATATGCATAGGAGGAAAAAGGCTCTGGACCAGGTTCAGGCTCTAATTAAATGAAAATGCTCCAAGTAACTCAGATGTCATGGAAACAGCTTGACGATAATGCCTAAGGGGAGGAAAGGTCAAGCTAGAAACCTGACAAATGTGGACACTGTGTGTGCATGTTATCTAAGACTGTCACAAAGGTCCCTCGAGGAAGCTTTTCACACTTTGGAAGGATAGTATAAAATTGTCTTTGATTATGCTTTAAAAATATAAGAAAGCTTTTTCATCTTTTCTGATCTCTTTAATAACAGTCTTATGAATTAGAACACACATTGAGCCAATTACCAAAACATCTGATGTCTCAATTCTTCCCAACTTGCACATTTTTTTCTTGTTTCAAAATGTTATCAATAAATAATGCTGGCAGCATCCGGGAGAGTGACTGAAATGCAAATGAGATTTGGTTTCTGACTCCCATGTTCCACCGTTCACTTCTGGTCTTCCAGGGAGTTATTTTTGAGGCAAATTTGGGTCACGACTCACAAGGTGTTATTTTTAAACATCAGCCCCTTTAGCCAGTGTCTGAGCCACAATAAATTCAGCCAGGCTTGATTTGCATTTTTTAAAAGGACAGCTTGGAGAACTGGTGTACTTTGTCAGTCCTGTTGCTGTCTTTTCTCTTTCCTTGCTCCTCAGATGCAAGCTATTTCAAGAACATGGACAGAAGCCTCGTTGGGGTCTGTTGTGATGTGGAATGAGACAGATAGTGCTTGAAGATGCTGCGTCTCAACGCCGTCATTCTCAGAATTTTGAAGAGCAAGAAGCTGACTCGTGTGCTTGCAGAGCACTGTGCGTCACACACACTGGCTTTAATTAGTTCTTTAGTTCTGTGTTACCATCCTCAGTGTCTATATTTGGATGTTGAAAGGCTTACTTCTCATATTTGTTCCGCAGTTTAACTTTTAGCCATTAGAGTTCGGCTCTGGTGACTGACCGCTTTTTGGCACTGGGTTAAATTACTTCAAGGCCGCAGTGGGCGTGGGTGTCATTGATGGCTTTTCCACTTGACCCCTTTTTCCATTACAGAATTTGACAGAGCTAGTATTTAATATTCTGCCACTATTCTGGGCCTTTCAAAAATCCAATTAGACTCCCGAATTTAGTGGATTATGACACAACCATTTGGGATTTAAAAAGCCTCTGTTCAGTCTTTGTGGGGGAATCATCATAGATATTTGAGACGGGAAAAATTTAATTGCAGCTCTGTTTGTGTGTGAAAACACACACAATATAAAATTTGCTCTCTGTTGTGATGACGGATCTTGTACATATTTTTTTTTTTATGCAACTTTACATTTATTAAATAATAATATTTTAGGGTGATACGGATATACATTGTCAATACTTTTTTGAACTGACTGAAATCACTCTAATATAAATAGCTTGGCTTTTGTAATACAGCAGCAAATAAGGGTCAGAACTCCACAAAAGATTCCTATTTATTTTTATCAGTCTAACGATGTGCCCTCAAAATCATATCACAAAGGCGCACTGAGAAAATTTGTTATATGGAACACTTAATTACACAGTTTGGTTCACAGAAGCTCAGGGTAACATATGCTCATTGTCATTCTGTTCTGTTAAATGTACCATCTCGCTTCTGTGTACACACATTTTCACAGAGGGAGACGTGTGGCCCATATCTTGTTAACAACAGCATCCATGTCGCACTGCACATACAATTTGTGGCTTCGAGTGTTTTTTTCTGAAACAATATCGCTTTTACATTGCCAAGGCAAAGAGCAAATTAGAAATCGTATTGCAGAAGACTGTTTTCAATTTCCTTCTGAATCTCATCTGAATGATGCCACCCTCCCCGCCCCCCACTGGGGGCGGTGAAGGAGCCCGAGCTCCTCCATACTTTATGACACACAAGGGTTTTTTGTTTCTTTGTTTTTTTTTTTTTGTTTGTTTTTTTCTGTCACACTTTGAGTAATTTGTTTCCTAAATCACAGCAAAAGTCACTCTCAGTTCAATGAGCATACCTCAGGTTCGGCCAGAGTAAAAAGAAAAATAATAAATTAAAAAAAAAAAAAAGTGTTTCTTAAAGCACAACTCCATTTCCATGCAATATTCTGATTTTTTCCCTGGTTGCGTGGCATGCGAGTGGTAAACACACACTGTGTATTCACCAGTTGCAAACAGCAAGAGACAGAGGCTATTCCACCACAGTGGCCAAATATGTAAAATCTCTGGGAATGCATTATAGTGTGCACAGCGCAAGAGTGATCTGCAAGTTAATTGGTTCTGGTTTGTGTGGGCTTATCTAAAGTAAGGGAAGTATTTAATGAATTTCAAATACCTATTTAGTATTATTCTATTGTGGAGTGAAGCATCAATCATTTATTGGACTATACTAACGTGGCCTTGTGTACTTGACCATGATGTCTGTGGAGTGGTACTTTGAAAAGAATGTAATTAGAATCACTGTATGCCAACTGAATGACCTGGGGATCTGAGGCTTTCTTTCAAAGGCCTCACAGTGTTTCCTAGGCAATGATATTCTATCCAGCTTTGGAAAAGCAAACAAATACATCCTCAAGTCATCTTTGTCTTCCAATCTCCTTCTGTGTATGTTTTTTGTATGTTTGAACTCATTAAACATGGCTAAGGGACTGGGTGAAGTAAGCAGTTTTATTCTGAGGAATAAGCTTGTCTTCAGAAAGCATTACTTTAACCTAATGCAGCCCACCTCTGGGCATGCTGGTCTGCCTCTCCCCTTTCTGTTTGCAGTTGCCCTGAGCTATGTGTGTATATTTGCTATTATTAGGAGGTGAACTGCTGCAAGGTATAGAAAAATGTCATGGAGGGTAGCTATTTTTAACAGCTGGTGCTTAGTGTTGATCCTTCTTTTCTCTCCCTCCTCTGTGTGTGCTGGCTGGGCATCAGTCCATTGCTCCCTCCTTCACCTCCATGCCCTGCCCACCTCCATAGCAATTAACAGATAAATCACAAGGTGTCACGCCCTTGCATAAAAACAAATGAATAGACACAGAAGCAGGCCAAAGACCAAAAAAAAAAAAAAAAGGGGAAAAAAAGGGTATCAGAGACTTATGTGTGGTATTTTTAGAAACATTATCTCATGTCTTGGAATTCTACTCAGCCAGAAGCAAATTAATGAACTCCATAAATAGTTTCTTGCTCAAGCTATGCAAAAATCCATTCATACATTCAGTATCAGACACGAGTCCTCACTGACATTGCAGTGCTAATGCAGGCAGGAGAACTCCTCCTCTTCTACTATGCAAGCACCACAAGCTGAGAGCAACAACAGAAGCAGCTCTCCTTTCCTCTCTGCCTCCCTCATATGTGTGCTCGCTCTCTCTCACACACACTCTACTCAAACATTTGCCTCCTCAGTTTTGTTTGACAATCATTTCCTTCCCTCCATCCAAAAGGTACAAAACCCTTTCTTTTTTGCTCGAGCTTTTTCTTTGACCTCTAACTATCCCTTTCTTTCCTGCCAATTTAGAACGCAGATGATGGAGTGAAAAAGAAAAGAAAAAATCCCCCCTTCTGTCTCTCAACTGCTTTTGTCAGAGACGCGGAACACAATGTTATCAACCACTTTAAATATCATCAGGGTAGATAATCTCCCGATTGCTTTGATCATACTGTGTCGGGGGCACTTTTTAAAAGAGACAAAGAAATGAAAGTGATACGACACTGTGATTGTATCATTCTCTAAAAATATCCAATTTGTGAGCTGTCACTCTAGACTAGGAGATAATCATTCTACCCATTCATCTGTGTATGCGTGTGTGTGTATGTGGGGGGGATTTAACTGTTCAGGGAGTTATTTTTGGTGCAGGTATACTTATAGAAGCCATATGGTCCTTTCGTATTTGTATTTTCATGTTGAAGTTAACAGTGTTATCAAGGCTACCGCACACAGAATATGAGCCCACGCAGAACGCATTATTTTCTTGTTCTGTTTTTAAAATCTTGGCCACAACCTAGACTTTATGCACGGCCCCATGTGCTGTGCTCCAAATTTAATTTGACTCATGAAGAAGACATTGTAGCCGGTGTCTCGTTTAAGGATCAGCCAGAAGTTTGAAGTTGAAATGCATATTATGATGTGCTGTGACTACAGAACGAAGGGCTATAGAGTCAGCCTTGGCTATTACAATAGCAGCCAAAGTGCTCACCGAAAGAGACAGAGCAGAGAAAGGGAAAATTATGATTATGGAACTCTGTAGATGGAAAATGAGACAGGAAGTGACAGAATGAGAAGACAGAGAGGCTGCGCAGCTGGCATCAACCCAGCAAATTCATTTTCTGAGGCCACAAATCAGTCAGTGTTATGTGAGTCAAGATCCATAACTTGTGTTTGCAGTGGAACAGCAGCAAGTGCTCGCAGTACTGGAGCACGATCAAAGTGGATTGCAGTGCAAGGGAACGCATCCACTGAAGCGGACCTGAAAAGCATTTGGCTTTTAATTTACTTAAGTTCCTTCTGTAGCTTATTTAATGAACACTTGTGTTAGAAGCATTAAATACAGCTGTACTCTCCCAAAAGTGCAGCAGCTGACCCTGCATGGTGCAGACCGGTTCAGTCATGCATAAATGGCAACTATCCCTACAGGGCATGTTGTGTACAAAAAATACCTAGTTTAACCTTATCTTGTTAGTGTAGATTCAGTAACACTGACTTTCTCTATTTTAAAGAGAAATCGTTGCCTTTGTCCTGACACTTTTAATTGCTGGTGAATATTTTTAATTGTAAATCAGCACATTCAGGCTGTTCGCAGCCACATCACAACGCAACCATCCCGAAACGCAAAGTGAATCCATGCCAGAACATTTTCTTTTTTTTTTTTACATTGCCTGGTGTTCTTATGGGAAAAATCTCTGTATAGATTTTTTTTTTTTTCCCAGCAGCCATAAAGCTTGGTACAGTAATGAGCTAGGTGATATTTAGTGGGTGGCCCTTCTGACTAAAGCAAAGTGACAGCTGCATGCTAGGTTGTAATTTGTTTCTTATAAAACCCCAGTTCAGTGTCCGAGCTCATTACATGTGAGAACGTGTTGCAAGCAGAATTTCAGTGGTAAGTAAACAGCAGTTTCAAGCACACAGCATCTCACACACACAGGGCTGATGCAAGACAACATCATGCTGTAACTCTGCTACACTGTATTGCACAAAACTGAAACTGTATCTGACACAGGGCAACTACAATTTTAGTGTTTTTTTCTTTCTTCTTTGCAGCAATTGTTGCTCAACAAGGGCGGTAAGGTATAAGAGTGGTTAGCAGTTATTAGAGCGTATTCATTTATTTACATACGTTTACAGTCACTGGCCACTTGCTAGTACCAGGTTGGAACCTTTTTTGTCTTCAGTACTGTGTTAATTCTTCGTGGCATAGATTCACCAAGGTGCTGGAAACAGTTCTCAGAGATTTTGATCCATATTGACTTAATAGCATCACACAGTTGCTGTAGATTTGTTGGCTTATTCAAGTGGATGTAAATCTCCCGTTTCACCACATACCAAAGGTGCTCCATTGGATTGAAATCTGGTGACTGTGGAGGCCATCTGAGTACAGTGAACTCATTTTCAGTATCTTCGCTGTTCCTAGGACTGCACTCTTTTGGACAGAGAACTCTGTAGTTTTGTCTGGATTCTGCTGGAGCCACTCTTCCAGTTTTGGAGTTACAGCTCCCAATGCTTCTACCACTGGAGCATTAGGTGCTCCAGTGACAACTTGCTTCTGACCATGGTACTTCTCAGTTTTTTTCATGCACCTTCTTCCTGACGTTGCTGTCTGCTGGGACTGCCACATCTATCACAAATGCAGTCTTTTGCTCCTTGTCTGTTTGGAATTTGAAGTCCCACAGGAACTTAGCCCTGTTGTTCTCAACCACCTTTAGTGGCATCTCTCACTGGGGCTTTGGGACGTTTAGTCTACTTCTAGTCTCATATATGCGGCACAGATGTTCCTGTATACTAACCCAGCCACATGGTTGTGCCTCTCAGTGTACGCAGCCCTAGCTTGCATCTTAAATTCTACTACTAAAAAAAAAAAAAAAAAAATTCTACTACTATGTGCTGGAAAGTTGCCAGGGCACTTTTGCACATTCTGCAACTTGGGTCCTGCCAGCTGTGGTAGATTTCTTCCTCTATGGATCTGGTGCTTAGGGCCTGTTCTTGTATTGCCGTGATCAGAGTCTCTGTGCTGTCTTTTAAACCAGCATTTACTAGCCACTGGTAGGATTAATTGACGTCAGCCTCTTTCTTTTTGTCAATGGTACATCCCATGCAGGGGCTTGGTCATCTGTGATTGTTCCTCTTCCTGTTCTTCTTCACTGTCTGTCTTCAGCTGCCTGAGGCATTCTTGGAGCAGCTCATCTCAGGGGACCATCTTCCTGATGTATTCGCAGAGGATCCATGTTTCATCCTGGATTGTGGCTCTGACACTCACTAACCCTCACCTTCCCTCTTTCCGTTGCTGATAGAGCCTCAGGGTGCTGGACTTCGGGCGGAGACCTCTGTGCATTTTGAGGAGTTTTTGATTTTGAAACCCATGACATCTATTTCCTCCTGGGGCCAGTCTATTATTCCAGATAGGTAATTGATGACCAGTAGGGCATATGCATTGATGGCTTTTGATCTTACTCCTACCATACACCTGGTATTTGGCTGTGGCTGACCTGTGTGCATCTTTATCATGGTTCCCACTGGCCTACCCAGGTACTTGTAGCTGTTCTGCCTTCTGGTAGCTCCATTCCTTCAGTCTGGATCACCTTCCCTCTCTTTGCAGTCATTCAGCCACACTTACCAATTCTGAATGACATCCTAATATCCTCACTGTTGATCCTGGTGAGGTGGATCAGTGAGTCAATGGCTCTCTCATGCCTGGCATCAAGATGTATGCCATTAATGCCATCCATGTACAGGAGGTGGCTGATCCTCCGCCGCTGAATCCAAATCAGTATCCACTGTTAGTGATGATCTGGCTTAGGGTTTTGAGGCCTCTGCCAAACAGCAGCAAGGACAATGCATCATCTTGGTATATTCTGCACTTGATGGTGACTTGTACGATTGCCTTGAGTTGGCCTCCAGTGTTGTCTTCCACAGTCCCACTGAGCTCCTGATGAATGTTCCATGCTATTAACCTTGTACACTGCCAAGCACTCCAGTATGCATGTATGGGGCATTGAGTCTTAGGCCTTTTGTAGTCAATTCAGTACTTTTATATATATATATACTGGGAGCTATTTCTATGTAGAGATAGCTGCAAGGCATCCCAGAGGACTCTCATACTTGGAGCTCCATTTGATTGTGTTTCTTCTGTTCATGTCTCTGGAGCGTTTGCATCAACTCAAGCCTTATAGTTTCCACAGTGTGTGCCACTTCACCTGATTCAAACATGATTGACATATGAGGCCAGGAGAGCTTCTATTACCATATTCATTACCTGTGTTATTGGAAACCACACATGCAGCTCTGAACTTTCCCCCTCATCTGCAAGCAGGCCTTCCCAGGTGAGTAGTGGGTACACCTGCCTCATTCTCCAGCTATTGTTAGTCTTATATGGAACTACTCCTATCATGATATGTCCTATTCCAGCTGTGACTAGGTGTGCTCATGGGAGGGACTCCATCAGGTCAAATTAGAAAGACCATCAATAAACTTTTCTCTGAGGAAAAAGGTGGAAAATCAGGATGGTGTGGCACCTCTGAAGCCTTAAACTGAAGTTATTTGATTTTCCCCAAATAGTTGGCTCGGATGAAATTTGGAATCTAGGAGCTGTGCTTTCATCACAGAGAAGACGTGGTGATCTATATCTCTTCTTTTTTTTTCAAACTTTGATGATAAATGAAAGCTGCGCCCACCTGAAAAGGTCAAGACAGAGATGGAGACTTGTGCGCTCAGCCGGAAAAAAGATCAGCCATAACAGTGATAACCAGAAATTAACTTTTTTTTAACCTCATGGGGGCTGCTCCGTTTTTGATAATGTGTTGCTGTAACAAACATGTTTGATGTGAGCTGTCAGATAATGTTAATCATTCGAACTGTTTGCAGATGTCATCATAAAAAAAAAAAGAACTGAAAATGTAGATTTTTGGTAACACGTCTTTTAACTTCCGTTTTCATCTCTCATTTGTGTGTGGTGCTACAATTCTTCTCAACAGACAACAGTACATATTTAATATAAGCACACTTGTGTGTTAAAGGGTAAACTTATTCAAGTGCTTCTTGTGACAGCTGAAGTCAAGAAATCAAACAGCACCAAACACCAGTTTGGACAGCTAATGAATGGATAGATCAATTGATTGATTAGTGTGTAAATCCTCACTCGCAGATGCTCCTAAATCCCCGCTTCATGAACACCGGCTTCATACTGTGAATGCTAAGTAGCCAATACGGCACACAAATCCACATTGGTCGATAAGGATATTATTGCTTTGTGTTGAATTTTTCATTTCTTGTCTTCCTTTCTTAGCAGTGCTTGTCAAAGAAATGATCTTGCTTCACTGGTCACCGCATCAGTCATGCCTCAGCCTGTAGTTGCTCTGGAAAATTGCCTGGACTTTAGAATAGTTATCAGCTTGGGGCATGGGATTGTTTGCAACCATTTTTTTCCCCCTTCAGAAAATGATTTTTTCTTCTTCTTTTTTTTTTTTTCAATTGAGGGGTTATTCAGGCAGCCCCTAAAGCAGACACACAACATAATCCTACATCATCTTTTTATGTCTAGTTCAAAAAAAGAAAAATCACACAGCTTATTTTATCCTTCGGCTCTATGTGTCCCTTTTTTATTTATTTGTTTGACGGGCTCTGGAATAAGATTTTCCTTATCTTCATGTTGTAAAAATAAGTAGCTCAAAGCACAAAAAAATGTATGACGTTGCAATGGCATAAAAATCAGAGTCCCTCCTTTATTACTGAGGAGTGTTTAATTTCATTCAAATAAAATTAAATATAATATAATATTTCATGCCATTCAAATATTACCTTTGCTAAATCAGAACCTACAAATGTTCAAATATAACAATCTATTTGGTGCCTTATTTTACCTTCTGTATTTTACTTGTAACAGAGAATAATATTATTATTCATTTGGGGTCTTGTTTAAATAATACATTGTAAGTAAAATATTCACTCTTCATTTGTATTTTTGTTCTTCATCAGCTCTTGAGAAAACTATCTTGTTCTTTAGCAGCTAAATGTTTAACTATGCTAAGTTAAGTTAGCTACAAGCTAATCAGTTTGTAAGTCTTCCCACTGAACAGCTAAATGCTGCATCCAAAATATATTTTTAATTTAAAAGAAATTTTACTTTAAATGAGAATTTTTATGCAGGATTTCTAAGTATTTCTGTAAGTGATTGGTGCACCTTTGTCAGATGACTAGGGTTAAATGTATTTGAACAATGAAGCATTTTTTTAAATATAATTTTGCCTCTTTAAGCCACCATAATGGATTTTAAATCAAACAATCAAGATGTGACTGAAGTACAGACTTTTAGCTTTAATTCAAGGCATTTAACAGAAGCATTGCATTAAATTTTTAGGAATTACAGCCATTTACAAACCAAAATAATTTTGGTACAACTAATATTTAGAATACCTGTTCGAAAATCCTTTGAGGTCAGGGACTGCTTCAACTGTAGAGCTCATGGCTATCACCATGGAGATCTTGCTTTGAGATGCTCTGCCAGCCCTTTGCTGCAGCCACCTTCAGTTGCTGCTGGTTTGGGCGTCTCTCTGTATTCAGTTTTGTATGTAGAGTATAGCCCTGTACACTTCAGAATTCATCCTGCTACTTCTATCAAGAGTCACATCATCAATAAACACTAGTGGCCTGGTTCCACTGGAAGCCATGCATGTCCGTGCCATAGCGTTGCCTCTGCCATATTTCACACAGATGATGTGGTATGCTTTGGATCATGAGCTGTTTCTCTCTTTCTCCATAATTTTTATCTTCCCATCATTCTGGTACAGACTAATCCTGGTTTCATCTGTCCAAAGGATTTTTTTCTACAACCGTGTGGGCTTTTTTAAGTGTTTTCTGGCTAATCTGGCCTCCTTGTTCTTGAGTGTAACCAGTGGTAAACTCTCTCTGTTTCCATTCATAAAGGCAGCTCTTGATTGTAGACTTTGACAATGATGCACCTCCCTCCTTCAGAGTGTTCTCTACTTGACTAGAAGTCACGAAGGGGTTTTTCATGAAAAAACCATGTTAGCCTTTTTTTATCCACTTTAGCTGTTTTCTCTTTTGTGGCTAGTGTTGCTGAGTTGGCCAGTGCATTCCATCTTTTTAAGAAGGAATTTTTTTTCAGCCTCTTTCATTTGCATCAACATCTCTTAAGAGTTCCAGTGACGACCTATTTTTGGCCCTAGCAAAGTGATAAATACGTTTGACACAACTAATTCTTTCTTTTTTTTTAAATCAACCACACATTTGACCTTGCAGGGTCTGCTAGCTGAAAGGATGTAAGTGGATAGAGATGCACCTTTCAGTCCTTTAACAGATAAATGGAGCAGATTTGTTCAAAAGCCCCTTGACATCACAGCCGAAACCTTCGCCTTTTAACACTCACTTGGTGTTGTCAGTTTGCCTGGTTGCCCTTCAATACTGGAAGATAACACAAGGGAACCGTGTTTTAATTTCAGCTGAGTGCAGATTTAGATATTAGTACTTAAGTAATCTGCTTTCAGTCGTATGGATATACTATGTAAGACCAAAGGTAATTCAGAAAAGCACCCTGTGGTGTTACTTTTAAAGTGTTTATCAGCACCTTGGTCATTTTCACTACTGGTGATCGGAGACATGTTGAAGATGGATGCCCCCACCCACAGCTGACATACAGTATGATGCAAAGCATCTGCTGATTTATGCTGGCTCTTCCCGACCATACGGCTCACATCACTCACTCCCCAGTGACCAGGCTGAAGACCTCTTCATCAAAGAGAGGGCAGAGAGGGTAATAGTTGCGTTTGGTATTGAAGAAGGGTGGGAAAGGACAGAGGGACTTCTAAATCAGGCAAATCAAACAAACAGCACTTCACTTGCCTCCCTCTGCCTCCACTTATTCCTCAATCAAGCTAGCCTTGTTTATTTGCTAAACGAAAATGGGATTGTGAGCGCTCTGTCCTGTGTCAATAAAGCTGAAGAGGCAAAGCGATCAATGACAAAGAAGGCATTCAATTTACGCTTAAACCTGAGGCTAATCAGCTAATTTCCTCAAATGTTCTGGTAATGAGCATAAAGGCTGTTTTATCATTTTACAGAAGTCAACCCGAGAGTAGAAAAGTTCGACTGCACTGCCTCATTGCCAAAAAAAATATGTCCTCATTGGATACTGTTGTTACAAAGCACAGAGGAGGCAGTTTTAGGGAACAAGTGAGACACAGAGGACCTAATATACTCCGCAGATATACTTTTATAGATGAGTACTGTAGATCATGAGTTCATAAGCAGCTTGCTTTACCAAAATTAGGTTTACTTATTGGCACCAACTTGTCGGCACTAGCTGACAAAAATGATACATTTTTATTCCAGCAACGGGCTGTACGTAAGTGTGAGTGATTAAGGCGCAAAGCGCTCTGGTAGCGCGCGACACCTTGATTGTGATAGTGGGGTGTGCGTTCATACCCCTACTGTGATGAAAATCCATGTCTAAATGGCTCATACTACCTTCTCTAATTAAAAATTTATTTGATTTTCTCCTTTTGGGTGATTTCTAGAGACAAGCAGGATACAGCATTTTCCTGTAGCTGCTGGTGTGGAAAATGTTAGTGTTGGGGGAAATAAATTCTAATGCAGCTTCCAATGCTGTGGAAATTACATTCAAATATGATTGATCTGTTTATCCTGGACTGGAGCAAGCAACAATTTTTTATTTTTTTTATTTATTTATTTGTACCTCAGTCATGCAAATTGAAATAAACATCATCGCTCTCTCATTCTTCCAAATGACCCCATCATGTGTGTTTGGTTTATTTAGTCATTTCCTCTCATTCCTCTCATTTACCTGCTCACTGCAGACTGAAAGATGCGCAACACTATAATAAAACTGGGTATTATGTTGGGTTCTTTGATGCGGCTCTGTTCAGGCTCGCCTTTAATTAGAGCATGATAACATGTTGTTAGACTACATCCTTTCCTGCCTCATGTTTCCTGAGAAAGGCTCATAAATAAATTGAGACAGACCATCCATTTCTGAACTCACTGGGCTTTACAGTACAAGGAGACAAGCATTGTGCTCACAGGAATGTGGAACAGGAAGTGGTCTAAAACTGGAAAAGGCAGCTTCTGCTTTATCGCACCGTATAACCGATCTGCAGAAATGACAGCAAAGCGTGCAGATTCCTGAATGATTTTCATTAAATAAGCAGACCGGCTTCGTGTGAAACAGTCGTAAAAAAAACTTATTTTATCCTCTAAAAACAAAACAAAACAAACATAATCTCATCCTCCTCTCTAACACGTCACAACTGGATGTCATGATCTGCTATATGTTTAAAGAGAGACTACAATAACAGCTGAAGACTACATTTATTTTATGGGCTCAAGGAGACAACTTGCTCCTGTGGCGTGGTTGCATGGTGCAGGAGGGAAAGAGCTTTACTGAACCATAAACAAACATCCAATTTGGATCAATAAGCCGCGTGGCCAATGTCGCCTTGAGATGTTCGCTGTAAATCTCAGAGGGCCGCCCTCTCCCTCATTAAATTATAAAGGCTCCATGAGCCGTGAAACACTAACGGCAAAGCATCACATTGGTTGCTAAAAATAGGAAGGCCTAAACAAAAGAGTTTTTTTTTTTTTAATCCTCATCCATATTGTTACTCAAGAATCCTTTTAGCCATCCACTTCTTTCCTTGCCTTAAGTCAAGAGAGAGACATGGCCAAAGCCTGACTTCCCTGCAGTGCTTCGCGTGTGTTTGCACGGTGTCGTCCTTGCGTCAACAAAACAGTAACACGTCCCTGTGATGTCACGATGAGGAAGATACAGCTGTTCTAGCGGATGGGAACACACTCGACGAAGTGCTCCGTCTCTGACAGGCAGACCGAGGTGCATCTTGTTGCTCCAATTTAAATTTCAAATCCACTTAAAGTACATAAGTCAGGAGTGCTCCCAGCTAAAATGCAAGCCGTGTTGGGTCTGGAAGATATTTAAAAAATCATGGATATTGCACTTGGGAGGATTGCATCTTCATGTGCTGAAAGGAAAAGTAGTCGGGAGAGTCCCAACATAACATCATCATCACCTGAAAAAGGGGCACCCCCCCTCACAGCAAATTATGTTTATTTTAAAACAATAGCTATCATACCCTCTGCTGACGTCTCGTAATGAATCTCACAACTAGTCATATGTTTTCCGTGCAGCGAGATATTGCTGTGCTCTTGGTGATGTGAAACTAATCAGGGAGAAAGAGTAGTTTCCACACTGGTGACTTTTCAAGGCCCTGTGGTATAAATATCAACCATCTGTGAGGCCATCTGCATTGGGGTGCTATATCATGCACCAAGGCCAAACTACCAAACACAGACAGGTGGCTTTCCATGGCACAATTTACACTGCATGCAAGACAAAGTAACCTACTGCCCAATCACCACTGTCAACAAAGGATACGCCCTCATACCTCATGGTGTGCTGTCATCAGCTTATACATAACTAAGCTCATCATTTGAAATGATACCATCAGTGTTTTTTAATGTATTACAGCTGCATACCCCGATCTGCCTCCAGGTCTTATCTTGGGGGTGGGGGTGCAATGAACCTGTGACATTTCATATTCCACGGAAAAATCCAAAGAAACACCATGCAAACAAAAAGGAACTGGCAAAACAGCACTGAAGGCATCACCAGTGGTGGACAGTAACGGAGTAAATTTACTTGAGTACTGTACTTAAGTACAATTTTTGAGTATTTTTACTTTAC
>JAVDPK010000527.1:452834-476419 GCA_034780415.1 Cichlasoma orientale | reverse complement strand
GAGCAACTTTTACTTGTAGTTGAGTAAAATTTGACCATGAGTATCAGTACTTTTACTTAAGTACTAGAGTTGAGTACCTTGTGCACCACTGGGCATCACTTAACCATGTCTTAGCTATCTCTCACAACATCTGGAATCATGTGGTTTGTTGAGCCTCGTCCGTTGTTTTCTGTGCACGTGTCTTCGTTTTGTCCGTGCTGTGAAAGCGAGAGGAGAAAAAAGAGAAAGAGTATATGTGTGTGCATGTGTCTACTTGTGCATGTGAGACATTGTTTCAAGCTATCTAGTTATTGGAACGGAAAGGAAAGGAGGAAGGCTGGTGCTGAAGAGCAGGCCTCTTGAGGGGGAAAGCGAGAAAAGAGAGGGGCCACAGGCGAGTGAAAATCCTTTTTGTTATTTCTGTTGATTGTTGAGACACAGAAGAGGAGGATTAATTTGTCTCAAAGTCTGAGAGCAGCCATCAACAGACAGCAGCTTTTCTCATTTTCTTGTTTGTTCATATAACTGGTGCCAGCGCAGGATGTGGGATGACAGTTTTGCAAAGATGCAAAGAATAATCAGATGATGGACAAATTATAAAATGGTAAGCAAGGACAGAATATGCCCTGAGGTTCAAGACAGATCTTTAAACTTCCTTTAATCATAACCACGCACTTATTTAAAATGTGCACTGTTTCCCTTTTCCTATTGTAAAGTCACACCAAATTAGGCTGGGAAACCAAATCCTCAAAAGACAGTTTAAGACAAAACAATGTAAAATACTGTAAAATATTTATTTATTCATCTTATTATATAATATAGCAAAAAAATTTGCACTTTGTCTGTTTTGTATCAATAGGATATAGCATCAACAAAATATGTGCTATTTTCCCACTTATTAGGTCCTCAAATATATGTAGAGTAGAAGAAAACAAGGGAATGGGACAGTTAGGTTTTTGAAAACACTGCAGCTACAGGAAATACAAGGAACAATGTTTGGGGGAAAAATGCTACACATACTGTATTACAGCTCCTATATTCTATTATGTTGGTTTCATTGATTTAAAACATAATATTGAGAAGGCCACTTACTTTACAGGCAAGCTCCCCCACCCCTACTATTTTTAATTTTATATATATCCCTATCTTGACCATTGCATCATTTGACATGACACGTGCATGAGAGTTTCCACCACTGCAGCAGCTCGTGGCAGATATACTGGCATGGGAAACTAATATAAATGTGCAGCTTTTCAAGGCATTTTAGTGTTATCTGAAGTGGAAGGATACTAACATCATACAGTAATATAACAACACGGATAAAAGTAGATCAAAGATAGCTATTTTTAAGTTTCAGATGACACCTAGTAGTTACTATTTTACTTCTGGTAATTACACAGTAAGAAGGTGTGTACCTGTTCTTTTTTGCTCGCTAATAATAGGTTGTAAATATTCCAACAAACTTAAGTTTTGTCTCACACTCGTGTTCCCTAAAGGTACCCTCTATTGCTTCTCCCTTTTGGGAGAACCAACCGTCAGTATTTTATTGGTACCTGATTAATAAACAACAGAATGCTGTAATTTGAAGTGCTAAAAAAGTTAAAGGAAAAATTGTTTATTTTAATAAGGTTTTGTCATGATAACTTGCTTGCTACTGTGATTTTCACACAAGACAGGTAACCTGTTTACATGTGCGCCCAGTGAATGCTGGGTATTTCAATGTAATAAAAAAAATCCCAATGGCTCAACTTAATATGCAGTTCTGTTTACTAGGAATACGTATAGCTATTTATCAGATAACGCGATTTTCATTCAGTGACACTTAAACAGATTCACTCCTGTCTGCTACACTTAACTATCGACACCCAGCCACCCAACAAGCTGAGCGTGTGTTGTCAGACGCCCAAGCATGTGTAAGAGAACTTCAGACTCTAGAGGTCTCCATCCTTCAGCATCCCCTCATCATCATCCACCTATTCGCCCTCCTCCTCCTCCTCTCTGGCATTTTGTGCCGCGGAGGAGGATAGTGGGAGAGACTGCTGAGGAGGAGACAGAGGGGACTCTGAGACAACACGTCCCACGCCAGAGCCAGACAGCCAGGGAACTTTGATTTGACGCCAAGTAGCCTGCGATCAAAATTACAATGAAGAGAAGGAGCCACGTTTCTTGTTCTTGTTCTTCCTCTTTTTCTTCTCGGGAGGCTTAGATATGTCGGGCGTGTGCAATATATGATGTCCTTGGACTCATAAGCTCAATGAAGATTTATTTATCGCTGATTTCGGTCCTCAATTCGCTGATGGTGCCGCTTCGTTGTGCCTGCGCTTAGGTCAGCCGAATGAATTTGAAGGCAGTCTGAGCGCATTGTTTCCAGCTCCGTTACATATGGGATTTCGAGCCGTGATGTCTGCAATTTCTCGCTCTTTGTTTCTGGGTAAGTCACTTTCCATTTCTTTAAAAGACCAAATTAATTAATTTAAAAGCAGCGGAAGCGTGTTCGTCTGAAAATTGCTGGATGTGGACACAGGCGTCCTTCATTTCATTTAGAATCATTTTTTATTCTTTTTTTCTCTTTATATATATATATATATATATAAATTCCTTTTCATTGTTTTACATATCGTTAACAACAAATCTGACAGCTTCGATTCAGAATGATGTCAGAATATATTTATTTTCTGTTTTCTCTTCCTCCTTATAGTAACCCCCCGGCAATTTAAGATGTGCGTGAGAAATTGCTAAATTTGCATTTAAATTCGTCTTCAAAAATGGCAAAGCACAATAGTCAACCGTGCGCTTTCTCTCAGCTGGAAGCTCTCAAACTGGGACATATTAAAGCAATTTGGAAGGGATAAAAGTTCACCTGACCCCTCCCTTCAAATCTGTTATCAAGATTTATTTACCCTGCATGAGCTTGTATTGGCATGTTCTTCAAAGGCAGGCCTGCAGCAGATGAACAAAACCCCCCTTTGTCATATTTAAATAAAGGGAAATAATTAATTAATTTCAGTCACCACTGAGAAAACACTTGGCTAGAAAATATCTCTATTCTAGCTATCCTGGATGTTGGGACACATTATCTTTTTTTTTTAGTTTGATATGGAACTCGAAAGCATCAATGGAAACGTTTTAGGATTCCTGTTGTTATTATTATTCCCATAAACCACAGATACACCCCTTGCATTTACAGAAACAGAAGCTTTATTTATCTCCCCAACTTGATTTTATCACTGCTGCTATTTACTGCATTAACAGTAACCCTGCTTCTATTATTACTTTTACTAATATTACAGGAATGTAATGTAGAGGGCCTGGAAGTGTTTCCAGGTCCGAAGCTAAATGAGGAATGTTTAATTCCACTGTGACCTCTCTGACTGGAAGTTACTGTAGCACTGACAGACAGTGAGTTAAAAAAGACTGCCAGTAAGAGGTGTTATGCACCCCACTGCTGTCTCATCACCTGCGGTGAAACTGAGGGGAAAACAAGTTTTGAAAGCAATAGATTTAAAAGAAAGTGACTGAAAAGTCAGATGTTTCTCTGAGTGGGTGTTGGAAAAAGTTTGAACGCACCCCACCCCCCACCACCACATTAAAAGTTGAGAGTGGCCATATGAGGAATAATCCACACGAGAACATACAGCCCGTGCGCTCTGGTCTGAGTGCAGAGGTCGCGCTCTGGAGTTTATGTGTAGCTTGCTGCTCACTGCATATTGCAGGCTGGAGAGAAATCAAAAGACCCCAGCATTTGTTTTTAATTTTCTATTCCATTAGTTTAGACATACAACTGATGTTATTTGCTTATGCTTGATGTGGTTTGTGCTGCAGGCTTGTAAATGCCTAGAGAGTTTGTTATCTTCATCTCCCATTATTCAGTCACTAACATATTGTGGTAATATGTCTGTGGAATGCCTTGTCCAATGCCTGATGCTTTCAGTGGAGAGATTCTAGTCCCTCCACATCCAGAACAAGATAAACAGATAGTTGAAGGATGGAGATATTATATAGATATGCTAACCTGTCAAGGCTTACATTGGTAGACCAGCAAGTCCACAGAGTGTGGTCCGTTGTAATGCTCACTGATCCTCTGTTTAACTAAAGGAGCTGACTCTGCAGAGGACACTGCATACAAGCGAATCTGAGGTTTAGGTTGAAAGCATCCTGTTATATTAGGCAATGATGAAAGCTATTTTAAGCTAAGCATGTAGATTATTGTAATACCAGTGCTTTACCGGTAATGATGATCTTAAATAATGCAACCAGCTCATTCAAGAGAAGGTGAAAACATTACACATTATCCCTAAATAATAGCAGTTCTGTGCTCTTCTTAAAATAACCATATGCCTGCGCCTTGAGTATTAAATGACTTGTTGTTGCCATGGTGAGGCATTTTCCCTTCTTTGTCATGTTTAAGACAAGGGAAAGAAAACTATATTAAACAGTTCATGTAGCAGAAAATGATATCACTGGATGGCACGTCCAATGCAGTTGCAACCTGGGTCACATGTCTCTCAACCAAGAACAAAATATCCGTCAGTCATCCAAAAGAGCGAGCACCCCCCAACCCCCCACCAACCAAAGGGATATATGCATCTTTTCAAGCTCGGCTGCTTGGCTGTGCCATACTGAAGGACATTTTCCCCCTAAATTTATAGCCTGTATTAATTCAAGATCAACTCAAAGGCCAAGCAAAGGGAGGAAGTGGCTGTTTTATTCTAAAAGAGGATCAATAGTCATTAATAGGGGCTCCTTTTCTTTTAATTTGGATTTGGCCTCGCAAGTCAGAGACATCCTTAAATTAATATCTGTTGGAAATGTAATATCCACTGTTCACATTACAGATAAGTAGCACAATTAATTGCCACAGAGAGTTCAATAGCTCCCTTCGGTAACTCTGCTGATGTGAAGAAAGAATCAGAACAAGGTCAAATAAAACTGAACAAATAAAGTAACTCAGTAAGAGCGCAGCGCACGTGCTGATTCGGCCAGGTAATGGAGACCAGTGATTGATTGCATGTCTGTCCTAGTGCCAGGATTAAATGATTCTGAATGGGGGAATTTGAAGGTGAAATGACTGTCCAAAAAGTAATAATGTAATCTAAGTGACTTGACAGAAAAGTAATTTGAAAGTATGATTAGCTTTTATATGAGATCCAAACCTTAGCACCTTGCCCCCACCCCCATCCACCCACCCACCTCCACAGCCCCCCCATGGTCGTTTGAGCCTCAGTCTGTACAAAAACTGCAATGTGATCACTGCAGTACAGCAGGATCTTAGCGTTGAGATGCATCCTGATGCGTGTGTGTCCACATTCATACATACAGTACGTGTGTGTAACAGTGAGAAGATGGCAGTGCCTATGCAAGTATGCTAGTGTGTGATGTAGATAAAGAGAGCAGTGGCTCCAAACAGAAATTCTGTCCCCATTCTATATTTAGCATGTCTGCCGGGGTAGGCAGAGGATCTCTGAAATGTGAAGATGACAGGAGCCTCCTGAGCCAGAGGTTATGAAGTGACATCTTGATGTGTTTGTGCCTGAATCACACTCCCACACACACACACACACACCCTGCCAAAGACTTCTGACATTCCTGCAAACCCGGAGACGTTTCGATATTTGACGTCTAGTTACCATACATTAAGGCTCGGTTTTGATCTCCTTTTGACTCACGTTATGCGTCAGTGTTATCATTTGGCATCCCCCATCTATATTCTCAGCTCTAAAGGTATTTGTTTTGGTGGGGGGGGCGATATGTGATGACTCTAGAAGCTCTGCTTTGCAGGACTTGAACTTGCATGATTTTAAGGTATTTTTTTGGTTTGCACAATGAGCTGACTTCTCATATAAAGTGGCAAAAGGGCAATGCAGAGTGTGGTATTACACAAGATATGTGTAAAAATTACCATCCTTTAGCGTGTGCATTCGAACTGTAGGACAGCCAGTAAAGTGTAGCTACAGCTATTGCAGGAAAATATGTAACAGTGGATTTTGCAGCACTGTTGAATGACTTCCTTTCTACCTACAGTTATTTTACATGCAGAACAAAGTGTAAACAGACTTCCATCTAGAGAGGATTGTATTACTCAAAGCAAAAGTGTCGGATCTGACTGGCTCATCAAGGGCAGAGCCCTCTGGAATACAAAACCTCTAACAATGGTGACTGAAGAGGCCTACAGATGAGTGCAGAGGTCCCGCCGTCCTCAAAACAATTGAACCATATCATTAGCAAACACTGATTTGCCTTCCAAGCACTTTCCTTCTGATGTGTATGGCCTTTAAATGACAGCATGCTTCCCTGAATAACGAGCCATACTCTTTTCGTACCTGAGGGGTTCTTCGTGTTTCATTGATTGTGGTGCTTTTAGTCGGAAGGTCTTCCTTTTCTGTCACAGCAAACCGAATGCCACGCTTTGAATGAGAGTGTTTGTAGGTGAAAGTGTAGCTGCTTTGTACAGTAAGTGCTTTTATTCCTAGAGGATTGGGAAAGGTTTGCATTTCCATTGAAACCAAAGACATCCGAAGGAAAACTAAATAAAGATTGTATTGTCGGGACTGGCTTTCCCTAAATTGTCTGCTGCTTTCCACAATATTTCTTTGTTTGACGGTTCCTCCGTCTTTGTTTTGCCACACCCACAATTTCCGAGCCACCCAGGCGTCATTCGGCATGTGCCGTTTATCTCTCGTATCCTGTAAAAAAAAAATAAAAAATACACATGCGTAGACAGAGGTGGGTTTATGTAGAGTTTCTGACCTACACAAACCATGCCCCTTTCATCCCTCACTGGGAAAATTACTCCCAGATTATTTTGGAACGTATGAACAGGAACTGCCTATTTCACTTTACTGCTAATCTTTGACAGATGTTCTGGAGAAGCTCACATTCACGTTAACCAGAGCCACATGTGCAGTCCATGCTGGACTGTACAGCATTATTAATAAACGTGAAGACTTGACTGATAGTCAGGACGGTCAGATTGAGATGAAAGACATTTTAAAGGAATCTGCCTAAAAGTTCACTGACTGGAGGAAATCGTTTATTCGAATATGTTTCAAATTACATTTTAGTGCTTAATCAGTTTATTAACAAACTGGAAGAAAATTAACCACCTGCAAATAAAAGGAGCACACACACTTTACAGGAAACACAAATTCCACCTGTATTGCCTGTGCTTTTATTTTTAATGTTTGCATCTGGAAAGAAAATGTGCTCCAGCAATGTTCTTTATTTGTCTACTGCAACCATTTGATCTCCCTTTATAATATCCACTTGTAGAAACTAAAGCACTGTAAATCTTATTTATGGTTACGTGAAGGCAACTCCCACCACATAGGGTTAGGGAATGATTGTGGTCTTTGTTACGTATCAAAAACGTCAACAGTGACTTAAAGAAAAAGACACAACATGTTCACAGTATTTAGTATTTAAACTGAAACGTCAGGATGCAAAGCCTGGCCTCTGAATATCCAGTATTCACCCTGACCGTGTTGCAATCAAACACGTAGCAAGATTATATTTACCTAAAAATGTGTTGTGCAATACAAGTTAGCTTTGTGTTCGCATCATTTGTAGGAAACAGTGTTAAAAGCAGGAATGCCTCTAGTATTTTAGGACTTCTTTCCTTTTTTTCCTCAACAGCCTGGACAAGATGTCACCTTGGGGTATGGGTGCATCTGGATCGATTAATCAAAAAATCAATAGCTCATTTTGATCAAGTGTCTTATTAGATGAGCACAAGACAGCAGTCACCTTACAAAATAACCCTTCACCTCATCACTTGACCCCAATTCACACAGCTCTCTTACCAGCTGACCTAAGCATATAGATTAACCTTTCTTTTTACTTAACCCGCAGTCGTCATTAACTATAGAATGTTTCACTGTTGCATCAAATCATTAAACATGCATATTTCATATGATCATGTTAGTGGTGAAATAAAGTAGCAAGAACAAAATTTGCTCCCGCGACCTTTCAGCATAACCTTTTTTCCACTTTTTTACTTTCTTCCATTCTATGAGTCAGATTTATGGAGCACTTTCTCTGCATTATCTGCTGATGAACCGGTTTGCTCTTTTGAATGTTCTTTTACAGTACTGTGCAAAAGTATTGAGCCACATTTCATTTTGCTTCCGAGGAGCCAGATTTCTCTCCAGGCTTTCGAAGGTTTTCCTTTGGATATTGGCTATTTTTTTCACTTATCTTCAAGTTCAGGCCTAAAAACTATCTACAGCAGATAAACAATAATTGAGACTCACGTGTTTAAGAAATAGGGGGGGAAAATCCAGCAAAGAAACTGACACAGGACCTGAGAAGCCACTGAAGCCTCATCAGGGATGGCCTCAGTGGAAGGCCAGCTGTCAAAAAGCCATTCTTAAGGAAGGGAAACAGGAAGAAAAGTCTGAGGTATGCCAAATTACACAAGAATTGGACTGAAAATCAGTGGTCTTCTGAAATATTTGGTTCAACTCATCATCAATATGTACAGAGGAGGTGAAGAGAAAGATCTCTACAGCCATGTGTAAAACACAGTCATGGTTTGGGGCTGCATTTCAGCCAGTGGTGTTGGAGATACTGTCAAAATGGAATTATGAATGCAGAAAAGTATAGATTTTGATCCACCATCTGGGAAGCTTCATTTTTCAGCATCACAGTGATCCCAAACACACTGTCAATGTAAAAACATACCTGAACAGAAAAACACACAACTGAACACTATCAGTCAAGGATTGGCCTCCCGGACCTCAACATTATTGAAGCAGTGTGGGATCAGAACAAAAGGCAGCCAACATCCAAAGAAGAGCTTTGAATGTCCTTCAAGAAGCCTGGAGAACTATTCTTGAAGACTACTTGAAGATGGTCATACCAAATATTTAAAGTTCTTTAGAAATGTACAATATATAAGGCAATACTCCTTTGCCTTATATATTGTATTTCCATGTATGTTAGGTGGTAGCAGTTTCTTGAAACATGTGCAATTTCCCATTTTCCTGGCAAAATATAAAGAAAAAAGTGGCGCCAGGCACAAATGCTAATGCAAATGTAGTTTCCCACGTTAAATTCAAGTAGCCTATAAATCCAGAACCTGGATCGGATCAGTTTCACCTTTAAAAAAATTTAAGCATGGAAAGATGCTTTCAATGACTGAGCAAAAAATGCTGTCAGCCTGCAGTGCTACCTCTCAAACTCCTGGCAGTAGAGACACAAATCCACTGGAAGTACAAGTTCTAGAACACATAATTACAGGTCTCAGTGGATCTTAATGGGGTGCAAATGAGCCTCAGTGACTTTGTTCACTATTTCAATTCAAAAGCAAATGACTAAGTAAGAAGTAGGAATAAGAAATGCTAAAAATATAATAAATATAAACCACTGAGAATACTGTCACTTTCTGCGATTGGCATTATTATAGTACACATTAAGACGGCTGAGATTTTTAGCTTCTTATTAGATGCATCTATGTTGGGAATTTGAACATCCTACCTTGCATTGTTCTCAAGTGACCGCCTTCACAAGCTTTTCAGAAAAACTTGACCTCTGACCTGTGACCTTGACCCATTAATGGCAAAAATTTAAATGGGTGACCTAGGGAATCAGACCATCTTTCCTGCAAATTTGGTCTGAATCAGACCAATGCCATAATATTATTAACAAACAAACAACCAGACAAACATACCTAAAGCAATACCCCGTTCCCCCTCTGGGGGCGGGGTAATGAGGGTGGCTCAAGACTCTTGAACAGCACTATACAGTACAGTACTGTGTACTATGCGATGTGTTGTTGTCTCATTTGTCATATGTAGCATTAAATAAAAATTACAAACCAGCCCATTTAGCAAATGCTGTCGCTATGTTCATTTTAATCCACTTGACAAGCAAGGGTGATGGATGGGACAGTCACATGACCTCCAACACATCCTTGATTATTAAAGTTACACATCCCATGATAGTGACAGTTTCTATCAAATTAACTTGTTGAAAATGATGCTAAATATTTATCAAGACCTTTACATTTACCCACCTTACAATGGGATACCTTCAGATTCTGACCACCCCATCAGTTTGAAATGGCTTGGAAATGAGAAACGATGGTTAAACGGGTTGCAGATTTACCAAATTAGTATCAATTAGTACAAAAATAAAACAGGTTGTTTGTTGATTGTTAATGAGTTAACACTTCAGTAAATTGAAATTTTGATCAGGAAACAGTGTGTTGGAAAATGGATGGATGGATGGATGGATGGATGGATGGATGGATGGATGGATGGATGGATGGATGGGAACCTTGTGGATTCCTGCCTTATTTGCAGAAGTATGACGCACTGTGAAAGTAAATGGAGCAAGCTCTGCTACTAGCTTCATAATTTCTTGGAAAATCTGAAGTGATTTGCTGCTTGTAAGCATAAACGTTTTAATCGAGGTCTATGATTGTGTTATGTAAGCAGCGGGCAGATCAAAGAGCGAGCAAAACTGAGATAAACGCTGATGCAGTTGGTGAGGTGGAGCAAAGAACTGTCTCCCATTGATTCACCACACTGAAGGTCTGTCTTGATATTAATTCTTCGCAGCTATTGACAGTGCTAGAAGTGGGATGCGGCCTGTCGCCAATCAAGTGTTCTCTTCGGCTGCAATCAAAATTCACACACCTTGCAAGAACGCCATTTAAAATGATTTGTTTATCAGTGGTGGGGGTTGAGATGCTATCATCTCTGAGCTCCCAGCACTGTTGTGGTGCTTTCAAGTGCTTTCTGCCTTAGTGAAAACTGGCAGCGCGGAATAAAGCTGGCATGCTTGTCTTCTCTAAGCAGAACATGCTTTTGATCTGTGTTCTCTGTCTCTGAAACCAGGTATATCTCTTGTTTTCTATGCAGCTGTGCAATCCAACTGTGCAGAAAAATAAACAGCTAAAAAAGCAAAAATCCCTATTGCTCAGCTGCCTTTCATTTTCAAGCAGGTTGGCATAGTGCTTACATCCATTACTCAAAGAAAGGAAAGCTGCACTACTGATAAAACATTTATAACCAATTATCAGCACACAGGTGACATTGGTTGTGCTACAGGAGAGGTCAAACCTCCGTGTCTCACCAAAGTCACCGGGAAGCTGGTTGGGATGACTGAAAATAACCACGCCTGATTTTACTGGTTTCATGTAACCTACTTATTCAAACAACTGGACCTTGACTGATCACTTAGATGTTTTCACTGGCGGACAAATCATGTGCATGGTTTACATTCCCGGTGTGCTGTCTGCCAATAATTGATCATTTCTTACCAGTCACACTTTAATTGGTCATGGGGTGCACCTGTCAGAACCTAGTGCGTGCGGTGCCTCGTGTCACACTGTGATTATTGATTATCATGTCCAGATTCCAACATGTAAGTCTAAATGGCATCATGCTGCTGAGATGGGAATCAGCAAGAGAACACAGCCAGACTATGACCACAGGGAATCCTCTCCATAAATCTCCATAAATTCTATTCTAAAATGTATATTAATTTATTCCAGTGTGTCACCAGTGCACAAAATATAGATTTTTCTTTCTCTCTGCGTGGGATTCAGCTGTAATTCAATTCCAAAAATTGACTGCAAATGAATGAAAGCAACTTGCACTAAACCAAACAATAGCAGCCTAAGTGAATTTCTTCACCCTCGTCTCGCACTTTTCTGACTGAATGAACCGGAGGAAATGTTCCACGTCGCTCTATTTAGATGCCCTGCCGTTCCTTTCCATTTGAAGCAGTGGAGTAGCCCGGCAAGCAGGACACTCCATTAAGTGTTTTGAATCTGCACGCTCCTTTGTCTCACTCCATTTCCTCTTTTGCTTGCCAGTCTTCTCTAAAGCGTTCATTGCTTTAATCAGCAGAGGCCCTTCTGCCCTTCGGACATTTATCTTCACCTGTGTTTGGTCATCACAGTGCAGCCAGGAAATACCCAAAGATCAATGCGGTTTGGAAGAGAGAGGGAATTTGATGGTCATTGATTAGAGAAGTGGAAGACAAAGTGGCTACCTGCACAAGACCTGAGCACCATCTGGAGGTTCCCTTCCTCCCTTGGTGAATGATAGCATGAAGTCAGAACTTTGCCATCTGTCGAACTTAGATCTATGAGAGTTTTATGTCGGCTAGGAAAGAAGAAAGTTGAGTATGCAGTAAGTTTAAATAGTGGACTTAATCTCTTTATGGACTGTAACAAAAGTTTGGAAATGACCTTTAAAGCCCTTTAAAATATGCCATTCTGCTGATTAATTCTTTATAGGAATAAAATCCTTTGTCATCAGAACCTTACCTTGTGTAATTGCCCTTCAGTAGGAACTGTAAAATGCTATAATTTAGGTCCAGTCTTGGGTTGGCAGTCCTGTTCTTCTGCAGTGGATGTTGTGTGATGGATGATTTCATTATCCAACCACAATGCCAGCCACTTGGTCTTTCATAGCACAGCGAAAACATTGTAAACTGAATATCATTGATCAGTCGCTCCATTGTCCACAAATTAAGTGCGTACTACCGCTGATTGCATTGCAGTCGGTATTTTCAGCGCGCAGAGCCTTTTTAGGCCAAAAGGTTGAGAAGTTTGTTTTCGCCTGAGATAAAGTAACTTATGCAGGCACTCATGCTGTGGTCAGAGTACTGTATGATGTCAGCGCTGAAAAAGCTTTTTTCCCCTCTTGCCCTCCTGTTTCTTTTCCCCCTTTCCCGGCAAAGTGGTTCAGAACAGATGGCACCGCCACCTTTTTTTCCGACTCGTTAGACTTGACTTGTTGATGAAATGGAGCCTTTACGCTATACTGCCCATGCAGATGTTTAGTTGCACATATTTGTGTGTGTGTGTGTGTATTCTCTGTCATAAACTGGCCTGCAGCAAGGGAGGAAGAGTCCATAGCCTAAAGGTATATAAAGTATGAAAGTTATATTTACATCTTAACAGGCACTATATTTTTATTCCAGGACCAAGAAAGCAACTATGTGGCTTTGTATAGAAATAAAGAGAATAATTTGGAATGTTTTTGTGTTTGTTACTGCTGGACAGCCTCTCAGACTCACATTCATATACACCAGAGCTCTCTGCAGCACAATAACCATCCAATCATAACGTGTAGATCGTTGAGCCAAAATAACTTTTTTGCCGTATTCTACAGTTTCCTCTAATGCAACCCTGTTTAGCCCGGTCCATCATGCAGTTTGTCAGGCTCAACTTACAGAGTACCACATCTCTTGCTAAGAAACAGACAGGGGCTTAGGACCGCATTCGAGATGCCTGTCATGGTTTGGCAGTGTTGTCCAGACTGTTACATTTTATATGAAACTGTCTTATTGTAGTTGTTGGATGAGTATGAGGAAATTCTTAAGTGTTTGAACTGTTGCCGTACTAAGCAAAAAAAAAAAACAACTGTACTTTACTCCAAGGTTGATGTCTCTCTTAAAATTCTTAAACATGCAGCTTTTCTATTTTGGACTTTGCATTTTTCTCCCAGCATCAGACATATTTTTTATGTTGTGTCTTTCTTCAAGAGGGAAATCAAGAGTGCTAGCACTTGGCTTGATTTGCTGTCTGGGATCCAAAGAAGCTGTGGAGGAGGAAATAGCAGAGTTTGCAAATTCAAGCTCTTAAAATAATTAAAGTTGGCATGATGACTCCGCTTTCTAGATGGGTCCAAGCTTTAAAAAGGCAGCTTTGGGAGTTACTACACAGCAACAGCAAGCTGTGTTGTACTCAGAAATTAGGAATAATGAAGGTTACTTTATGCAATATGCAGATAAGATGAAATCAAAACTCTGTCAGTGTGGAGTGAAATGACGCTTTTGGCCACTGACCCGCCATAGTAGAAAATAAACATTTTTTCCATTTAGGAGAGGGAGATGCTGTTTACTCTATTAACCTTTCCTCTCGGTTGCACTCTTGACATTGAACAATGTGGAAGAGGCCGACTCCTCGCCGGCCCTTTTGCTAATGAGGCAATTAAGTCTATCCTGCGTTGGTTGAGCAAGGGGCCGAGAGAGCAAGGCAAGTCATCTGCTGTCTCAGCAAACACCAAGCATCTTAGCCATGCTGCAGTCAGAATATATAACAAGCCCTCCTTTGTTGTAGTGGTCTTCCATTCGTTATGGTTCTCCCTTGTCAGTGTGACCCACAGCACAGCTGGAGATCACAGGCAGCATCAGGCCCTGTTTATCCAAGTGCACCGAATCGCAGCAAATGGAAATTGAAGAAAAACACAAAACTAAAATGATGTCTGAGCTCTACTCGGAAGCTGTGATGGGAAGCAACTGTGCAGCATAAATTTGATTATTTTGGGGATAACATAAAAAGCACACAGAGCTCCATTTAGGAATCCAGCTATGAATTATTTCTATGATTCTCTGCAACACTCAATACATGCAACCTGATATTCATTTAGCAAAGCTGAGGATACAAACACAAAACGTAAAAAAAAATAAAACAGTAAAGATATTATATTGGTAATCAGATAATCGGATATACCTGCTGTATATTTCCAAAATACTCAGATACCTGTTTGATCCATGTGTTGCAAATACAGTGAACAAACCTTGATAGAAGGCTGATCAACATGTTAAAATATTCCACCCTGTCAGTATTTTTTTTTAAATTATATATTCGCAAATATATATTATGCAGCACAACCCCCTCCCCTTGGGTACACACACAGGATTGTTGCAACAACTGAATACAAATTCACCTATTTGGAATTATTCAGGTTCTAAACTGGACAAAACACAACAAAAAACAAAATAAAGGAATTAGATAAAGGGCATCTTGTACCCTCAAAAGGAACATAGCAACATAGGCTATTAAATAACAATAATAATCTGTGATGGGCTCTAGGGCAGATCGTTAGCTCAAAAATGTGTTGGCTAAAGGAATGGAGAGTTTAACACTGTTGCTTCCATTGCCGGGTCTTCATGGCACTGCAGTCGGGAATTATGTTGGTCAGATATTTATACAACTATCAAATCTAAGCAAACAAACCAAAATGGAAGGATGAGAGTTGAATTGTCAAGCAGGTATGCCATTAAATTAGCTAAATAAAGTGTTACAAAAATCATGCAATCCACCCTCCCAGAAAAAGACAAGTAAACAGGCAACGACTCAGCCAGTCATCTGCAGCCGCTATATTTGTACAAATGCCCAACTCTACTTCGGTATTAGTCATGTTTCTTTAATGGTATGGCTTATTCATGGAGGAAAAAGAAAGACTCTAATAGACAAGTGTCAAGGGTGGTTTATGGTATGTCTGGAGTTTTATTGTAGTACATAATGGAGTAGAGTGAGGATGTAGAACTGATCCTAGTCTCAAAAGACCTATGAAGAAACACAGGTTTTCTCTGTCTTTTGTACCTGTATGATGATCACTGTGGTGGAATTTCACCTTCCCAAATGAAAAGATCACAATAAACCTTTAAAGATTATAACAAATTTAATATCAGTCAGTTTGCATAATCATACAAAATCAGGGGCAGAGTTCATACTGCCTAACGGCTGCAGAGGTCTGGCAAACTAAGCTCTACATACAGACAGTTCTTCTAGCAAGACAACTGGGGCTCTTGCATCAGCTCAGGTACACTGTTTACACAGCTTACACAGTACCCCCCCAGTGTGCGTACATGTATATTTGGTCAACCGATGCTTTAAGCTGAGCTCTGCAAAACATGATGGTACGAGGTACAAGGAAACAATGATTCTGCATATCCTAAGTGAAAGCTCGTTTAGGTATTTTTCCATTGCAATCATCAGAAGAGAATTCCAGACAAAGACATATACAATCCAGTGAACACATGTGTGATTGAGAAGCTGTCTGTGTGTGTCTCCTTACCTGATTCCCTTTAGGACACATTTGAGAGGCAGTGCGGAATTGCGGCTGCCTTAAGGACTGTCTAGGATAATGCTGATTGCTGCGAAATGTGCTGTGTGCATTAAAAACACCCTTGCACCCATTCAAATGTGTTTGACAGCAATTAGCATGTTTCTGCCCTCTTAGCCTACTGACTGTCTGCTATGAGCAGCTGCTGTGTCATACAAAAGGGGCCAGCGCTAGGGCCTAAGTTAATGTGTTTAAGGGATGCACAATTCTAACGAGCGATAACCGAAGGCTTACGGCTGCTCAGAGGGGATTAAGGGACGTCGTTGTCTGTCTTAAAGCTCAGGCTTAACCATCATATTCCTTTTTTCCCTCCTTCATCTCTCCTCCCTGGTAATGAATCGCCAGTATTCCCTGACACAAGGCATGAAAAAAGAACATCTTACTCGGTAGGGAATAAAGATGGATGCTCATTAGCAGCGGAAAGGTGTACCGAACCAGAAAGAGGAGATGTCTGAGTAGATTTGTTTGAAATCAATGCTTGTCTTCTGAAGCTTCCTCTACAGTATAGGGCTGCCACAAGACATCAGGCAAAATTCCCAAAGAACTTATGTGGGCATGCAAGAACGTGCTTAAGGCACACAGACGTTTGTACAGTTTGCTGTGTTACAACAGAAAGAAAAATGTGAGGGCTATAGCTCCTTTTAGCATCACATTTCAACCTTCTTGTGCAGGTTGCACTGTTCAGTTAAACATATCTGCCTTTTGCCATGTGACTGGATCAATATGGAGAGATTAGTCATGCATGGCGTGAGACACGGGTGCCTCTGAAGTCGCAGGACCAAAGAATGACAGCGGTGACCGTTTTAAATTAGAGGACGCTAAAGATGCATAGTGGCAAAGGCGCCACAAAAAGAGCACAGTAAGCAGCAATCTGCATTGGCAACTGGCCACATGTGTTTGCTGCATGCTGAAACCACTGGCACTGAACACGGCAGGTTACATGCCTTTTCTGCAAAATGTACAAAATTACACTGAAAGCACATGAAGCCTTCTTTCTTCCCAGCTGGAAAAATCTATACTTGGGATGTGCTGTAGTTTGGCTTTTTTAAAGTGTTTCACTTACCCAGTATTAAACTGGCATGAGGCTGCAGCACAAGCCATTAAGGAAAACTCTTTTATGCTTTTGTTGTATTTAGTATGTGGACAAATTGGTGAGAGTGACAATTTAAAACAAGATTGAGGCAAATGATATGACTAACCTTTGGCTTCATGTACAGTATATGCTTATGCTGTCCTTTATCTAAAGCAAGCAGTCCCTTGTTAAGATAGATAGACCCAGGCAGAGGTTTTCTGAGGTAATGTCAATAGTTCTGTCACTCGTCCCTGTAGTGCCCGATCGTGGGACCTTTTCCATTGACATGCAGGTTAGCACTTAATCGTCATCGGGTAACTGTACTACGCCGAGTCTTTGAGGAAACTATAATGCAATTGCATCAGCTCCTTCTTTGATTATTACCCAAAGTTATTGCATTGAGCTTTCCTTGCGACTCAGTTAGAGCACCACCCACTCTAGCTTCTCCTTCATTTCCACACTTCACTCCTGTTCTCAGCAGACCAGCGGCATGTATAATCAAAATTCTGCAACAGATTCAGTGGAAGTGAGAACAGAGGTTATGCTGTTGGGGCTAGAACAGGGTATTTAATCTGCCCTGTCTTGTGGGTGGACATTTTGATGTATTATTGCACACATTATTATCTGAATTAATTAGCATGGCCAGCAGAACATAGGCTTTGCAAGCTCTCATTATTTTATGTATTGATTTTTGTTTAGCACCACCTGTAGTTGAGCTCAAGTAATCCCACTTATTGTTTATTTATCACGCCTGTCACCGCTAAAGCGTATTTGAGTGGCGAGCAGAAAAACAAATAGATGCCTTTTTTTTTGTTGCAGGCAAACATTCTCCTGCATTGCCAGTGTTTGCCTGTATGGTGTTGGATCGCAATAAAAGCATGACTGATATTTCACTAGACTTACCAGCATGGTCATTAATCCTAATATTTGGACTGTAGCCACCATCCACTCCCAGCCATGGCTTGACTATGTGTAATCATAGCCGTACACCCCTGTGTATTGGGCTGCAGAAAAAACACTACACGCTCAGAAGCTTAGTCCATCAATCTAAGAGGCCAGATATTTTTTCTCTAACCCCTCGTTGGAGGATTTCACATGGCACCCTCACCCTTCCAGAGGGAGTATGTTTATGAGCCCTTTCTCTTACTGTCCTGTCTCTTCCTAGTCCCCACTCCCTCTTATGAGATGAGGGGTCTGAGCAGACAGAGCCCGCATAGCTTCCCGCCGCAGGGTTGTGATGGATGGCCACTCAGCTATACGTGCCTTACTCACCAGAGGCCGACCATATTTCTCCTTCACCGCCCCGTGTAGGCCTGCATCTGCATGAGGACTGTCAAAGATGCTGCTTTCTGTGAGCTCAGCGGGGCTGAGGCAGAGTATTTGATTAGATGTAATGGAATTACAGTAATCTGATTCCAAAAAGATGACATCTGTAATCTGTTGCAGTTACTGTAAATATGCAGTAATAAGATCACAGAGTTATTGCATTTCTCAGTACAACTGTGGCATCTAAATTGTGGGGTTTCTTCGTGTATTGTAGAATGGTAGATTTAAATGATGCTTATTTAACTGAAAACTGAGGAGTCTGACATAAATTAACTATCCTTGCTATATTAGTGGCTACAATTTTCTGCAGGTAATCAGCTCTTTTAGGAATTGCTTTTAAATGTACCCTAACCCTCATAACTGGCGATGCAGTGAATTGTTGGCTGTGTGTGTTTGGTGAGATGTGTCGTGGAGGTAATAGCTACGGGATGACCTAAGGGCCTTATTGGAGGCCACTGCTCGGTCACAGAAGGAACACATGCTGCAGGCTTCTCTGCATGGCAGTGCTCTGCTGCTTCTGGGTCAGAGGCATAAGGGGCGGAAAAGAGGAGCGAGGAGAGAGAGAATATCTGTCATTGATCCTATGGTATTAGCCTGGGCTGCAGTCTTAATGAAGCCACTGCTGTGGGCTCTACTGTAGGTATGCATGTGTGTGTTTGTGTTACTGATAACTCCTGTAAATATCTGCATCTGGAGTGTTTATATCCTGGTGATTAATTATAAGTCATGTGGACACAAATAAATCACTCAGAGTGTGTGTGTGTGTGTGTGTGTGGGTGTGTGGGTGTGTAGGTGTGTGTGTGTGTGTGTGTGTGTGTGTGTGTGCGCGCATCCCCAGATGGCCTTGCACAAGCATATTGGTGTGTGTATATTGTATCTGTGCAGGTGTGTGCATGAAAACGTGTGTATCTGCAGAAGGCTTTTTGTGAACATCTTGCATGGTGTGCATTGTCATCATGTGAGTATGCTGTCAATGTATTTCCCTGACTTTGAATGCATGTTTGAGTTTGTGTGTGTGTGTGTGCATGTGTGTACACAGTGGTGAGGCAGGAGGCTTGGCGACTCATCCATCATTTTCCCCCCTGGCCTGCGATGCCCTCAGAGGAGCGCTGCGCTGTCACGGTGACATTGGGCTCATTTTGGAATAGAAAAATGGTGCATCCGCCCCCAGCGTAGCTGCCGCACGTCGCTACCCCCCTCCAGCCAAACAGCCAGCTTAGATGGCGCAGTAACAATCCCTCTAACGGTCTCAGACACGCTCCCTCGCTGTCAGGTTTACATGCCATATCCACAGGGACAGATTACTAATCAGAGGAAGTGCTCTGTTGAAGGGCCCTGCAATGGCCACGGCTGCTTAGTGAAGCTGCTTTAGGTGGCCTGTCATCTTCTTTTCCTCTCCCTACCCCCGCCACTGCTACCTTTTCCACTCTCACCTCCTACTGGATAACCTTGGCAAGGGTGGAGGAGGGGTAGCAAATGGGGTAGAGAAAGGGAAAGATGAGACCACTTTAAGAGTGTCCTGGGTCCTCTGTGCCCAGCGTTTCTCTCTTGCTGGTAATGTACAGGGTGAGTCAGCATGAGCAACTGCAGTATAGCGGCCCAATCAATTTGTTTACGCTTGCCTCTGAAGAGACAATGCCATTGCCACTGCTGCTGTGTGCAAGTGATCTCCACTTCACTTCATAGATTTCCTCATGCGGGACAGCAGTAGCCAAACTTTCTGCCATTGCTCAGGGTGACAGGTGTCTTTCTGAACAGAAAGAAAACATGGCAGATAAAAAGAAAATGACATGCTGGTAATATTTCTCAGCCCTAAATTGGTGTGTTGCTGCAATGGAGCAGGCCGGATGCACGATGGAGTCCTACTTTTTCATCAAGAGTTAGAAAAAACAGAGTGAGTGGTGCAGGCATGCGGGTGTGTTTATGTCTCAGGTTTATGGTGCATGCTTTCTATTTCAGGATAGAGTCTTTCTAAGGGCGTGAGGAGGATAACCTGTGAACAAATTGCACATGGGCGATATAAACAAATGGCAATAATTCACGCACACAGAGAGATGTCACTACTCGACACATAGACACAGACTGTTAGCGCGGAGAGTGATAAGCAGATGGATGCATGCAGACATAGCTTACCTACCAGCTCCCATTATGTAACTGTGTCCACCACATTTTAATGTCATTCCTTGTTGTTGGAGGAGGGGATGGGAGACACAGTGAAATAAAAATAAATAAATAAATAAAGTGAGAAAGGCGAAAAAGGAAAGAAGAGAGGAAGACTGGAAGTGGGGGGTGAGGGGGTAGGAGATGAGAAATTGCAGCATGTTTACTCCCCTGCCATCCTCCTGTGTCCTGACACTTCACACGCACACGCGCATTCACTGTAGATTCACAGATTTACTGATACATCAAAAGAGATGCACACAAACACTCGCACACAGCTTTTTCTCAATAAGCCTCCTTTCATAGATAACCCCTCTCCAGCTGACAATAGCAACAATAGCATAAATCCTGATCCCAACAACAACAACAGCGGAGGACAGCCTCGTCCTTCACTGAACTCACGTCAGCACACTGTCCCCGCTCTGTCTGTCCTCCAAGCCTGTTTTTTACTTTCAAAAGGATCAGTTTCCAGGAGTGCGAGTATTCTGGTAGGACATGCTGTGATGGTGGTGATTGATCACCCTGTTCTGTCGCTGGAGATCAATTGCCATCGGTCCCCCTCCATTGAAGATCTTGTTTCCTCCATTTCCCTCTAGCAGCTTGCCTGGGGACTTTATATTCCCAACTGACCTCACATTTCCTCAAAGTCAGGCCAAAGGTCAACACCTATTATAAAGTTGTATAACCTTGTTGACTGTAGTGCCCCGTGCCTGTATTGTCTTTCATACAGTCCTGAGAATAACTTCCTTCCTCAGCGGGAATCAATAACGTAGCATGGTTTATGAGAAATATTATGCCATTTCCCTCGCAATAATGGCTGGAGTCATGGAGAATGTATGCTAGCCAGCATGAAATCAATAGCCTAAATGTAAACGTAAACCTTTCTCCCTTCTTGCTTCAGTGTGTTTATGTACATTTCAATACACTAAAAGCTGATCTCTGCCTGAGAAAGCTACGCTGAACGCATTTTTACAGTGCAGGGTTACAAATATCACACACAGTTTCCTTCTGAATATTGCATACCCCAGTCTTGTGATGCATTGCTCCACGTCCTCTTATCACAGTCTCTCACCATGAAGGAATAGCACGTTTCAATCATTCTGTCATGGGAGAACTATAATCTTTTTCTTCTGCATGGCATATGTCCTTCCACTTCTAACTAATCCTTATTATGCCTCAGAAGCGAAGGTCATTGTCAAAGCCGAGGGGTGATTAAATTAATCCACTTGTTTTCTGAATCCGATTTACCTCATTTTCCAAACTAGGGAACAATGTTCCAGCACAAAGACATCAAGATGATAGTGTGGCACGCATTAAGGAGGAGGGCCCCTACACTGGAGAGGATTCTTTTATCTGCCTACATCATCTGCAATCCCTTTCTGATTCACAGTTCTATCAGCCAATTTCTAATCACAGCATTCAAAGCTATCTCTACCATATGAGGAGCAAGAGTGAAATTGAGAGGAGAGCACACAAGTTAAAAGCAGCATGATCTCTCATATTCTTGAATCAATCTATGTCACACTGCAGTATGAGGCAGTAGTGAAGCAAAGCACAGTGCCCTGGTGTGTAGGAGTCCCGCCATGCAGCCAGCAAGCCTCTGAGTTACGCAGTGCAGTGGCATACAGTTGACTTCATTAGCAGGTCCCTCCCTTCAAGGGGATGGGTTATTTACTACTGCACCGTCCAGGGCCAGATGCTCCGCAGATATTATACTATAGAGATTTGCGCAAGAACAAGTAGGTGTGCGTAATTGAGTAAAAGTGTGTGTGTTTTAGGGGCAAAGCTCTTTGTATCCTTTGCAGTCAGCAATGGACCTGTAATAAATCCCGAGCAAAAGTATATCTGACTTCAGAGAATGCAAATAAGGTGATTAAAATGTATCCGTGTGCCAGTGAGGGAATATGTGTGGATTGTTGTTTTTAACTAACTCTGCCTATAAGCTCAACACACAGGTCAGCAAATGTCCCCGATTCCAGCATTTGCATGTTGCTGCTAATGTGTCATGCATTATGCGCTTTTATCATGTAAGTCTGCATTTATGAATATTTGATTATTGATTTGTCAGTGTGTGTGCTTTTTAGTACATTAGTATCACCATTAGCTTCCAATCTGATCACTCTCTTCTGGCCTAACATCTGTCTCGTGGAATGAGAGCTCCTATTAGTTGTAGGCACTCAAACACTGGAAATTACTTCATATATTTTTACACCAGAGATGGACATATAGAGTGTATCTGCATATGTCACAGAAGTAAAGAGAAGAAAATTTTAGTCAACACCTCAGTTTTGATTATTCGATTATGTAAGTAGAGACGATTGATGAATAATGGTTAAGTGTGAGATATTTAACTCAGCTGACTAAATTCAAGTCAGCAAATTCACAACAACAGTCACCTCAAGACACTATTTTTTTAAGGTAAAGACCAAACAGTATTAGAGGAAAAAAAAAAAAGCATCAGATGTTCCACTATGAGCAAGCACTTGACCTTCAAGGTCATCTCCTTGTGCAGTAATGCACCACTCTCACTGTTTCTGTAATGCAGCTTACAAATCCACTTGCAATTGTGCATCCCCCAATGTGTCAAAACACCAACCCTTCATTTTGGGTTGGTGTTGAAAGAGGATGGAATTGCAGAAGCTAATTATAGTGAATAGGGCCAAAAACTCCCACTTTTTCAATGTGATTTTTCAGTGTGCTGCTTCAGGCTTCAACACTGTGTTGTTTTCTTTTTTTTACTGAACACTGTCTGGCCTCTGGAGATCAACTCCAGTCACCAGTAATGATCCTTGACATAAAGGTTGGGTCACTTTGACACAGAAATTTCCGAACATGAAGGGAGCAGTGTCTGGCTGCACAAGGAGATGATATTAAAGGAGATTCGGGGCAAATTTACAGTGCCGTGTAGAAGTCTTGAGCCATCTCTCATTTCTTTATATTTCGCTAGGAAAATGGGAAATAGGCACAGTCATTTATTGAAGCATGTGTAGACATACATGGAAATAAGTAAATAAGAAAAAAATTGAGTTTGTATAAGTCTAATGAGCTTGAAAGTCAATATTTGGTATGATCATCTCCATTTTCAACAAATCTTAGTCACGATTTTTTGTCATTTCTTTAAGTAGTCTTCAGGAATAGTTCTCCAGGCTTCTTGAAGGACATTCAAAGCTCTTCTTTGG
>JAVDPK010000527.1:442530-452734 GCA_034780415.1 Cichlasoma orientale | reverse complement strand
ATTCAAAGCTCTTCTTTGGATCTTGGCTGCCTTTTGTTCTGTTCTCTGTCAAGATGATCCCACACTGCTTCAATAATATTAAGTTTTGGGCTCTGGGGAGACCACTCCATGACTGGTAGTGTTCCACTGTGTGGTTTTCAATCCAGGTGTGCTTTGACTGGAGTGGTAGTGTATTTGGGATCATTGTTATGCTGAAAAATGAAGTCATTGCCAATCAAATGCTTTCGAGATGATCTCGCATGGTGGGTTAAAATCTAATGGTACTTTGTGTTCATAATACCATCAATTTGCACAAGATCTCCAAGAACTGGCTGAAACGCAGCCAAAAACCATGATAGATCCTCCACCGTGTTTTATAGATCTCTCTGTTGTACCTTTTTCCTGACCTCCTTGGTACACAGTGACAATGATTTGAACCCAAACTTTCAAATTTGGATTAATTATTATCCTGTTATTGATTTTCAGTCCAGTTCTTGTGTAATTTGGCCCACCTCAGCATTGTCTCCCTATTTGCCCTTCTTAAGAACAGCTTCTTGACAGCCACCCTTCCACTGAGACCATTTCTGATGAAGCTTCGGTGAACAGTAGATGCATCTGAAGGGGCAGATGCATCTCTCAGGTCCTGTGTCAGGCCTTTGCTGGACTTTTTTTTTCCTATTTCTTAATGGCATGACTTGACATGAGTTTCCTCAGATGTTTTAGTGCACAGCATGAGGAGATATGCCAGGTTTTCAGCTTGCTTTCTAGGAATTGCCTTGTTGGTGTAAAAATACTGTTCAGCAGTATTTTTGACAACAGAAATGGTAAAAATTATGTGTTTTTGCTAGTTTTAGTAAAGTGTCTAAAGATACAACTTAAAATTGGTTCTTTGCTGATGTCCAAAAAAGACCTTCAGAAAGAAATATTGCTATTTAAAAATATAATAATTTATGCACCTCATGGGAGAAGCTGAAGAAGCTAGAATGGACAGCTTCTGACCATACATTAGAAAGCCAACCACTGAAAATGTGCTGACAAAATAAGATCATCCACCAAACAGCTGCTGTAGTAAATCAGTACAGTGGATGTAAGAGCAAAAAACATTATGCATTATATTTTCATGCTTTATGCCAACACAAAAGGAAATTTGTCTGCTAATAAATCTGACTCATTCTGCAGTCATATACCTAATGTGATAAGTTGAATTATGCAAATTAAAGATGCATTACCAACAGTGGCTCACTGTAATTGTAACATTTAATGTCCAAACCCAACCAGAACTGCAGTATGCACATGAAAATGGGCTGAAAGTCTGTCAGAAATTATTAAGCCTGCTGGGAGTTTGAGATGGGTTTCAGATTTCTGTCACAAACATGAGGCAGGAGAGGCAAGAAAAAGACAAAGAAAGGAGAAAGAAAAACAGAGGGAAAGGCAGAATGAAAGGGGAAAAAAAGAGAGTGAATGTGGGCCAGACAAATAGACAGCAAGTTAGAAAAACAAGGTGTTTAAGAGTTTTTAGCAGATCCTATTGTGAAGCTCTCAGTCAGTCATAATAAGCAGACCTAACGCACAATCAAAACCACCTGGAGCCCGTCCGTCACTAACTGAGTCAAGCTTACAATCATTTCTTTGTGTGTGTGTGTGTGTGTGTGTGTTCTTCGTCAACCCTTCAGTCTATCACCCCCACAGCTTTGCAAATTAAGGTGTGACTGAGCCAGAATGAGATCTCGCCGTAGCCAGAACAAACACCATAATAGGCATTTCAAACACAGACCCTATTATTTTTTTGGTGACGGGCGTGCTGCATTTTAAATAACACTGGTGCTTTCATAGGCTCTGGATCCTAAGAGTCTTCCCTTCAAAAACACCCACATTTCCCCCCCTCCAAAGATTTGAATCATAACGTGCTCGTCCTTTCACATAAACGTCTTACTCCCACACTGAACAATTATGTTTACATAACAAAAATGCTTTTAGGTGAAGAAATGGGTAAGACAGATTTTCTTGAGGAGAAATTGGTGCAAATCAGGGTCGCCCAAGAAGAGCTCTTTTTGCTGTGGGGCTTTTTTTGCATCACATATAAAATGTGATCCGTATGTTCCATAAACAATAGTGTTAATCTCTTTCAAATCCATAAAACAATGAACAATTCAAAATGAAGCTCTGGGAGAGCCAGAATTTAAGTATAATGTCTGAGGTACTTTGAGTGCCTTGGGAACCACCTTTTAATAGAAGACTTTGGTGGAATAACTGGACAGAAACTAGATACTCTAGTTTTTCCCATTTATTTAAATCTTTTCCCCTTGGCTCCAGACTCTAAGTATTATGCAGCAGGATGCATGAGGTGTGTTTAACTTGGACTCGTTGTGGGGAAGGCCAGAATCTTAGTGTGCAATCTGCAAATGCGCACACATAAAAGACACTTTTATCTTCTTTGTTTTTCTCCAGTTCATATAATGTCCATGTTTGTTCTTGCTGTGCCGTCTCTCATCGTTAATGGACTGCAGCTTTTCCACTCGAGGTAGACCAAAAGAAAAGACAACTCTAAAGTATTCTACTTCTATTTTTCTTCTCTGTAGCTCGCCACCCAGAGTTTTTGTGTGTCTGCTTCGTTGTCGCAAAGCGAGCTTGCTTAAGCGTACCTTTTGAACTCTGGCTGATTTAGGCTCATTTGGACCAAAGAGCAGAGAGAATAATCAACTCTAAAATGTCAGAGTTGCACCAATCTAAATATTTAATCATCTCTGACTCTGGACGATAGCGGGAAAGGTGGAGCTTCACCTCAGTGGTTTCACTAAAAATCTCATGGCTGCATTGACTATGATTAACACTTAAATTAATTATTACGGAGCATTTCATTAGAGGAAAAAAATGTTCTCAAGGCAGCGTGCTCTCAGCCCATTTACTTTATTGTTTTCCCACTGACTGTTTGTAATGATGAAGCAGGGTCGGTAGTGGCCAGTGTGGGAGCCGATTCTTATCACTCTTGTTCTCATAGCTCTTGCCAGATGGAGCTCTTGGTGGCAGTTTCGAAGCTGCAGCACGGTGAAGTAGGAAGTCCAACACACCAATGATAGAGGGCTTTAATGGTTAAAGCGCTAAACCTTATCTCACCGCACATCCTTATGAGCTGTTAAGAGTTTATGTTAATTAGCTTGTTTAACAGCCCGGCTGACCTCTCTTGGTCTGTCTAATATGTACTTTCTTGAATCCTGCTGCCGGTTAATGATCACAGGTACTTTAATCAGTGATGACTAAGAGTTTGGCTTTTTAAGGAGTGCCATTAGCTGATACACTAGACCCTCTGAATTTCTTTCCATTTGGTGGTGTTACAACCGATTTTTATTAACTCTTTCCCATCAGGCAAGTTAGAGCGCATCTGTCTACGTCTGTGGCTAAACAACTAAATCACTGTCTACTTTGAGACTCTGCCTGTCCCTACAAATTATCTCATGCCTCACCCTGTGAGTTGGAGTGCAATGATCCATTTGAGCAAGAGAGACACCTCCCCCATTACTCTGAGACTCAACTTGGCACCCCTAACGCTGCCGTGCTGGTCATAGACAGAGCTGACTAGAATTTGTTTATGTTGAGGGAGGGGTGTTTGAGCCTATTAGGTGTCCCAGAATGGATAAATCTGGTGCAATTGAGCAGCTGCATGTGCAGCTTTATCAGTCAAGATTCCATTTACAAAAGCTCAGATTACAAAAGCCATTTCATCACTGGCATGTCTCAGAACATTACCATGGCTTGCAAACAGAGAAGTGCAACAAACTCTAAGAGTCACTAATCTGTCGCAACTTTAAACCAGCTGCATAATGTAGTGTTTTTTCCTCTTGTGTCCAAAACAATAGTGATCCACTAGGACACTGGTGTAAACGTGGTGTCGAGCACAAGCACACTGCCAGTAGATCTTTTGGTTCCAGATGGTTGTAGGCTAGGGCTGTGTCATTTTGATCAGCAGCTTGGGCTATCTGTCACATTTCAGAAGATGCTTTAAAAGTATTTTCTGTGCTACATAAAATGCACTTTTTGTTCTATTTGGCGAGGCCGCAGCCAGTGTGCTTGGTCTGCAACAATGTATGCAGAACAATGTAAGGTGTCAGTGGTTTTAATGTTTGCGGCTAATCAATGTAAGAAGATTTATTGAGAGCGAAAAGCTGTTTTATCTTGCAGAAAGCCGCTAAAGAGAAACATTAAAGGCTGAGGGTTACTGCGTTTCATGTGGTGGGACACCCGTCCCTGATGGAATCAGTTCCCCTTTCTGAATCTGTACGTTCATCAAAAAGTGTGTCAGGTTGTGACAAAAGCGGTTTATTAAATGTCATTTCTCTAACTGATCAAACAGTTGTGAATTGTCTCTTTAGCTACAGCATGGAGCAGAAAGGAAGCCACATGAGGTTTTGGAGGTGTACCAGTTTAAGCATCGCACAGCTGAGCGGTTCTTGGCTCCACTTCTTCTGCATAGTTGCTAACTTGCAAATTACAAATAAAACTGCTAACAATCCAAGATGAAATAAGAATCTCTTTATGGTAGTGTAAATCCACAGGCATGCAGTCTATGTCTTTTTGTGTATCATTTTTTCCCAGAGCTACTGTATATCCCATTGCTGTTAATCACTCTTGCTTCACTTCATTCTGCTTTACTACACAAAGATAATCTGTTGAGTTAAATGTTGAATTGTTACGCTACAACATAGTACTTAAAAGTTCAGCTTAGTTCAATGTGATCATTTAAGCCCTGAAATAAGTTATGATGCTTTAGGTTCATTTCATAAATACGATCTTTCAAGCTAACTGGGGCTAGAAGGTTTAGTCACTCAGCTGGTATGTTCAAATGGACTGAAGAGGAAAAAAGTCAGTCAGTGTGTAACCTCAAAGAAGCTAGCAAAAGCTGCTTAGATTCATCAAATGAGAGGTTAGGGGCCTGGAGAAATTCAGCTTCTCAGTCACTGATGGGCTGGGATCAATTGGTTCGGTTGAGTGCCAGATGTTTGTGGACATGCAAATAATATGGCCCAGCTGGTCCTTGCAGCATGCAGCAAAATGTGAAAAAGCTTGGCACAGTAAAAGGCAGCTTTCTCCTTGGCACAGTGTGTTTGTGTGCAAACTACTCTTAGTCCCAACCCTCTTTCTCCCCTGCATCATCGCCAGTCTCAATCAAAAGTCACGAGGCTTTCGCATGATGTCATTTGACGAACCGCTTAGTTTCTTTTTCCGTTTCTTACTCTACACTGTGTTTCTCTTTTTCAGAATGATTACTCATAGCATCTTTGTCACCCTAAAGAAACAATACAGAAAGATGCTGATAATATTGCCCTTATAGAATAATAAAACCTTTCTATATTCAGGGTGTGTAAAGAGGGAAGCTAATCAAGGCAATCAGCACCCGGTGTCTTGAGTGCAGCTCTTCTCGCTCCTCGCTTAATTGACATCCGGCAATCATCTCAGCTGAGGTTCCTACCTAATGCTGATTGTTTCTTTCATCTTAGAGGGCAGGATCAACTGCATAACAGGTATCTAAGGTTTAACCAACAGTACTTTGACTGCCATCAATTCCTCAAGTGGAGATAATAATTAAAGAAGAGAATGATTAAAGCCTGGGCCCGCCGCCCACATTCATGTGACAGATATGTCTGGTCTCAAGGTTGTTAGTCTTCCTGGCCCAGGTTTCATCCTGAGTCTATGGTGCAACATTTTACTAACTTGCCACTATCATGCCTGAGGGGTCAACTAAAGTGGGTGCTCCCTGACCTTACAGGTCAGCAGACATACGTCACCCACCTCACCACTACACTGATGGAGCACCCATGCGTCCCTGAAGCTGATTAAAACACAGGTAGATAGGCATTATTTACAGCATGGCCTGTGAAAGTGTGTGTGTGTGCATATGCCTCAAGGACTTTGGTCTCAGGATGCTCCTACAGTATAGCCTCCTCCACCCTCAGCCATGCCATGGATCATGTGAGGAAATAAGAAATGGGAGGGGCTGCCATTTCCTGCTGCTGGGTGTGTCACCTCTTTAGCCTTGGTGAACACCTAGTTGAAGGCTGAAGCCAGCTGAGAGACACTCAGACCATGACACACCAGAATGTGCTCTACGAGTGTGCTTTATCTGGGCGCTCGAGATTTGTGTGTTTTGTGCAGCCTATTACAGTAGGACATAGTGGATGTGTTTGCACGTGCGCGCATGTGCATGTGAGTGTACACCTTAGAAGACACTTCAGCTGATGGTTTGTCACTGATAGTGGCCCCAATGTGAAACAAAGGTCACAGTACTCTCTGGGTTTCATCTGGCCCTCTCACTGGAGTACCTCTGTAGCTGTCAGCTAATGAGACAGTAGAAGAGTGCAGGGGAATAGGGGATAGATAAAAAAAAAAAAGTTGAAAGAGCGGAAAAGAGAGCAGGAGATAGTGTTTTAATAATGGAGCAAAAAAGAGAGGGAAGCTAGAGATGCGAAAACACAGTGTCAGATGATGGCCAAAATAAAACAAGAAATGAGAATGAGCACAGAAAGGGGGGGAAAAAAACAAGAAAGCAAGCGATGCACTACAGCAGCAAAAAAGGAGACGTCACAGCAAGTTGTGAGTTTAGCTCTTCGGAAAACGGCACAAAATGGGAACAAGGAGGGACTAAAGCAAGGAAAAGCTTGAAGAAAATTAAAGGAAAACTCTGCTTCAGCTCCATCTCAAGGAAGCCATAAAATGCAGTTTCACAGCAGCGGCCGCAAAGAGAAGCAGTTAGGGAACGGCCTCCTGCAGTCTGCCTTACACCACACCCTTAGTAAAACTCTCTGGCTCTGTCTCCTTTCAATTCCGTCTGTGCTCTTGTCTTTCTGTCTTTTTGTTTTGCTCCCTTTTTTTGACTTTTCCCCTTTTGTTTTTCACCATTCCTTTAGAGAGCGATCCTAGACAGTGTCTTGAGGCCACCTAACTCGGGAATGATGGATTGGGTCGAGGGTGCATGGAAGCGGAGGGGGTTGCGGTGCACTGCAGTGTAGCATGACTGATGGGAACATGCATTATTTTCCTAGAAGGCTTGGCCAGCGAGCACCAAAATGCAGTATACCAGCAGCACACATTAAAATGGCCTGAAACATAAAGAAAGAGGTGCTTTTATAATGGTCGTTCTGTTGCCCTAAATTATGACTGAATTATCGGAATGTATTAGCTAATGGCAGCGGCAGATGAGGATATTGGCAGATGTTCAGGTTACACTACAAAATTTATGGATGGCTTATCTTTAAAAGCTCGTATGCGTGAGATAATATCTGCTGACTTACCTCCGCCACAGGATGTCATCCCAAAACCAGTTGCCTCCCTGTCATACATGTCATACATATGCATTACTTTGGCCACCACCTACCCTAGATTCTGTTTTGCTTTTCCTTCCTCAGGGTGAGTCTTTCCAAAATGGAATAAATATCCACCCAGCTGTTCCTGCAGTGCTTTTAATCACATCCCTGTGGTTTAACCTAAAATCAATATTCTTGACTGTGAATTTCCTGTAACTTGGCAAAAAAAAAAAAAAGAAAGAAAAAAAATGCTTCCATTACACTTTGCCTGTCGTGCTGTGCATATGTACTGTGGCCTTGACCTGTCTCATTCATTTATAATGAGTCAGTTATGAGTCCCCAGAGTTGTGCTGGAGACTAAAGTCTTAAGGTTCAGTCAGTTCAAACCTTCTGTTGGAGCAAAAAGGTAGGGATGTGGAACCATACAGTGTTTGTAATAGAACAGCAAAGAAGTGCTGCTGCGATATTTGCATCTAGTGCATAAGTAGGACCAAAATTACAGTTCTGTTTAAGTCACAGTGGGTACTAATAATTGCAGATTTATCATTACAAAGCAGAAAAGCCAAAACTCTAAATGCTGGGTGTTTTTTTGTTTTTTGTTTTTTTGTTTTGGTTTTGGGGGGGAGGGGTTGTTTTGTTTGTTGTTTTAGACAAACTTCATAAAAACTGTTTACCTTTCATGAATGTACAGCATTCTTGTATTTAATAGGTTTTGCTTTTCTTTCAGCATGCGTGACAGGACTCCATACACGACACCACTTCCTTAACCCGTTTGCTTACAGATAATATAATTCTTAATGAATAATAAAGAATAAAGGAGGCTTAGCCACAAGTCTTGTGCTTCCATGGGGAGAGTAGGGTTGTCAAAATTCTCAGATACAAATCAATACTAAAAATAGACAGAACAGTCACACAGCCCCTCCCATCAATAACAGCCACAGTATAAAAGATGGACGTAGCTACTATGACATCTCCCACTGGTTTCTGAAGTCCCTTCTGAAGCTTTGACATGAGCGTTTCCGCCATCACCATGACAAAACAGATGTGACAAGATGTGGCGGGTCAGATCGTCAAACTGCATGCTCAGTGGCTAATGACTAGTGATTAGCCAATGAGCGCGCAGTTTCATACCACAGATAATCCTGCATTTTTTTAAACATGTTGTGAACAAGACTTACAAAATAGAATTTGTTTTTTGTTCAGTATGACCCAAAAAGTGTGACCGAGCCCATAAACTCATTAGGAAAGTGTTTACCGAGGTCAGTTCTGGAAGTTCTGGAAGTCTTTTTCCAGCTACAGCTATTGCCATCTGGTGGTTTTCAGACAGAATGCAGATTTAAGGCATTTTTGCTTCATGTTTCTGACTCGAAAAGTGGGTCCATGCGTTATAATGTGTATAGTAGCAGCTGAACACGTCAACGGGTGATGGTGTTCGCAATACGGAACAGCACCAGAGTTCAGTAAGGCTCCTGTTTCAATGACATTTAAGTATTAATCAGGCCAGTACACACGTTTATGTTAGGTGTTTAACTATTAGAAATTAAACAATAGACACATTAGCTGTTAGTATTAAGGGATTGCTAGTGGCTATGGCTAATAGTAAAACGAGAATGTTAATGTTTTTATTGTTATATAGTCCTGCTCGTCTGTAGTGTTAATTTAACAGGATAACACAATTATTTACGTCTAAAAAAAGTGTTGTTTTTCTCATGAAGTCCCAGATTGAAGCTTGACAACTACCAGAAACTAAACCAAAGCAGTAGCAGCCTATCATACATCTATTTTATCAGCAACAAAAATATGATGCCAAGTCACCAGAGGGGTTTAGGGTAAACCAAGGTTCATCTGTAAGTGAGCTGTGCAAGCTTAAAGTCAGAGTTTTCTGCATCACAGAAGTGACTCTCTTTACCTGACTAAATCATCATGGTAACTCTAATGTGAAGGCGTTTAGAAATAAACATTGATCTATTGTCTTCATCGTAACAATGTAGCATTTTGCTGTTATATTTTGTTAAATTCTACTTTCGCAACATGCACAACACGATAATAATCGTTTAATACCAGCATTTCCATAGAGGACCAGATTGGTAGATAAAACATGCTTTTGGTCTATAAAATCTGCATATGGAGGAAAAAAACACAAGAATCAGTTTTTGGCAAGTTTAGTTGGAAAGTCAAGAAATTTTCAAGCTTAACTTGCATTTTTTATTCAAGGTACCAAGAAAAGACAATACAAATAATTCCTACCAAATATTCTGTTGTGTTTTGTGTTCCACCAAAGCAGCTCAGTCTCTGTGAGGCCTGAACTTTATAAGACCTGTGACGCCTGTGCTATCTGGCAACAGGACTTAAGCAGCAAATCCTTTAAGTTCTTTAAGTAGCAAGTTGGAGATCAGATTTGTTTCAGCGTCTTAACACCAGTTCATGATTTGTCCCTGTTCTACCTGCAACTGTTGGTCGGTTCTTAAAAGTGCCAACCAGTGGCGCTCCACAAACTTTGGCATTTCAGAGATCCTCCCCAGACATATGGTAATGTTGTTTTCCCTTTACTCAGGTCTTTATACCAGTCCATTTCTCAGTAACCAAAAAAAACCTGACTGTTCATTGACTAATGCATCCCAGAGCTCCGACATGTGTGAATGTTTCAAAGTAATCAGTGTTGCTTGCATCATCTGTGAGTTGTCATCATATTTTGGCTTCACACTCATATATAAAATACTTTGTGAGGCCAAGAACACCAAGTGATAGTGATAAAGCCAAGGTATATTCTGTCAGTGTCAAATACAAAGTCCTCTGCATGGTCCAGACATTGAAAAGGTCATCAGTCCTGAACCATTAGCATCAGGCTGAACAGCATTTGAGCCCAAATCTTACAAAAACATTAAAGTGAAAGATTATATATACATATATATATACATATATATATACAT
>JAVDPK010000527.1:407147-425256 GCA_034780415.1 Cichlasoma orientale | reverse complement strand
GCTTGTAGATTTTGTTTATATAATACAAAGTCTGCAAATGTAATACACTGCCGTCATCAAAGAAAACCTTCAGAGAAAAAGGACAATAGAGGGGGGAAAAAAAGCATTTGGCTTTTGCTTTGTTTTTTCTGAGAAATACAGTTTATATACAATACATGAAACTGAAACCCTCACTGTTGGCTGATTAGGAACATATTTAACGCCAGCAATGTCAAAGTTAGTGAGCTAACCTGGGTCATTTTTTGAAGGTCAGTTTAGAGACAGCTAATGAAAAGTAAAGTACTTTGTGTGGGAAAGGATGGAGGCAATTCCACTCATTCTTCAGACGCATAGGCCCTATCTATCTTTCAGGGAAAGGCTTCCATTTACAGAGCCTACAGCTGAAGCAGTGGGCAGTTAAGAATGAGGTGGGAGATGAGGAGGGAAACACAAAGCTCTTATCAGGCCAGCTACACAGTGCCGGGTTCAGCCCCGGGCTGCTGATGACTGTGGGATCACTGATTACAGAGGCTAGCCTGAGGAGCTGAGTGGGCACAGGTCTCCCAGCAGACCCTGTACCACCATCAAGCATTAACTTGCACCATTAAGCCCAACCAACTGTGCATTCACACATGGTCTGAACTCTCTTCCTGAATATTCCTTGAATGTTCTCTAATGCTGCAAAGCCCTCACTCTCTTTTCTGACATTCAAGGCAATATCAGCAGGGAGGCCAACAAGATGAATGACCCCTGCGAACACTGCATTAAAAAGTCATGAACGGGGATACCTTTAGGGCGCAGAAGCTTCTCTGTGAGGTGGCCCATCCTTTTCTGCTGACTAATGATTTGAGCTGGGCAGGTGGGCCAGCAGAGCAGAAGGACCTCAGCAATTTGTCCTATCGCTCCTCGGTTGCCAAAGGGACACAGAAGCACTCAAACGACCACAAAGTACTTTCCATCCCTCTCATTCTTCCTCTCCAAATGCCAATTGGAAACTTTAAATTTAATTGACAGTGAGTAGCCCAAAGCTCAAGTTTATAGTGGGGGACTCAGAAAGTAGAGGCATAATATTGAGGATTCATACTGTGTGGAACTTTCATTACCACTGGATGGCACTCTAGAGCGCCAGCTTCTCAGAGCAAAACAAACTGAATCACAAACGAGCCCAGTGTCAAACTGAAGCCCTTTAGCAACTGGCAGGTATCTATCTGAGGAAAAAGTAGTGTCGACTGTGGTTTTATCCCTCTTTGTGATTCTTCAGTGGGAAAAAAAAGTGGAAAGGCTAACTTCTGCTGAATGCTCAGGGCTGCATAAAAAGTGGCTCAGGAGGTTATCTTCTATCCATCCACCCATCCATCCATTTTTTAACTTCTTTTCCTACTCAGGGTATTTGGGGGTTGAAGCATAACCTGGCCGGCATAGGACGAAAGGCAAAGTACACCCTGGAGAGGTCACCAGTCAATTAAAGGGGTAACAAAGTGACGGATAACCAAAATGCCAATTTAGAGTCACCGGTTAACCTAACAAGCAATGTCTTTGGTTTATGGGAGGAAACAGGAGCTTGTACTTTATAGTCCTTTTATAAACACAGGAACGCACATCCACTAATATACATGCTTCTCTGGCCATCAAAAAATGGAAAACAGGAACTAAGATTACAACACGCACAGAGGAATTTTAGCATAATTGTGGCATACGTTTCAGAAAAATCATATTAATGATCATTTAAAAAAATAAAATAAAATTAATAATAATCTATACGCAAACCACAGCATTAAAACCACCAGCCTAAAATTGTGCTGTCCCCCTTCGTGCTGCCTCTGTGACTGCCTGAGAGTTTCTCTGGAGACCTATTGCATTCTTCCACGATGATCAGTATGAATCACTTCGCAATCAGTGGTTTTATCATTGCCGCCGATGTGTGCAACCTTTTAATCAAAACTTGAAACTTGCTGAAATCCACCAGATGATGTCATCTCAGTATGGATGAAGCTGTTTTAGCAGAATTAGTTTCTGCGAGGTTACTCTTTGTCTCTGTGTGCCGCATCAGCACTGACTCACTGGTTTCACAGCACCGAGCTGACATTTTCATTGGCCCAGAGATCACTTATGGGATAGGATGTTAGCTCCTATGAGGGTGAACCAGTCCACAAGTGGACAGGCGCCCAGTAGGCGCTGATGCATTCACGTGGCGTCCTGTGGAACATTTGAGTGTGTCTGCTGAACACAAAAGCATTCTGTCAATCAGTATCCCTGGATTGAATCACTCCAGCACAGACGCAACACCTGTCAACCTGCATTGCTTTCATTCAGATATGTGTCTCACACCATGTTTATTTATTCTTTTCAAACAGGGGGCTATATTAAGTTTCTATTAGGTGGCATGATAATGAATAGGAGTAACAATATTTACACAGCCTGAACATTTCACTTCAAATGAGCATCTGTTAGGCAGGATAACTTTAATTTTAAGCAGTCAAATTCCCCTGGAGCTATTGGTTCATTCAGCGATTAAATTAAAAGCAGGTAGTTAAGATGAATATAGTAGAGCCAAAAATATATGTCACATCTGAGTGTGTAAGCACAGTAGAGCTCTGCAGTCTTTCTACCAGGTGGAGGGAGAAAAATATCTCACCATTGCACCACTGCTTCTAGACACAGACAATCCAACACACACACACACACACACACACGCCAACACCATCTACAGTTTCACTTTCCCCACATCCCCTGTGACGCCTCTGGCTAATTCCACTCAAGCCCTCTAGGCTGTCCAGCATCCTCCAATAAATTAGCCTTGCTGCTCCCCCACTGAGACACAGGCCCTGCTAGTCTGGCCAGTGCCCAAAGTCACTCACTTGTGCACGCACTCACAATAATTGCTAGCTTTTACCGAAGCCCTCGCTCTTAACTGAGTCAACTGTGGGAGTTTTCAGTATGTTCCTTTGTCTGTCCAATCTCGAAATAGTTTCCACACTGACATTCACTGTTAATAGGAAAGTGGCCGGGGATAGATTTGGATTTTTTTTTTTTTTTTTTTTGCAATGCAAGTCACTCATTCATTGTATCTCTTCCATTTTTTGGGGGGTGAGGCGTCAGAATTGTCCATGTGTCAGATGTGTCGGCACCGTACTCATCCCTAATTCCCCAAAACTGCGGCTGTGAATAACAGTGGGTTTGCTCATCGTAATACTTTTCATTCACCTGCTGAACCAAACTTTATTCCCCGTAAACTGAATCCATACATTCAGTCTGGATGCATCTTCCATCTCAGTCTCCTCTATCATCGTGGCTTCGCTTCCTATCCACAGCATCTGTCTGTCGCCTCAAGCTTAGATCAAGCTAGTGGCCCCATCTGACATGTCTCTACCTCTCTCTCAAGTTTTTTTTCCTCTCTCTCTCTTGTTCTTCCTCAGTTCTAATTACCCTTCTGTCAGTGGGGGCACAGACAGAAATGAAGAAGGTCGTTGGGGACAATGCCACCTTGCCATGTCACCACCAGTTCCCATCATCCAGCTCTCTCGACATTGAGTGGCTACTGCAGAAACCAAACTCCAAACAGAAAGTGGTAAGATAGCTTCTTCTTCTTTTTTCCCTCCTGCATTTAATACAGTTTACAAGCAGTTTACAGTGGTTAAAGGTTCCTTGTAATCTTACTCTGCCGGGACTTGGATAATATTTAGTAGTTGCTACAAAGTTATTGGAACATCAAGACTGACCTTTGCCGGGATGAAATGACAGTGACGGTGACATTTAGGCTAAAACACAGCTACTGAATTTGATCTATAAAAAGAGAATGACAACATGTCAGGTACAGGTATACACTTTATGTACCTCACATATTTTTTCTTCTCTTTCCTCTCCTTCTCTCTCCTTCCCTTTTTCACACACAAATAAACATTTTATCTTTTCTCTAGCTTTCCTCCATTTGCCTTTATGCTCACTGATTTCCAGCAGGAGCCATAATAGTTGCACATTAACGCAATCCCCAAAATTACTTAGGCACTTCAATTTTTAGTGGCATTCACAAAGAACAAGTGTGCTACAAGTCCACCGACATATTTCATATTTCTAACCTTGGTAGCAACTCGAAATGAAAAGCAGACCTAATGAAGTTTTCAGCACTTTCAAGCTGCTTTGTAAAATATGTAATTATAGAGACACTTGGAGATTATAGCTGCAACAGCCAGCTACCCCAGAAAGACTCAGAATTGACAATTAGACCAAATAACAAAAAAAAAATCCAAAATCCATCCACTGTTTAATAACCACATCAGGGCTCTTATACAACCAGGCAGTCAGAGAGGTGAGCAGAGAAGGCAACATTGAGGGGAAAAGGTCTCAAAAGGTCAGATAAGAAGACAAAATCAGTAGTCAGGTAGAGGCAATGATCATACACTGTGGGTGCAAAGGCAATGACATTAGAGTACACGATTACATTATTTTATTTATTTATTTTAATGTACATTTATGGGCATTTTCTGGAAATGGTAACTTTCAAACCTTCGTTTAAAAAACTGAAAAACTTACAGAACAATGTATTTTTCATTTTAAAATAATACATTGTACTGTATTTTTACAGAAGCTTTTTTTTTTTTCAGTGTACGCATCCACATTGATTGAAGTGCAGGCTTTCAGCTTTAATTCAAGTGGTTTAACAAAAGTGTTGCATTAACTATGAAGGACTTACAGCCTTTTTTTTTATCCACATAGTCCCCCGTGTATGTATTTTTAAATCGTGGTTAGCAGCATGTGTAATATATTCTAATTCTGGCTTCATAATGTCTTTCAGCCTGAACCAGAAGGATAACGGAAATCTTTAAATGGCTAATTCGGTTTTGTGTTTTAAATCCTTTTGATAACATTCTGGTATTATTTTACTGGTCTTTGAAAAATTGCCTTTTTTCACCCAAATTGAGCACAGTATCTGATAACAGAGTGAGAGAGAAAGATAGGGAGAGCAAAACATCTCACTAGCTTTCTGTTGGAAGGAAGAGATTTCCATTTGTTCATGCACTCTTGTGTTGGCACAGAGAAAGGAACGAATAGTAGAGTGTGGAGGGGAAGCAGCGGGGCTAGGAATGAAAGAAAGGAGAAAACTGGTGCCTTACGCTTTGATGATTCAGACTGGGGCTGCCACATTGCGATGAATATTTAACGGGAGGATAACATTGAAGGCACCATTAATTAAAATCAAACGTTTGAAAATTTGATTAGGAAAGAGACTATGCCTGTAGCTGAATGAATAAATCATTCTTTTGTTCTGCTGGAAGGCCGTGTTGAGATGGAAAGAGCATCTTGTCAACATTTAGCCTCTGTTAGCAAATGTACAGGCTACATGTGTTAAAGACACAGAGGGGCACGAAATTCAACTCCATTTAGTCCGATGAATTGTAAAAGAAAAATAACTGCCCCTCTCCCATTGTTCTCCCGTTGTGTTGGTCTTAAATTATGAAAGTTACTCAAAAATACTTTGCATTTTGTAGCCTATCATAGTGTCGTTTCAGCAAAGACTAGAGGTGGTTAACAGTATCCTCATTAAAGATGAAGTTATTAATTTCATTGTCTTCCTTTCCTGGAAAATTGCCCCTGCCACAGTGCCACATTGGTTAGTGTGCATTGTGTGCTGTTGCTAAAGCATAATTGCTGCCCTTCAGCATATAAAACTGAACATATTGAACTGGCATTATTACAAGGACAATTATCATCCGCAGAGGTTATAAATATATTCATCAGTAGAGTAAAATGATAGTGTCTGTGTCTATTTTTTTTTCCTCTGTGTATTCTTTATTGATTACAAAATTATTTATGGGCAGCAGTTTAAAAGTCAAATGGCTTAAATATTTGACTTTTAAACTGTTGATATAATCTGGTCCCAATGAACTTTAACAATATTTTTTTGGGGATAGGAAAAGCAATCATACTGTGGTAATGATTTTTGATAAAATATTAAATGTAATATAAAAATGATATACAGCACTGTGCAGAAGTCTCAAACCCATCCCTCACGTCTTTATATTTTGCTTCAAAGGAGGCAGGCTTTCTTTAAAGTGGTCTTGAGCAGTTCTTCTCCAGGATTTCTGAAGGTCTTTCAGAGCTTTACTTTGGACATTGACTCCTTTTTCAATCATTTTCATTCCAGTCCTTGTACCTGACCATTTTCAGAGGAAATTTTTTTTGGTTAGGTTGTTCAGCCACTTAATACTAACCTATGCTTGAAAAAAATGTTCCCATGTCTTTATTTGAATCTATGAAATCTGTCAAATATAATGCAATTTGACTGACAAAAATGTATTTTTATTTTTGCACCAACAAGGTGATTCCCAAAAAGCTGCTAGTCAAAAACTGTGCAGTGTGACTTTAGACTAAAGACTGGAGGACTAAAGAAGTAGCTAGTCTAAATGCAGCAGATGAACAGTATCTGAAAGTTATGTCCTTAAGAAACAGGAAAAAAAAATCCAGCAAAGACCTGATTTGAAATTTTTGGTTCACATTGTCATCAACATGTATGGAGCAGGTCAGAGAGACTGCCATTGTGTCTACAGCCATCAGTGAGTTTCTGCAGCCATCTGTAAATCATGCTGGAGGCTCTGTCATGCTTTGCAGCTGCATTTCAGCCAGTGGTGTTGGGGATCTTGTTAAAATTGCTGGAATTTATGAACACAGAAAAGCACCAACAGATTTTGATCCACCATGCAATACAATCTGGAAAGCATCGGATTGGTAGCAGCTTAATTTTTCAGGATGACAATGATCCCAAACTCATTTATAATGCAGTAAAAGCAAACCTGGACAGAAAAACAAACAATGGAACATTATCATGGATTGGATTGGATATGGATTGGCCTCTCCAGAGGCCGGGCCTTTCCCATTTTCCTGGCAAAATGCAAAGGAATGAGAGGTGGCTCAGGACTTCAAATAATCTATCTACTAATATTTCTGTGATATATACTGAGTAGGGTCATCATTCTGATTCTGTTTTCTTTTTGTTTGTCTTTGTTACCTTTAAAGCTTGAAAAGCCAGAGGTGCTTAAACATCTCCATACAGCATTTTACTAAATAAGCAACACCCCTCATTTTAATAGCACGATAAACTAACAGACACCCAGACATGACCAGGAGCATAAATACGCATACAAATGTGGTTTGGTTTACACTCACATGTCTGTGAGTAATTTCATGAAGGCAACATTAGTGTGCCTGAGGACAGGTACTTTAAAATATGCCCTTCTTACTTTTGGTGGCAGTGCCCGGTTACTTTGTGTCCGTGGCTTTAGTACAGTAATGCATTTCTGTTTGCATTCATCATGTGTTACATGTTTGCTTAGAAGGCTAGTTTGTGGGTCGGTCTGGGTATATACGTGTGTGTGTAAATGGCCGGTCGTCACCTGTGACCACAGCAGGTGCCCCTGTTTCTTAGGCACTGATGCACTGTGGCACCAGCATTTAGCAGTCCCCATCTGCAGGCTCTCACTTGCCCTGAGTAATAGGCCACTGTGACAGCTGTGTTTGTTTCTGTTTGTGTGTGCGCAGATGAAGCAAGAGCATGAGAGAGCAAAAGACACACAAGGAAAGGACCGAAATAAACAAAGACAAACTGTAAAGAGGCAGAGAAGAGAAAATGAAAGCTTTCTGATGTAGGTTTACAGATGCTACATGTCTACAGTGAAACTTCAAATTAGCTCATTTTTATTCCTTTGAAGACCCGGTCTCTGCAAACATCAATGAACGTTGTGGTAAATAAAAGGAAAAAAAAGAAAAAAAATAGATTGTGCCAATCACTCTAGCACAAACACAGTTTTGTGTACTTACAGTGGATACACATCATCTGATCTTTATTTTGTGTTTTAGCCATTTTGTAATGCAGATAAAGTTGTACTGAAAGAATGGAAAAAAATAACAAATTATGGAGGAAAAAATAGACTATCCATGGGCCCACTTAAGAGTCGCAGGGCCTGTCACCAGTTAACACGCACTTTGATCTTCTACAGTACTTCCTCCTGTCAATGCAGCTGTGGCAGACAACATTGGAGTTGTCCTTTGGTGTTGTCTTCTGCAGTCACAATGAATTCCTGATGAAGGTTGTCAGTGTTTTGTTAACTTTATATAGAGTCAAGCACTCCAGCGTCCATGTGGGGGTATTGAGTCGTATACTTTCTTGCGGTCAGTGCAGGTTGTGCTCTGGCTGATCTGCCTGGTCTTAGAGCACTGCTCTATCAAGCAGCAGCTGGTGCTCTGTTGTTGTTGTTTCCATTGCCCCTCTGAGCTTCGCTCGTGTGTTGACTCCTGCCTACTCATCTTCGTTGCCATGACACCTGGGAGGAGCTTCCGTGTTGTAGAGAGGCAGGTAATCGGTTGGAAGCTCAACGGATTTGTGCCTTTGTGTGGCACAAACCCTTCGTGATCAGGATTGTCCTGCCCTGTGTCATCCAGTCTGGATAAGTACCTGTTGTTAGCACCCCACTTATTTGTGCTGCCAGGCACTCTGGAGTGCTGTAAGCTTCTTAAGCTAATAGGCATGAATCATGCGAGGTACCGGTACTGTCCAGCTCTTTTGTTGGATGTCTGCATTTGTGATTGGTTCTTGTTCTGGGAGGTTGCTCTGGTCTGCTCTTAGGTCCAACAGCCAGTTGGTGTTGGAGTTGTGTGACACCACATCCTGCACCTGCTCAGTCTCAGCTGTGGGTGGATCCGTCTCCGTGCCATTGTTCCTTTGCAGTTGGGAGAACACCCTGGATACGTATTTGGAGAACAGGCCAATTATTCGCTTGGCCTCTGCTAAGATGCCAAGAGAATAAATGGCATAATCTGACCGTAATGGTCTCAGAACTGCCTTTTTCAGTTTTGTTTTTATACCTGTTGAAAAGTTGAGTTGTAAAAGTAACTTCTTGCAAGACATTAATCCAAAACTGGCATTTTATAGTCCATTCATATAGTCCATCTGAAAATGGATTATGTGATACTATGTGCTGCGTTGTTTGTGATGCAAATGTTTTGTTTTGTGGTCTATTTTGTGGTGACATCATATCAGTGCCACTGTGGCCACTTTAATCTTTTATCTGAGCAGCAGAATAGACTTGGTCGATTTGACAGTTTTACTTGGAGAAAGACCGTAAAGAGATAACAGCGCTCACAGATAATCAGCTAAATGAACACTGGCAGGATTCCGACATTCCAGCAAATGCATTCATTTGTAAAATATTATTTCCCAAGTGTTAATTAAAAAGTGATTGTTAACAATGTTACCCATGAGTGCTGGTATTCTGTTTTTCTCAAGACTGTGCCTCCAGAGAGGGGCTACGTGGATCTGTCTTAGCTGAGCATGCAACACCATTAGAGCCATGTTATTTTAAATGTAAATGGCAGTCTACCAGTAAAATATATCAAGGGTATTACTGCTGGGACATAGGAATTAAGTGAACCAAATGTGCTGTTAAGACATGAAAATCGTATTTGGGGAATTAGTTGCATGAATCAGTTAAACACTGACATCGCCAGCTGTTAAAATGTTAGTACCAGGTCCAAGAAGAAATTGGAGAATTATTTTAAAAGGAAGAGAGAATCGAGTTAAGTAGAAGCAGGGCGATTGTGAACCAGTCTGTCCCTTGCAGTAACACATTAGGAGTTTTTCACTTGCACAAGAATTTAATTTCAGACAACTGTCTCTGCCTAGATCTCAAGGTCTGAACTAAAAACAATAAACAATCTTCAAATAAACTCTTGGTTATCTTTTTCTCCACATCTAGATCATTACCTTCTTTGGGGGCAAGGTGTACACCAATGAGAACATAGACGGCGAGCCCAGCCGTCTGTCCTTTGCTGGGGAGTACCTGGGTGGAGACGCCTCCTTACTGATCAGTGACCTGCTGCTGACCGACTCGGGGGAGTACTACTGTAAAGTCAAGACGGGGGGAAAGTACCACTGGAGCCAAGTCAACCTCATTGTATTGGGTAAGTGTAGACACATCCGTGCACATGCCGTCGGGTTATGAAGAAACTCATTTGTACGTGGAAAATGCTCATACACACACAGCTTCTTACACACACAGACCTAATCACTGGATCATTAGCCTGGCACATTTCCTCTGTCATGCTGACTGATCTAATGATTCAATTTGATTCAGACAGTGTGATTTGATTTTGTTCGTGCTGTTTGGGTTCGTTTGGATTGGTTTGTTGATGAGGTGAGACCAGAAACATGCAAGAAGGTTTGGAAGAGCACAGAAATGATTGATTGAGTTAGAGACTGCATTATCTGGGCAAATATCAAGCTAGATTCTAAAGTATTTGTGTCTTTTTAAGGAAGTAAACAGAATAGGCTTTTTCCTCTAAGTCTGATGTGCATCATTCATCAATTAAGTAGTTGAGAATGACACTGAAAAGACAAGATAAGCTACTTAGAGATATTATTTGTGCAAGTCACACTTAGAGCTTGCAAGTACAGAAAAGCCTGTTTTGCTACAACAAAGCTGTTGTTTTGCTCATATGCGCGTTATGTAGATGGCTGTGAAAGGCTAAGCAATACTACCTCAGTGGTAATACGTGTCTCTGCCTGCATATCACAAATAACTTAACAACTATGAAGGACAGTCAGCAAAACGGGAAGCAGCTATACTGCAAAAGCCAGCTACAAAGTCCGGCGGGACGAGTGAGATCGTTCTCAATGTCAAAAAAGCAGCCGATTTATTAAAACATCATGGGAGATTAGTTCAACCCATGGTTATTGGTTTTCTAATGGAATAGTCTGTTAATCCTCTCGCTCTCACTCCCCTCTCTCTTCCATAAAGACATTTCAGTGAGTTAGTGCCTCGAATTTTACAAATTGCCCTCAGCTTCACAGTGACACTTTTGATTTTGAGAGAGACGAACATTTGCATTTTTCTCTCACTCCCCACGCTAAGATAATGGCTTGGCAGCTGAGCTGGTAGCTGGCTTGGCATGAGACAGTGTGCGAGTGTATGTATTTGCATGTGTGTGTGTGTGTGTGTGCTTGTGCCAGAGTTTGTGAGCTCCTCCAGTGGTTGTGCTTATGTGTAAGCTTGCACAATCATGCCTGGATGAGTGTGTGGATTTGCATGTGAAGATTTTAAATGTGTATATGTTGTATTTGTTTGTATCGGGGTTATGAGCTGAGGTTATGCACTCCAACTGCTCCTTCTGCGGTTCGGCCTAACAGACCCTGACGGAGCTTAGAGACGCACAGACGAATGCATCAATGCTCCCTGATCAGCTCCTCTCATTATATTCTTTACTGAGTGCGTGAGCAGAATACGCCCTGCAGGGTGTAGAGAAAAGAAAGACAAACAAAGGGAGAAATGCACATAAGATATCTGATTTTATGCACTGGCTACCATTAATTCACTGCATGTTAGCATTTCATAGTTACTGCTGCTGTAACTTTGCTGACAAGCAGCCAAAACCAAACACAAAAGTCAGCATTGGAAATATGTCAGCGTGACAAAAATACAAAACAGATATTTAAATTTAGCTCACCAGTGATCTAAAAATATGTCACTTGGGAGGGAGAAAACAGTGTGCTATTTTCATGCTTTTAAAGTGTAGCAGTGCCTTTCAGCATGTATCCAACAGAGCAGGCCTCAGCAGATTCTAGCTATACTGTATTATGCCTTTAGCTAATGGACTATGACCAAAACCTTTGACATGAGAACATATTACCATAAGTATTCACAGCCAGCCTTGGGGTCGACTCAACCCATTCTCTACGGGATGATTTTGCTTTTCCTTCTATTTGTGTTGCCAGAAATGACTGTGATGGCGAGGTAATTGAACATATCCCTCGTGAACAACTGCACCAATAAAAGAATACTGATAGAACAATTGAAATAAAGTTTACAATGTATGTAAAATATTTCAACTTTATGCAACTTAACGAGCTATATTATTATCTATATTTTATATCTTTGCTTTTCATTTAATGTAGTGTTTTATTCCAGGGTGATAAACACAGGCGCTGGACAGTTTCACTCGGCTTTACATTATAAAATAACTCGAAAATACTTCAATAGATTTTCTATTCAACTATGCAAACTGAAAATCTGTTGCAAACTGTAATTCAGTATTCGTGAGCATTTAGAATAAAAAGTCTCAGCCTACCCATCAAAAAATGATTGATCTTATGAACTGTGGAGTATTTGTTTGAGCTTCTTATAATTGGAATAGGAAATATTCTTCCAAGTCCACATTATTCGCACAGGCCACAGTTTTCTGCAGAATAGCTGTGTGTGCCTCTGGCAAACAGATGACTTCATAATATGCACACATTAAAAATATTACCATTAATTTCCTAAGATTTGATAATCGTTTGGGTGAACATATTTATTTTTGCTTCATTATTTTATTGGTATATACATTGCTTAACGAATTTATTAGACCACCACCCGAAGTAAGGTTCATGCCACAGCTGCCCTAAATTAACAGTATTGCTAATTACCAAAATAATTTTTTTATGTTTCAGTAAAGGTTAATCCACCAGTATGCACAAGCTGTTTAATCACAATTATATTTTTATTTTTTTGCTGTGATCCATTGATTTTCAGATTCACTGTTTCACTAAAAAGCAGAAAAAATATTAAAGTACATTATTTATTTATTTATTGATTGATTAAGATGCCAAATTGCAGTTATTTACTTGCATTCATAAACAGAAAAATTTGTTTTAGTGGTTGAATGTCATGCCTAATTAATTGCTGACTTCTCGGTCAAGTCCAGTGTTATCAATTTTGTTTCCCTAATAAATAACAGTATAATTTTCAGTTTTAAACAAGTTTTTGACAGAGTTCTACAATATTGATGTTTTATTGTTTTTATGAGAGGTGGTTTAATAAATTTCTTAAACACTCTTAGACTCCAATATAATACGTTTTCTTGTTTATTGCAAATATTGATTCAAACATTTTTGATTCTTATGTGTTCTTACAGTCAAGCCCTCCAAGCCGAGTTGCCGGATGGATGGCAAGCTCCTAGAGGGCAGTGATGTCAAGCTGAGCTGTAAATCCAGCGATGGTTCAGACCCCATTAGCTACAAGTGGGAGCGAGTGCTGGACAAAGGCAAGAGTCTGGGCAAACTGCCAAGCCTGGCACTGATAGGTAAGAAAAATAATTGCCATTACACTTACATGCTGATTCACCATTCCAGCCCTCTGCAGAGGAATGCCACGAAGATTCATTTTCATATTAGTGATTTTCATGGGCTGCTTGTCCAAGGAAGAGTTTTGCTGAGCACGTCATCTTTCCTTCACCTCCTCCCATCTTTGCATTCATACATTTGCAAACACTGACACCTAAATTTGCCGGTGCCAGCTATATTGTTTACTGCTGCTCCTTGAGCTGCTTCAGTAGAATAATTAACACTTGCAACACTTTGGTCAAGGGCACTCTGATGGGCTCAGATCGTCCCAGTTAATCTGCTGATTCTTCATACCTCTATTATCTTTAGCTTGCCACTCTCTCTCCAAATTTGAGCAGTAAACCCAGAACCACATAATGTGTACTACTTGATTTTTTTTTCTCCAGAAAATCAAACAGAACACAACCTTGTGATTTCTAGTTGTATTCTATTGGGATGACTTATATAAACACAAGCGCTGATACTGTGATCTGATGAATATATCTGTGACATTGAAATGTCAGCCTGGCTCAAGTGAATACCTACATGCACCAAGTCAGTGTGAGTGTTTTCTTGGATTGTGTGTAAAGTGGAGAAAATCAAATGTAATACGCAGAACTGGATTGGCAGCTCAGAGTATATTCTGTACCAAAGAAGCATTGGCTCCATAGTAGCCTTCAGGCATACTTCACTCACATGGTGTGGATTCTGGCATTCCTCTTGAATCATAACCAGGCATATCTGCTTCTAAATAGTAACAGGAGTGGCTTATAATGGAAAAGCTAATAGTAGGGCATGATCCCCTAATGCGTATTCTCTAGACCAGGAGAAACAACCCCAGGGTGCCCTGTTTTCCCTCCAGTGTTTAAGTGGCTTCCGTAATTGCACGTGTCCAACTAAAAACCTTTAAAATTAATGACATCCACCAAACAACACCTGTTCAATCTAATTAGATTCCAATGGAAAATGATACACCGCTTCAGCAGTCCTTATTTTTAGGTCTGAGATGGCTGTTATTGGTGGGGACAACTAAATATCCCATGGTACTGTGGGGCTTCATCGCTCTGTCAGACGCACTCCCTTGATCTCTCTGAGATAAACGCTTCATCAATGTCTTTTTGTCTCTCTGCCTCCAAGTTCTTCCTTCCCTCTCTTTCTTCAGCCATGATAGGCGTTTCACTTGTCTTTCATGTGCTGCAAATATAATCCATCCATCCATCCATCTTCTTCTAGTTATCCAATTGACATGAAAATGCTAAACACACAATAATTCATTGGGGTTTTTTTTGTTTGTTTTTGTTTTGTTTTGTTTTGTTCTTCAGATCTGAAGAACCCAGAGATTGTGACCCTGCGAAATCTCACCACGGACAGCACAGGTGTCTACAGGTGCACTGCAAGCAATGATGTGGGAGAGGAAAACTGCACCATTGAGGTCACAATGCAACGTGAGTTTGGGGAGGAAAGGTCGATGGAGTTGACCTAACAGCATTCACCTCACACCAAACTGCCACTCTGATTGATGTTTATTGTTTTAAACGGCAGCTGGAAACACATTCATTCCCCTCCCTGCCTTTCCATCACCCTCTTCATTCTCCTCCAGTGCTTCAACTGGACTAAGCCTAAATTGCTGGCTACTGGTCACCACCCCTGCTCCATGCCATGTTTCATTCGCAAAGTAGTACATTGCCTCAGAGGCCCAGGACATTTATGGTCATGTGTAGAGAAAATGGCACACATAGCAGTTCAGCAGGAATAATTTTCAAGCCTTAAATTGCACTCGGATGCTGTGGCATAAAATTAAGGAGTGTTTTTCCACTAAATGGGCATGGAGGATAAGTATTTGTGAATTTAAGAGTTCATGGGAAAACTATGAATAATATGCGATCAGAGACAGTAAGTGACTCTATCTCTCATCAACCTCCTCCTTTCTCATTCACAGACGTGAGGGATGTGGGGATGGTTGCGGGTGCAGTGGTGGGAATATCCCTCGGTGTCCTCATTGTGATATTAATCATCTGGCTCGTCTTCCGGAAGAAAGAGAAGAAGAAGTACGAGGAGGAGGAGACCCCAAATGAGATCAGGTTCATTAATCATCATTTCTTCCATGATTGTTTCATTTCTTCCCCATTTTGCAGGTTTTGTGTGTGTGTTCACGTGTCAGCCTCTGTTACGTGTGGGGCTCTGTGTGGGGCTGTTGCTTTCTTAGCTTTTTGTTGAACTCAAACATTTGTTGCCCAGCTGTAATTACTCGGTGTCTGAATGTTGATGACTGTTTTGTGTATTTATGCAGTATACCCTTAATCAGCAAGCCACCATTACATTCATTTGGCAGATATAGCTGTACTCTGCATACTCTGTAAACAACATAGTCTCACTCCTACTGAGTCTTCATCAGGAACCGCTTTGATTTGTGCTTGAATGTATCACACAGCAACCTGTCTGATTACATTTAGACACTGGTTACATAGATGCACTAAAACTACTAGGTCTAGGGGAAAAGTTGTGGTTCTAAAAAGAACACCCTTTAACAATGAAAAACACACCTTAAAATGCAATGGCAAATGTGTGCGTGACCTTGACCTTGAGTTTGGGTGAAGACCATTAGGTGATCACTGTGTGTAAGTTTCACTAAAATCTGACCAATAACCAGGAAGTAGCGACACTAAAGGAGTTCCCATTGTGTCTCAATGTGATCGACCGTTCAAATATGATGAGTTGGGAGTGGAGAAGTGCTGAAACACAGCCTACCTCAGCCAGCTGGGGCCAGGTCAGCGCTTCTACTTCCCACGATTATGCTCTCACATTAATTCAGGACTAGCTCTTACAATTTTTATGACAAACACATATATTTTATTAATAATTGATTTTTCAGAGTTAAATGCTTATATAATGCGAGTCTGCATGTTTAAATCTTAATATAAGAGGTTTTTTTCCCTACATTTTGCATAATGAAAAAAATTTTAAAAAATAAAATTCAAAAGAGTTATTGTGACATTTTTCTGAAATAAGACAATTCAGCTGCAGCTCTGCTTAACACAAGGTTGGCTTGATAGACTGAAGCTGAGTGGTGCACGTTAACCTCCATGTGTTGCCTCTTAAGCACCAGTTCCACCGAAACGGTTTTTAAGCTACAGCTAAGCAAGTCTCATGATGTGCTTGATGTCATCCCGTCGTGCTGCCTGTGTGATTTTTTTGTGCTCGTGTGTGTCTGAAAGGGGAAACAACTACAAGGTAGTTTTCATCGATTATCTTTTAAGAGCTTTCTTTTCAAACCACCCTTGTATTTCAGTGCGTGCCTCTGTGCACATGGAGCTGAGATCTCACAATAGTGTTTATTCCTTGCTTTAAGACCTGAATGCACAGGTGGACTCTGTGGACCTTGTAAAAGCAACTTTTTTGTGACAGACTGGAGTTGGTGTAGGTGCATATTTCCTGATGTAGCAATGAATAATCCAGCATAGCTGAGGGACACAATGAGTAAATAATGTAGGGGTAATGAAGTGTTTTTTCTGTTTCCATAACATGTTAAGAGTCTGAGTTTTTCCACTGATGTGCTATAGCAGACCACCAGCTAGTGATGTAGATCTCATGAGTACAGCTTTTGAACCAACCACCACTGTCTAAAAACTTTATTCTCTTCTTCCAAGAGCTATGGGACCCTCTCTGGTGTGCCTGAGAAGTTGCAGTGTTGCCAGTAGTGCACAGATGAGAGGTTTCTATTTCTAACTTTCTGTAAAGATCCTCTATAACTCAAGTACCATCCAAACACCAATCACAGCAAAAAAAAATTTCTTCAGAGTTGGTGATTAATGATAGGGTCAGTGACAAATTCTTTTAGGTTACTTTAGCCCAGCAGTTTCTATTCTTCTGAGCGCTTTGGAATGTTTTTAATCCCGTCATTAAAAGCTGAGGCAAAAGTAGAATTATAAAGTTTTCATTGTGTTCTCAGCAAAAACTTTTTTTTTTTCCTTGAACAGATGTATCAGGGGAACAAGTGATTTCAGCAGATTTCATTGTTTCATGCAAATGTGTTTCACAAAAGTTAGGGACTGGGGGGAATCTCATGAATTACATGAGCCCTCCACATAATACTAGTCCCGTGTGTCCCAGGCCTTAGAATAGTATCAGGGAATGGCTCTGTGGTGTATTGTTGTGCAGTTTATTGTGTGTTTGTGCATTTCTCCTTGTCTATTTTTAGATAAGAGGACAAAGACGGATACAGTTGATTTGAATAAGTAATAAATGAAGCGGACTTTTGTCACCATTGTCTTTTCTGTGTCTTTTTAACCACAGAGAGGATGCCGAGGCTCCCAAGGCCAAGCTGGTAAAGCCCAACTCCCTATCCTCATCCCGCTCTGGCAGCTCACGCTCTGGTGCCTCCTCCACCCAGTCCATGGTGCACAACAGTGCCCAGCGTGGTCACCGCCCTCGTCCACCTGCTGTAGCAGCTCTCAAGGAAAATGGACAGCCTCCAGGCTTCCCCCAGTCTCCTCCAGCCTACACTACAGTAGTGCCCCCCAAAACCCCTGAGCCCCCTGCCACTCCCAAATTCAACTCCAGGAACATGTCTGGGCCTACACCCCCAACCCTCATGGTGCCCGCCCAGACCAAGGCCTTTCAGACTGTGTAGGACTGAAAGCCAACCCCTTCTTACAGCCATGTGAGAGTCCCATCCCTTTCCAAGCCCACCAGCCCCATCCCAAAGACTAAGACTCTTCCATAAACAAAGAAATGCAACTAGTTAAAAGGATGTAAATAAAAGAATCAATACTATAAGTCCAAAAGTACTTTTAATGAATGCATATTTAAAAAGGGAAAATAAGACATGCTTGCCCCCTATTGAATTACATAAAACAACAAAACAAAAGAAAAAGCAGAGATCTGAGTTTGTGTCTCATGGCTAAAGGCAGAACTTATTTTCTTGAGTTCCTTCTTTTGGCTTCAGAAGGCACAGGGAAGCACCGTGTGTCGTGAGGTGGTCGCGGGGGGGGGGGGGGGGGGGGG
>JAVDPK010000527.1:363593-380721 GCA_034780415.1 Cichlasoma orientale | reverse complement strand
AAAAAAAAAAAAAAAAAAAAAAAAAAACCACGGCTCAGAGGATGAGCAGGCGACCATGTATACTGTGTGACAGTGCGGGGGGCCCGGGGTCGCATCCCGACCTGTAGCAATTTACTGCGTGTCTTCCCCCATCTGTTTCTCCACTGTACATTATCGATTAAGACCAGAAAAGAAATTTAAATATATATATATATATTTTTAGCTAGATCTGCCAGGTTCAGAAATGATCAATTTCCCCAGCATTTGACTGCAGCAAGGCAATCAGGCCAAGAGGACGCAAAGTCAGTTAAGCTCCTCTGCAAGGTAATTAGATTCAGATAATCCAAACAACAAAAGCTGTAATCCTGCTCACATTCACTGCATTCTGTTGGCACTGAACTGGCAGACCTGTTAACAAACTGCAGCCAGAAAGATTATAAAACTGAGCTGTTTATTGGATCACACGGCACAAGTTTACCCACATTAAAGTTCTGCCACATGTCACAGCGATGACTAGATAAATGCCTTGTTGTCAAGGGGATATATTCTTGTGCAGTTGGGTGTTTATTATAACCGAGATGTCTCAGTAGTCCAACAAATTCAGCAAGTGCCAAATAGTCAAGTGCTTTATGTTAGCTTTTGTCATGTTATCCAATGGAACCAGTGATGCCAGTGTTAGAATAGGTTTTTATGGTGGATAGTTTTCTACATTTAACTAAGTTACCTGCATTTGATGTAAGCTTAAATCAGTGGTTTTGAAATATTACTGAATTTTAAAATGCCAGTGATAGAAATAGTTCATTCTGTGTGACTAAACAATGTGATTGGTTTAGTCATTCTACAGCAAAAGATTGCATTGCAGTACAGTTTTGTGCATCACCACATGGCTATGTTACTTCAAGAGCATCACCAAAGAGCCTGGATTACCCCAGAGCCCAAGCTAATGAGACAATGCTGCAAAAATGATTTAGTCTCCACCTTCCTATCGCCATTCTGTGCAGGCCTATGATAAAGCAGGCTGAGTCCCCAGGGTAATGGCTCAGTAAGGTCCTCCAAACTAATTTCCTTTCCTCTGACTGAAGAGCCTGAATCATTACGGAGTAGCAAAATCTCTGATCAGATGTAATTAGGAAGCATGTTGGATGGATGCAACTCTGTACTGTTAGCAAGCACCTGTAAAGATATGTAAACTCCAATTATTTCACACATAATTAATCTCCATTAGATGCTCCACATGCTTCAGGTTGCTGGAAGTACATTTAACTTCCCAAAGCTCCCGTGTGTCAGAGGTGATTTCTTTGATGAAGATTCAGCATATGCTTCTCGTGTTTAAGTTAAATTTGTTTTATAGCACAGTAGACGTCTCCTACTGATCTTTAGCCAAAAGGCTTTCAAAATAATTGTAGTCCAACGAAATGTGGGTCACTGAAACTGATAATGATGCTTAAAATTGTTGGTTTGCTCTAGTTTTTGTGATATGCTGCCAAATCTCTTCTAAGTTCTTAATTGAAACCAAAAATGACTGAATTTTGTCAAAAATGGCACAAATGGGGGTAGGTGCTGATTTTCAGATGCCTATTCTTTCCTTTTGACCTCCACTCTGACATTTGATACGACTTTCTAGTAGCAGGAAATCTGTAAGCCTACAAAGTAAAGTTAAATTTTTTGTTTGTTTGTTTTGTTTTTTGAAGCATATTCAAATATCCCTTTCATGGTTTTCATTTTCCTCCACAGCCTGCTGTTGAAAGTACTGTGAGTAAAACTCATATATCCTTTGAATTCCCTCTACTGGTTCTCATACGTCTCTGAATAATTAAATATTCTGTGGGTGTATTCGCAGACAGACATGTAGCCAAGGCATGAAACCAATATATTTACATTTCATAATATTCTGGGTGAAAGTTGATATTTCTCCATGTCACAACATCTTGACCTGGCCTGGCAGCCTGGTCAGTAGTAAATAATAGTAAGTAATATCTTTGTTTTTTGTTTTTCATTTGTTTATTTGTTTGTTTTGTTTTGTTTGTTCGTTGTTGTTTTTTTTGGGGGGGGGGTGTAGAGGTGAACTAACATTGCTATGCTTTATAATATAATGTTTCAAAGATAGATAGGTACATATTTTGGAAACTCGGAACACATTGGATTCAACAAAATCAAGAACCTGTAAATCTGATCTCAGAAGCAGAAAACTTCTTACCAGTGTAATCTGCGGGTCCTGATTGCACAATCAGAGAATGCATATGATAGAAGGACCGGACTATAAAAACATAATTCTAAATTCTATGTTTCAGCAATTAGCCATCATTAGCGTAATTTATGACAAACAGAAATCCTAATACATAAAAGCCTGGTGAGATTCCAATACCAATCGCATGATACACATGATGGCCTACATCTGCAAAGAAAACTGTCCCAAAAGAGAGCAGACAAGGTAGCAACAATCAAAATATACATTACATACAATATACATTTACAAGAATAATTTCAACATAGTGCCATTATTAAAAAGCCTTATATGAAATATAACCACCATATAAACAGAATTGCAACTGATCACAAACAACAGCTTAACAATAGTTCTTCCTTTCAGCTGTTAGAGTTTCCGTGTGTAGTGCATGCTTCCAATCAGCTTCCCTCTGTAGCAATAATCTTTCTCAATCGCCACCTCTTTTAGGGGGATGAATCATTTCTATATCTTGGAATTTAATGGAATTTGCATGATGGCCAGCTGCAATTAAAATGCCTAGCCACTGGGGATCTTTCATCTGCATTCCTCATATTACTTTTGTGTTCAGAAATCCTGATCCTATTTTTAATTTTAAGTTTCCTACCAGTGCAAACAAACATGCCAAAAACTTCAGAGAGGACCACAGCAGGGTGGGAATTCCCCATGTCTAAATTATGCCTATAGTAGTGCTATGATCAAAGGGGATAGTTTGTGCACACCCACGCTGTGAGAGGATTGCTAGTTGTCTTAAATTACACTGATGATGGCTTATTGATGAAACACATACATCTTTTGGCTCTTTAATAAACATAGAAATATTTGTATTTGGGTTTTTTTTTCTCCCTTTTAAGACCCTGCATGTCCTCTAAAGACTGGGGGTGAGCATGCTAATACTTTGTATTCTGGACACAATTCAAAATCTAGCCTGAGAAACAAAGTGCAGATATCTAAAACATATAAAAATATGCTTTTGATCACTTCTGTGAGAATATTGCACATTAAAGTGATTGACATTTTAAGCAGAACAATAAATACCTTTAAAATTCCTAAAAAGAGTTTTTATGCTTCCCTAATTGCTTAAAAATTCACTTAAGCTCATATATAAAATGAAACAAGCATGCATTTCCATTCTTAAAGCAGTGTGGTGTAGACTACTGTCCACTTGGTGGCACAATAGCATTTCTATTCCTTGCTGACACCAAGGAATTATTTATGGCAGGCAACCGCGGAGAGTTAAAATCTGTCAAATTTTCATCATAAATGGAAAGGTTTGACTTATTTGCTAACCAGCCTTGAGATTTTTCATCAAAATATATCATGTCAGGACTGCCAGACAAGTCAAATGATGCTGCATCGGCAGGCAAACGAGTAATGTTCGACTCCCTGTGTGGATCCAAACAAATCTCTGACATCTCTGCTGGTGCATCGCAGGAGCCTAATATAGTGATACACACACACACACACACACACACAAACACACACACTATTTCACAGACCAGCTCCCAAGGTTGAATAGAGTGTGTGAAATGAGCACGGAAGTTACCTTTTACCAGCACATAACAGGGGACAGATATGCTAGAGAGTGAACAGGCCCTCTCTTTCTGATGTTGTGTCATTTGGGATTTTTAATGAGAATCAAGAACATCATTTTAAAAACTCCAATTTAAAGGGAGTGCATCATATTTAACTGCATACCCAAAGTTGCATTTGCAAGCTTCAGCCCATTTTTCAAAGCTATGTGTGGAGCAGGCAGCACTAAATAAAGCTCACACTTAATGAGCCCATAGTTTCAGCAAAGGCTTATGAGAATAGAATGCTCATGCAGTTTGAAGTCACATTCACATTGCAACCCTCTGAATCAAGATAACAACGCAGCCCAGAAGCTTATAAAATATTGATGTATGTCTTGCTGTCCTTGCAGCAGTGTGGCTATTATACCACCAAACTAAAAGTGAAAATGCTGCTGTGGATATGAACCAATCATGGGGTTCAGAATATCTTTGCATGTGCACTACTGTTGAGAAAAAAAAATTGTCTATTGGGTAATATTAAATACAGGTCTTTTAATCACACAGCAGCTACGTATGTATCACACCATTTGATGACTAAACAATGATTTGATTTCACAGTGTTCACTGCCTGACCGAGGTTAGCTTTGGCCTCGTGTTTAAAGGACAAATTATTGTGTAGTACTATTGATTTCCTATCCATGCCCTTGTATTTTTTAAGTCTAATCAAAAACCTGTCCCTAGAGTTAAGTTGTGCAGGCTGTTTTCTTCAATGATGGAGAGGTTGACAAATAACTTTATTAAAGGCTGTGGTGCCACAGAATCATAACAACCTTACATCGGCATGAAAAAGCTATTACCAAAAAGCCACATGTATAAAGCATCTATTCCATTTCTATTTTATGTGCGAATGCAGTCTGTAGAGAATTTAATTTACTACACAATTCATCTACCAGTCTATAGCAAATACACCAGTGGAGCATATAAACTGACACCCATATACAAAAATATCTTTTCCCTATGTTCATCCTGCTTCCCCCGCTCCTCATCTCCAACAATATCTAGCATTTCTCCTCACATACTTGCAGTAAGCCTGCTAGTGTCTCCTTTGTAATCAAGCACTATTCATCCACCCCCAAAAAGAACTGTAATTTTCTCTACAGATTATACTTGTATTGACACCAAATCCCAATTTGTGTCATCAGACAATGTGTCGCACCTTCATGCAGGTGCCTCATCAAAATCAAGCTTATAATTTTATCCTCAGTGCATCTACAGCGTGCAGCAAAATCATTTGCACTAATCTTCCCCAAATGTACTGTACAATGCTGGGTTTTTTTTAACTGACAAAGAACAGCAAAGAGAGTTGCAAACTCTATAATAACATATTCCCCTGCGCTATGAGTTTAATCTTCCTGTAATTATACTCTGCTATTGCTTGCCTCTTTCATTGCTCTGGAGAGAGAGAGAGGTTATGTTGAGCACTCTCCAGTGCTTGAACCTTTCAATTATGGTGTTGTTGAACTGAGGAGAATGAAACTGGAGAGCGGTCAGTCAGATTTAAATTAGTGTAGAGAAATACTGATGCATTTACGTGAACTGCAAGTTTGCATCTTATCAAGGCTTTTAATTTTGTGCCAAGCATTTAAAAAAAAAAAATCAATGAGCTAAAAGAAGCTAAGAACTCATTAAAGGCTTAGGTGGCAATTGTAACCTACCAAGTACTAATAACGCTCTTTACACTACAAGTAGTAATTTGATTACAAAATATTATATAAAATATTAAAGGGGACATATCATGCAAAATCCACTTTGTTAGCCCATACATTTATTTGTGTACTTTGAGTGTCCAGGAGTGCAGAAAATTTAAATGTATTCTCTCGTGGTGCTGCGTAGATATCTTTATATTCTTTTTGGGTCATATTTTTCAGTCTGTTCAGTTTTCTTGTCTATTACGTCACAGTATTTGCTGTGGAACTGCTAAACAAGGTCATGGACTTCCGGCTAACCAATTTCGTGAATCCGCCATTTTTTTGCAGTCCAAGTTCAGTTATGCCGAAGTTGCAAGTAGACAAGTCAAAATGTTCGGTTGTTGGGTGTATTAACCCACACGATTCCTTACATCGCCCCCCGGTCAGAGCCTCTTCGAAGTGCCTGTTTCTCTGCCGGTGGATAATCGTATCGCTGCTATCAAACTACAAATATGGCCAAAAGGGGTGGAGTGGAACGCTCTGCGAACTGGAGGGGGGGGGACGTAAAATGTCTCCAAAGCGAGGGGTCTGTGGAGCTACAATAAAGAGGAATTTAGACCAAAGCATTGCAGTTCTACTTTATATAGACCACAAGTGAAGGATTTATATATGAAAAGGAAGGATTTAAAAGCATGATATGTCCCCTTTAATTACCTGTCTTGCTTCTGTTTATAATGATTGTTTATTTTAATTGAAGGAGTTGATCCCTGCCTTCCATGTGTTTCCCATTAAGTCTCTGTCTGTGTAAGATGTCCCTTGTTAGTTACTTCCTGTTTTATTTTGATAGTCTTTTGTGCCTTGTATTGAGTATTATTTTCCTTGTTATCCCTGAGTTTTTACTGCCTTGTTTCACACCCGTTTTCCCCTGGCCTCATTGCCTTGTGCAATTTCATTTTGTGATGTTAGATCATGAAATCTGCTGGAAGCCTCATGCTAGACATGTAAAAGCAAAAATAGCAAAGAGTTTTGCAGTGTTAGGAAAAACAAGACACATTCTGGACGGAAATCATTGCATATTTTATACTGTTCAGTGATTTTATCTTGCTTGAATTCCTGTGGGGAGATATGGGGTAACATATGCAAAAGCACACTACAGCCACTATGCGCAGTATAAAAAAGAGCAGTAAGGATAATTAATAAGGTTGGATATCTGGAGCACACAATTTCATTATTTTTAATGTTAAATGGTGAAATTTAAGAAAATGGTAAAAAAAAAAAAAAATTAAACTCGTAAAATAATGTACAGAGTGAGAAATAATCTGTTACCAGAAAATATTTTTAAAATGTTCGCAGACAGGGAAGGGTGTTGTGAGCTGAGGAAAGAGCTAAATTTTAACATCATAAAGTAAGGACAACAATGAGGACCATGTGCATAGCAGTCTGTGGAGTGGATTTGTGCAATAATATGGAGGAGAATTTGAAAAGATGTACAAATATAAATCAGTTCCACAGGATTCTGTGTTACAACCAATTCTATTTACATTATACATGTATTGGCAGTATTACAGTGTAGTAGAGGGCGTAGCATACATTTTCATTGTTGTGCAGATGATGCCCAGCTTTATCTATCCATGAAGCCAGATGACACACACCAATTAGTTAAACAGCAGGAATGTCTTAAAGACATAAAGACATGGATGACCTCTAATTTCCTCCTTCTAAATTCAGATAAAACTGAAGTTATTGTACTCGGCCCCGCAAACCTTAAAAACATGGTGTCTAACCAGATACTTACTCTGGGTGGCATTACCCTGGCCTACTGTAACACTGTGAGGAATCTTGGAGTCATGTTTGACCAGGATATGTCCTTCAATACACATAAGACCTTATGGTAGCATATAACCCCAATAGAGCACTTTGCTCTCAGACTGCTGGCTATCTTGTGAGTCCTAGGCTATTTAAAAGTAGAATGAACCCTCCCTTAGTTATGCTGCAATAGGCCTAGGCTGCTGAGGGCTTTCCATGATGCAGAGTATTTCTTTTTCATTCACATGTTTATACACCACTCTGCATTTAATCATTTGTTATTCTTCGTCTCTGGCTCTCTTACACAGCATGTCTTTTGTCCTGTCTCCCTCCCCTCACCCCCCAAGCGTTCACGGCGGATGGCTGTCCCTAAAGTGAGCCTGGTTTTGCCAGAGGTTTCCTGTTAAAAAGGCGTTTTTCCTTCCCAGTGTCACCAAGTGCTTACTCACAGGGGGTCGTTCTGATTGTTGGGTTTTCTCTGTATTATTGTAGGGCCTTTACTTTACAATATAAAGTACCTTGAAGTGGCTGTTTGTTGTGATTTGGCATTATATAAATAAAATTTAATTGAGTAATTATATGTGCTGTGGGCATCTTATTAGATGAAGTATGTTGTTTTGAAGTTAACACAAAGAAAATGTCATTCACCATTAGACACATAAGTAGAGCTCAAGTCCATGTGCACAACATGTTTTAAAATATTAGAAATTTAAATGTGGTGTTATTGTAATCACGCAGAAGAGAATGATTTTTTTATTATTTAAAATTTCAGTCAATATGTCGGTGTCTTTTGCTATCACAGAGCGTGTCTCTATCATCACATCCCAGAAATGTTCTGGGTCAAAATGACATTTGTTTCATGGTCACAATGGCTTAGGTTCTGTCAGAAGTATTTCCTTCTAAACCAAAGCGAGCTCTAAAGAAGGGTTTGAGTCGACCTATTATAATAGGTACACAATGGATAGGAGCAGATTGTTGTTCCTGTGTGAGGAAAAGATTTACAAGTATTGTACCTGTCAGTGTGACCTTGATGCAACACAGTTTTGCATAGACCTATTCGAACATTGCAAGGGAAGCAATTTGTAGTAATTTAAACGTTGAGGTTGAAGGGATGTGGAGGTATATGTATGGATACTGATCATTGATCCTAGGACTGTGTGTGCACGCTCAGCGATTCATCAAAGCGAGGAAATTTCAGTGCATTTCATTACACTGGTATGCCAAGCAGTAAAATACACAATTTATAAAATGTATAATGTTTTTTCTTACTGTTGGCCAAGCAGTTGAGGGATTTTAAGTATAGTATATCATCATTTTTGTTTCACATTTGTAGGTATTGTGATTTGTAATTGGCTTTGAAACATCCATAAAAAGCAGAGGTTTTAACCTTTTTTTTAGTCAAGTTCTTCTAGACTGAAACAGTATTATAAATATCTACACAAAAACTCTCATTGTCACTTTTGTCTGTGACTCAAATTACATTTTACACCAGCACATAGGACTGCAAGCTTTTAAGTACTAACAATGATTAGAATAATATTATATTACATTTTTATTTTTATTTAATAATATTTTACACGTTGTGCACATAGACTTGAGTTCTACTTATTTGTCTAACAGTGAATGGCATTTTTTTTGTGTTAACTTCATTAACTACCGACAGCCATTATTGTTCTCTGTGGTCAGTAAAAATGTCAACTTCATCTAATAAGATGCCAACAGCACATATGATTGCAAGTTTTTAAGTACTAATTAACAATGATCAGTGTATCGCACCTAAATCATCAAAGAATTCGTAGGCAAGACTTCAAGTTTTAACACCCTGATAAAGACTTTTGTTGGAGGTATTTTCATTTTTTCTTTTTTTGGGGGGGTTTTTGTTTTGTTTTTCCAGTTAAACATGGCAAAGAGTAAAAGCATTTAAATGTTAGATGAAAAGAGAGTTCTTTGATGATTTATCATATATATGTATTGCTTCCAAAGCCAGACCAGTTTGAATCCAGGAACAATTCCATCTCAAAAATTGTTGCTAGTACTCTTAATAATGTGGATTTACTTGAGAGGACACCACCCATTTATCACTTTCTGTAAGACTCCATAGCAACTAAGGTATTGCCACCATGTTGGTTGCCCAGCTGAGCTCTATAACACCATCAGTTAAGCATTGAAATAATTAATTGAATGATTACAGTGGGATACTATGGCAAACCTTTACCAGCAAAATTCTACAAAGTCATAGAGTTCACATACTCCCCAGTTAGGTTGTTCAGCTACTGCACCATACTCACCATTCTGCAGAAGGATCTGAAACCTGCTTTTCTGTGTGTTCTCATCTGGTAACAGAGTATTTTTCTAACTTACCAGTGACTCATCAATCACTAATCATTCGAGACCTCCCACATTATTTTTGTTCCATGAATACATTTACATATATCTATTAAAATAAGACGCAGAAAGTTAAAGTCACGCTGTTGCATGATGTTAAAATACAGATTCCTGGAATATTTTGTCATTTGGCAGGGATAGTGTTATATGTGGTTAAAGTAAGCTGAGAGAACGGTTTTTGGCTTTTGATCCGTTCTTGGCTTCAGTTCATTTTTGGCAGAAAGACTGCAGGCAGGCATCTTCCATCACTGTGCATACTTTTGAAACCTGGAGCTAATCTTCAGATTAGAGCTGCCATGCTTACTTTTTAATGATGTTGAATTCTTTCTGCTTTTTCATCTATTGTAAAACCACAAGGCTTTTTTGATTACTTTTTTTTTTTTAGACTGGTTTTAATATATTTCAGTTTTGTTGTACTTATTCCCTCACCCACTAATAGGTGGAGAGAGGTTCTGTTTTTGGTCGCGTTGGTCTGCCTGTCTGTCTGTATGTTAGCAGGATAACTTGGAAAACTATGAGCGAATATCGATGAAAATTTCCAGAGTTGTCGGGTGTGGTAGAAGGAACAACTGATTAAATTTTGGTGGTGATCCAGATCATGATCTGGATCCAGGATTTTGTAAAAGGATTCTTTACCATCATGAAATAGGGACAATAATCTTTATCTTATGATAGGAAAGGATAAGTCATAATAATCTAAAAAGAAGGAAAAGAGGGTAGAACATGACCATAAGTTCATGATAGTAGGAGGATTCCGGAGCTGATGATCCAGAATGCTGAAAATTATACGGTCAAAAAATAATTCACTCCAGTAGAAAAAGAAATAAAGCCAGTGACATGCAACTAACACCAAAATATAGCTGAACCTGATGGAGTATGACTACACTGGGTTGTATCTATTGCAGCATAGTATTGGCACGCAAAAACTTTGGGGTGGGCGAGGTATGTGCTCTACTGAGTGCCCTTCTAGTTTTAGTTTTGGTTTTCATTTGCATATAAACAGTTATAAAATAGCTGAGTTCTCCTTATCTGCATGTTATTTTCAAGATAGCCACAGTATAGTCTCAGGTCACCTGGTCAAGGGCAGGTAATTGTGTATTCGTTGGCAGACTGTGTATGCAAGCAAACGTGTTCACGAATGCAAATGTTGTGTGTGTGTTTCTTTGTAGATAAAGCACGTGCCCGTCGCAGAGGGAACATTTGCTTCCTTACATTCATAAAATCGAACAGGTAAGGGAGTATCTGTAGAGCAGCTCTAACACACTGCTCGACACAGCTGCTCTTTTCTTATCTATTAACACAAACACTGGGTTCAAGCCTTAGGAAGAGAAGAAATAGAAAAAAAACAGCTGAAGACTTACTTCAAATTTTGCTGTGTGTATGCCAAGGAAGGTTCAAACTAAACACTTACCAGAACAATCTGTACCTGTACTTGGACTTGATTGACACCCCATCAGAATCTGTGCTCATCAAGCCTTCACACACTGGCACGTCTCTTCTCTGTATTCACTATAAACACTTACAACCAATCCACATGTTTACTGTTTTATTTTTTTTTTATTTGCAGCATGTGTTAAAACATCCTTCTAAATTGATCTGACCAGTGCCCAAGCCTGCTGTTATAACAAGCTGTCATTATGTTAGCTGCTGGACCTTTTTTCCACCAAGCGCTAATGGATCAGGTCACTCCAGCACTATTTATATCTCTTAGAAAACTATGTCCCTCCTTCCCTCCTGCTGCTATCCCCTTAAACCATGGAGATTTTCAGCACGGAGGGAGGGAGATGGGGAGGTGGTGGCAGCAGAGGTGGTGGTGGTGTTGGGGGAAGGGTAGTTTTAGGGGAGATTCTCATAATAGCGCTTTGCTGTCCTCTTTCTTCTGTTGTGCATTACGACTGAAGGCTCAAAATAGAACATCTCTAGAGAGCATCGGATCAGGCTTACAGTAGCTTTATGTGAACAGGGAGACACGTACAATGTGGTTAATTGTTTTTATGTGATCATAGGAAAATAGCTCTTCCAAGTTGATTCTTGTTGTACTATTGCACATTCTGGCAGATTTCATTCACTGTATATCAGGGGGGGTTTTATATCAAGGAAGAGGCTGCCTCAATTCAGTCTAGATCCCTTCACACACATCGTCCGTATTTGAACATGTGAGTAAATTTTTCTCATCCCGTAAATCAAAGAGTGAGTAGAATCCCGTTTAATTACAGCAAACACACCAACATTGTATTTCTCATAGCCCAAACGGTGGTGTGTTTGAGAACATGCCGATAGCACGAATAAAACACAGGAACACATGTTCCATTGCATAACAGCAGGAAGTAACCAATTACATTCAAGAGAAATACTCTGAAGAAGCTGACAGGAGTTTTTTTTTTGGTGTGTTTGTTTATCTCTGTTATTTGCATATGTTTGTGTACTCAGTGCAGTGTGTGTATGCGTGCTTTTGCCTGTGGGTGCTTGAGCCACACTGGATAAAAATGCATGCCAGAGTGAGAGAGAGAGAGCGAACAAACGTACAAGTGGAGCGGGATCAGGAAGGGGAGAGAAAGAGAGCAGAGAAGGAGACAGAAGAAACAGAGCGAGGGGGGTTTGCGCTGTGGCAGATAGTGCAGGAGCAAGTCGCGTCTCCTAAAGAAGAGGGAGGTGCATCTTTCCATCTTCTCGCCGGGGATTTAAACAGCTTCAAATTGGCTTTAGTCTGACAGAGGATTCCCCGGCTCGTGGAGCGCTGCTCTCTTCTCGAATGTAACACGGGACTTTGTTGTGAAGCGAGAGAGGCGCACAGGAAGAAGGGAGAGGGACACTTGCTCCTACTTCCTTTGTACCCAGCCTGCTTGACAGATGGCACTGGCAGACTGATCTTTGACTCTCACCCAGGGATGAGTCTTCACATCACTCACTGAGGCAACGTATGTCAGCTCTTTTTTTTTCTCTTTTTTTTGCTAAAGCTGCATGCTTGCACTTGTATTTGACTGCACTGTTTGCTTTGAATGTGTTTGAATGAATGTGCAAAATCAAAATGATGGCTCAATGTGCATGCAAGTGTGCCTGCTCAGGCAGTGCCAAAAGGAATGAGAGGACAAGAAGTACTGTGGCTCAATCACCACCACATCAGCACCTAGTCAAAGTTGTTTCACACGGTTGCGTTGTTCTTTCTAGCTGATTTGTATGTTACAGTAAGTTGAGGTCCAGAGCGAGGGCTGTTTACGGCAGACGGGCTGTGACCTGGTGCCAGCACCTTTTTTCCTGACTCTGCAACCACCTGGACTTTTTCAACCGGCCACCCGTTATAGATTAAACTGATGCTGCTATTCTCTGTGCAGACTCATAAATCGTGATGGCACAAACTGCAACAGTAGCAGATGTTGTGTTTCAAATTATATACACTGTTGTTTGCATCCTGGGAGAGTTTCTTATCGGTGTACTTCTGATTGTAGGAAGAGCAAATTTAAACACGCCTCAGCTGCACGATAAATGTTCAGATGCAGTCACTGCCACATACTAAAGAACAATTGCCATTGTACATTTGAAGATGAGGCATTTTGCACTTATTCACATTTTTCTCCTTTAATTACAAGTCCCTGTGACTCAGGATTAACACCAGACTTACTTACTTGTTGGCCAGTTGCCAGCCCGTCTTATAAAACCAATACCTTCTACACAATGTGAGAGCTTCTCCCAAGCAGCCAACACTGTTGGGAATGTATTGTTTAATTTCCTTAGAAAAATACATGACCGTCTTGTAATATCTATTGAAAATCTGAGATTTTTCAATGTAGGGAAGTTTGCGTCAAAAACAATGGCTGAACAAGCGAGCTCGTTCGGTGTAATAACTCACTCACATTCACTTTCAGCCGTCCTTGCTGTCACACTGTCTCCCTCACAAATGCACAAACACAGTAAAACATACTGTACATGCACGCAAACACTGTGCCCTGTCTTGTACCTGATGTCAGTGCAATGTTATTGCTCAGGGGCATTCTAAGAGCAGAACTCTGATTAATTATTAAGAGTAATTAATAACCGAAGCATTTAACAGGACAAACTTGCACACTGCACAGCCACCTGGGCACTACCTGCAATGTGTACAGCGTCAACAAAAATACACTGAGTGGACAAGAAAATCTAAATGGGATCTATAAATGCAAAGCGGTTTTTCTCAAGTGCCACAGCAAATCGGCTTTATACAAAACGACAGCACTGAAGAACTAGGAGTGAGAAAGAAATTCACGTTTTATATGTGTAATCACAGTTGATTTGATACAAATTAAATTGAGGACAAAGTCACGAGAGTAAAAATACAAAAAAACCAAAAAGAAATTGCATCGTGTGACAATGTGCCACACGCTGAAAACAAATTAAAGCATAAAATTTTGTATTGAGCAGAATTTTACCAACAATCTAGACGCTGCTACCCTTCATTATAGTCGTGCTTACTGATATACACCAGATAACAATAGCCCTGGCAGAGTCATACAGCACTAAGACCCTCTGCATGCTTACATACTAGATATACTATACTTTCAGCTAATTAAATATTTATCAGACATGGCTACCCAGATGTTAGAACCCATTTCCCTCACTTGTAAAACTGCACAGAGCTAGAACTCAGAAATTTCTATGATTGTGAACCTCCTCTCTTCATCAGTTCATACAGTTTCACACAGTCGTGGACCATCAGATTTCTGTGCTTAGTCTCAACATTACGTCGTTTCCTCTTTGTATAGGAGGTGCCTGTAGGTTCATAGTTCAAAGTGTGGCATTTTGTCACTGTCAGCTTAATGTGCTTATTTTTAGCGTTCCCTGACCTGTCTATGAATGAAGATTGATGTTGGATTGCCTCCCGTTGCCTTCCCAGAGTCACTCTCCTGCTCTCTAGTGCCCATGCTGAAACTGACACTATTAGCTATAGATTAAAGGCACTGCGGCTTCCTGTCTGTCCGACAAACGTCACAAAGCAGGAGTACTGCGGTCATCACAATGTAAACCAGTTACTTAATGAAAGCACAGTATGTGGTCAGATGAAAATCAAAGGTTTGCAGCTGTACTTTGCTGTTGACCTTTCGCTCTGGATCAAGTGTTCTTTGTCATGCAGACTACGGTCCTGCTGAGCCAACCATGCTGTAATATTACATTAATCCATGGAGGTGTTATATTTTGGATATATTTAGTCAATAACAATAAATATGAGAAGGTGTATGTATTTAATAAAACACTGGAAATTAAGTGTGTCCTGGGTTGACGCAGGCATTATTAACTCAGCATGCTTTTCTTTGGAGAGAGAAAAAAAAAAGCCTGCAAACGCCACTCAAACTTTGAACCCGAGACCCTGAGCAACTGTGGTACCTACTAGTGTACCTACATGGATTGCACTTCATCTTGTCATAATACAGCAGCGCTTTGAACAGTAGTCAGGTGTAAGTTTGACTCCGAGAGGTTTTTATGGATTCCGTTGGAAGAGATAACCACATTTTTATTCTTGTTACTGCTTGTTATTTCTTTTAGTCCGTATTCCTTGCCACCTTTCTGTGAGCAGCTGCATATCATTATTTTTGATACCCTGTGCCATCTGGAGAGCAGACACTTTTTCCCCTCTGTCTTTCTTTTTTGCGCGACGCTTTCCCAAATGGATGTTTATAAGTTTAACTGCACTAATTCTGTGCAGTGACTCTTTGTAGTTGCATACTACTGGTGCTTAGCTTCAAAGCCTTTTCCTTCACAATCCAACATTCTTCGTTGGTCTGGCTTGAAACTGTAACGCCTGTACTCTTAGTTGGCATTCTTCAACTAATCACCTGCTCCGACACTAATAAAACACAAACACTCGGAGGGTTAGCATAGCTGGCATGTTTTACTGGTATTAGCAGGTGTTATTATAAGCCTGATGGGCTTAACTTGTAGGGAGACACGCTGAGTTTATATCGCCTGGCGTTTAATTAGTACTAGCTCCTTCAACATATTGAATTACTTATTGACTTCCTTTAATGAAGATTTATTTCACAGATGCTGCTTCTGTTTCACAATTCATCAAGACATGTTACTGTCATGTAGTTAATCACTTCTGATTTGCATGAATCATTCAGTTCTTATTGATACAACTACACCTTTTATTTAAGCAGAAGGTCTTTTGATCTATTAGAGGTGTAGCATCAGAGACTACTGCTTTGTTGACAGGAAGGCTTGTTCTGCTAAAAAAACTTTTTCTTATTGGTGACATTAGATTTTTCTACTAGCAGTATAACGGAGTCAGGAGTTATGGATTAGACCTAAATGATTGTCTTTTCCTGTTTTCTTCATTCACAATTACAGTTCACTTTGGTCATTAGCGTCTCAGATATTATTGTGCTACATATTAGTTCGGTTCTCTCCGTCTAGCCTCGCTGTTTTTTCATTTACCATAGCTGAAATGATAACACTGAATGAGTGCTTAACTAATGCAGGGAAACAACTTACTTTACCTCTGGGAAATTAACAGGCAACTTGCAAGCAAAACTAACTGCTTATATGTCACACCAGAGAGAGGATGAGACAAAAACAAAAACCAGGGGGTGGGCACAGCACATGCAATAATTAGCAACTGTCATCATGACTCTTAGCTGGGAGATGAAAAAAAAAAAGTATTTTTGTATTCTGCAAGCAGCAGTTATTTCAACGGTTCTCCTGAAGCCCATTTAATTAGAGAAATTTGCAGGGTTTTCATATATTTAGATTCAACATCAGCATCATGTTTCACAAATGCCCCTCTCTGTCTGCTTTCTGTGTATTGGACCATTTACCATAATACTCAATGAAATCATTTTCTACTTAGCAGATAACCTTTGGACACTTGTTGTCTAATAGCAGCACGCAATAGAGCTGAGATCATACCCACAGCATGCCAGTTGTGATGGAGCGCATATTTCTGATGCTAAAGGCTACATTTAGATTTAGCTTTACAGCCCCAAAAGTAGAATTAGAGCTAATTAATGGCAGCCTGGTTGTTAACACAAAATCTGTGGGATGTGCAAAATTTCAGCACTGGATGATGAGAATGGTGATGTGGAAGTGGAGGAAAATGAGGAGGAAGGAGATTAGGTCTAGAGACTCGGGAGAAACAGATAATTAATCCTAATGATTTTAGTCGTTTCCCTGATTTGACCTGCAGTACCACCATGAGGGCAATTTTCATGTGTCTGAGTAAAATAACTGTCGAAGGGATTTGCGCAAATTCTGTGGATGCGTTTAAGCCTTTGCTCTTGAAAGTGCTTTATAACAGCAATTACTAAAACTGCCAACAAAATGAATCAATTAGAGACCTCAGCATTTTTTTAGGGGGAAATTTAAAAAACTGACAAAGGAGAAACTGGGTAGAAAAATCATAAAACATTAGTGTTTAAGTGTGTTCTTCCCTCAGGCTCGTGACCCCTACTATGCTCTGGTTTCCAGTTAGACAGGCCTCCAACACTGGTTGATGACACCCGTTTTTAGAAGCTTTAACAGTGTTTAACATTTGGCTTGCATTGGGGGGGGGGGGGGGATTCAGG
>JAVDPK010000527.1:348969-363583 GCA_034780415.1 Cichlasoma orientale | reverse complement strand
CCCCCCCCCCGCAGGCGTCGAATGTATTAAGGCATAAAAAGTTGCTCACTACTCATCCTAAATACTGTGAGCGTCGTGCACTCAGTGCCTTGTGTAGGCCTTCTGCCTGCACTGCAGCTTCCTCTTTCCCATGCTCCTTCTGTATCCAATCCCTCAAGAATGCCACTGACAGCAACCTTTCCTATTACTGCTTGTCTTAAAAATTGCCTCCTGTTTTCTGCTTCTTTTTGTTTGATGTCAGTCTGCCACTGTGCTCCTTGTCGTGGGTGATCTTTAATGACCCTCAGTCCTGGTGTCTATGTTTGTTATGGACTGCTCATTTGGCTGTTTCACTGAAACTGAACTTGAACTATATACCCTGTGCATCACACATTAATTTCCACTGCGCCTTTTTCTTAACCCTTCCAGTCTTCTAAACTACTTTTTTATTCCATACTATGCCTTTAGTAAGCATTTAAAGACATATAGAAAATAAAGAAGACTGCAAGAGGCACTGGGAATGGGTGGTTGTCAGTAAAGTGACATGTGAAGATATGTGTGCAGGATTTTTGGCAGCAGAAAAGAAAAGACAAGGAGAATATTCAGCATGCAGCTCACCAAGTCAGATGGGACTTACACGGGATGTAGAGCCCACCAGGTACCTACAAGATTACAAGCAGTCCTCATACACACAGCTGTCCATTTTAACAAGATGGTCTTCGGTAATGGCAGTGTTGGCTCTGACACTGTGACACAGCTCAAACTATCCAACTGTGGTCCACTCGGCTGCTGAGCAAACATAATGAAGGTGTCCAAAGCTCCTGCAGAGCTCCTTCACATCTTCATGAGAAATATAACAAAAAAAATCAGCCCTTATTCATTTTACACTGTTTTTAATTATTAAATATCCCTCATAAAGTTTCTTTTTCAGTGAAGGTACTGAGTTTGCTAACCTAAGTTATCAGTAAAGAGTCCCACAGCTGCAGGGAGCTGTGGGACAGGCAGCTGAGGGTACAATTATAAAGTTACGGTACTTGAGGAATGTAGGCAGCAGATCTATTCATGGGGCAAAGTAAATCTGTGATGTAGGTAGGACGAAAGCCATTCAAGGTTTTAAAAGTATTTGGTAAACGTTTTGAATCAATTCTATTGGTAACCGACGTTCAGTGTAATGTAGCAAGGAAGGAAGTGATATGGTCTTAGCTCATTGGAGTTTGAAGTGTAGGTGTTGGACTTTTAACAGAGACATGAGTAGAGAGAAAATAATAATAATAAATAATAATAACAACTTGTCCTAAGCTGAAGAAAGCATGCCTTGGCCATTTATGTGTCAAAACAAAGCTTGGAGTCAAAGATTACACCTCAGATTAGGAGTTTTGGGGCCAAATGAGGCTTTGTGACAGTATAAGCCACAAAATGAGAGAATTTGTTTTTGTCAGCAGCACTCCCGTTGATACCTGTCGAATACCACAGGGGGGTAAGGAGAACTCTGAGTGTGCAGCAGAATACAGAATGCTGAAAACAATAGAACCAGTATTTTGCATATATTTTTGCACATATAACCTTTTAGCATTTATTGCACATCACATCGCCATGCTTCTGCCTTTTGGCGTAGACCTTTTTCTTCGTGGTTTAGTATTGTAATACTACTACAGTAGCTTACATGTTTGATACCAGGCGTCTTACAGAGACAGGTTTCAGTACAAGTGATGCAGAATGGCAGGTCAAATCCATCAAAAGCAAAGAGAGATACTATTCAATATTATATACAAATATTATTTCAAAAGAAAAAGATAATCACAGTAAGAATATAAAATCTCTCTAGCTGTAGGCAATAATTTTGGTTCGCTACGGTTCCGTATTAGTCTGGCAGTCACACCGACTCTGACAGGTCATGCTTCATTTGCTCTAGCATAATGGGCCTGGTGTCCCCTCTCATTCAGACAGACATCTACCCACCATTGCATGTGACAGGTCAGTCACTACTCTTTCTCCACTTATCTCCGGAGTTCAGTGCGATGACTGACATCACTGCGCGCTGTAGTCAGTGTACTTTCCCATCACTCAGCGCTACGTCGCACGCTGATTGCAGAGGCACGGTGTTTTGCCACTGTAATGCCACTTGAAAATCAAAACTGAACTGAGAGTTTTCCCACAAATTCACACTTGTGCATTTCTTTTTGTCTGGCTGTGCCGGGCTGCTTCCATTTACCCCTTGGGATAGGTTTAGATATTGTGTGCTCATACACGTAACCGTATGAGATCAAAGGGAAGCAATCACTTCATTTTCATTCTGTCTCGAGGGGCACTTATTTTGCTGACAAACAAATTATGTCCATTCAGCAGGCTGTTAGTCGATGTGCTTGTGGGGTAGAAAGGCTCTTGTGTGGAAACTGACAATTAATTGAGTTGATACATATTTTCTTCTCAACAGGGAGGATTTTTTTTATTATTATTATTTTGATTTAGAGAGAATGCCTCATTTTTCCTTTTAATCTGTGACTGACTTCTTTGAAAACTGGTGCTCCATCATATTAGTGACAGAGACTGAAACTGATCCAATGTAGTTATTTATTTAAGATCATATTTTTTCCATGTATTACTTTCTTTAAATATGACAGATCAAAAGGATGAAAGACAAACTTAAATTGGAGTAAGCTAATATGCTAATATTTCAGTGAGAGCGAGGGCTTTTTGATGCAATACAAAGGAAGCTCTGAATGTTGTGCTATGTTATGGATTAAGCTGTGGACATTTTAATACTTCTCACTGATAAGTTTTGCACTATTTGATTCCTTTCTAACCCCTATTATTCTACACAGGCTAGAGTCTTGGCTCTCCATTGAAGAGCAAACAATTGCCTCCACAGTTGCCTTTTCTGACTCTATGGGATGAGCGATTTGTATTGAAAACACAGATTTTGGTGCCACTTTAAAAGAGCAAAAAAAAACCAAAAAACGCTCAGCACTTAAATATTGGGTCTGAGTTTCCGGATGTCATTTCATGTTCACACTTCTTAAAGGTTAGTTATCATGAATTAAACAGCAGTTAAAAAAAAATAAAAAACGTCTCTTTTAGCTGTCAAAACCTGCTTTTTTGCTTCTTAACACCAATAAATTCATTTATTAACTCAACTGAAGCTCTTGTTTCAAACCCCTCTTTACTTTTTAAGATCACTATTCTCTTTCTCATATGAGTGTAGACTGCCAGTACTCATTATCCAAGCTGTTGGAATTACATACTGAAAAGATTACAGCTGGTCTCAGTGGATATTTGAAAGGTAATGATTTTACATGAATGGGCACTGGCTCGTAGATATGCATGCAGGCTGCAGAGGCTCTCTGAGTAAGATATAAAGCGAAATATGCTTAACAAAATATATGAGTATCCAGTTTGCTGGAGTGAGGGACCGTGACATCTGTTGTTAAAATGTGTTTTTATACTTAATCCCAAGGTACTCTATCGGCATAGTCCTAGAACACAGAAAGGTAACACAAAGAACTGCCTGAGCATTGGCTCATAATTCAATATCATGTGTAGGTTATTTTAGTGACCACATTAGGGTTGCATTGGTAATATTGATTCAAAGAAAACTGACCATTACTGTCAAAAAGTAAAACATTTTTCCATTAACTGCTAATGAGCAGCATCTCTGTGGTCCTCAGAGATGCTAAATATATTCAATATATTTTCTTCTTCTGCAGCTGGAAAGGTGTGTGTGTGTGTGTGTGTGTTGTGTGTGTGTGTGTGTGTGTGTGTGTGTGTGTTTTCAGTACTAATTACCTACTTGTAGCTGTTTCCAGATGGCTATTCTCGCCTGGCAGTTGCTCCTTAATCACACGTCACAGCTTTTTCTCTGCACTTAAAAATCAAGGTAGACGGCACACGCTTGCTCATAAATAATTGCCTCTGGATAGATGTCAAACCTCAGTGTGATTAAATATAGCAATTTAACTTCTGCATTTTCAAGTTTACTTTAGGAAGTGTGTGCCACCAAACACGAATGTTTCACCATCTAACGTAAAAATGTATGCTAAAAACTAAATGAGCCCCCCGGCATACAGATTACAATCAAATCAATCCATTACAGATACTCTCAACTCGTTATGTGTATAAAGCACACCTCTCCAAAGAATCTATTTCTTCCATTCCAATCTTCCCACCACCATGGCCAAAGAGCTGTCAAAGGACATCAGGGACAAGAGTGTATACTTGCACAAGCCTGGAATGGGCTACAAGACCACCAGCAAGAAGTTTGGTGAGAAGGTGACAACTGTTGGTGTAACTATTATTCAGAAATGGAAGAAATATAAAATGACCATCAATCACCCTCAATTTGGAGCAGAATTGGGCTAGAGTGCACATCAAATAATTAGATGATGCGCTTTCCTCTGGACCCGAACAGTAAAATATATCAGACGTAGAAAATCATGTGCATTCATAGTAGAGCTGAAGCAGGAGAAAGTGTCAAGCTGGGCAACATCGCTTTTAGACAGTTTTGATAAAGATCTGGCTGAGTTATCAAAGGCTTTTAGTACTTTCATGTTGCTGGGTCATATTATCTTGTTTAACCTGTGTATCATTCTTTTTCTGTATATTAATAACATATATACAGAAAGCAACCTTGCTAAGCTGAGATTGCAGGATCTACATATCCTAGACTTGATTGCCAACAACCCTCCAAACCTTAGAGGCCAACAGATTGTGAAAATATCACAATCTTATAAGTTTATTGTAATTCAGGCTGTGCAACTTGGATATTAAAAACTTGCAGCATCAAGTTAGATATTTTATTTATCTGCCTAATGTGATTTGATTGGCTAGTGCCTGCTCTGGGACATTTGAATAAACACAGTCTGAGTAATAACAACTGCATGAATACTTAAACTTTTTTCAGCTCAACAAAAACAAAGAAATAAAACAACCCTTATTTTTACAAAAAATTTTGCATTTACTATTTTGTAAATACAGCTATTTTTACACAGAAACTGCACAGTATGAAAAAAAATCTCTGGGCAGATGAAACTTAGATGAACTTGGACCAGAAAGATGGGACGAAAAAGCATGGAGAAGGAGAGAAACAGCTCATGGTCTGATGCAGTTAAGCAGCAGGATGAATTCTGTGTGCAGCTGTACATTATACATTATATTTTCTGGTTTAGTTTCTGTTTAGTTTGCTGCTTTGTTTTTTATTATGTGGGACCTTTTATGTTTTGAGGATTGGGGGGGGGTATATTTTATTTTGATAGTCTGTTGGCTGTTGTGCCTTGCTTTAAGTTTTACGTCCCCTGTCTCATCTTCTTGATAGGTTTCTGCTGTGTCTAGTTTCAACTCTCCCTAATTACCTCGTGTATGTGTGTGTGTGTGTGTATATAGCTTCAGTCTCCCTTCAGTCCTTGTCAGTGTTTTGATTTTGCAACTTTTATTCATGGGCTTTCAACCTAATTAAAAGTTAGATTTCCATTTGCCTTGTTTTGTCTGTGAGTCCTGCATTTGAGTCCTTTTTGCAACCCGTCCTTGACACAGAGCTTCACAAATGGATAATGACCCAAATAATACTGCAAAAGGAACCCAAGAGTTTCTCAAGGCAAAGAACGAGGATATTCTTCAATGGCCAAGTCAGTCACCTGATCACAACTCAATAGAGCGTGCTTTACAGTTACTGGATACAAAACCGAATGCAGAGGGACCCACAAACATGCAGCAAATGAAGGTGGCTGCAGTAAAGGGCTGCAGAGGGCTGTCCACAGCTTCTAGACTTCAGGCAGTCACTGACCACAAAAGGATTTCCCAAGTATTAAAAACAATCCTCATATTTAAAATTGTTAGTTTGTCTAATTAATGTTGAGCCTCTGAAAATGGCCGTAATTCTTTTGTTAATCCCTTGAATTAAAGCTGAAGGTCTGCACTTCAATCACTTATTGTTTGAGTTCAACACCACTGTGGTGTGCAGAGGCAAAACTACAAAAACTGCCTTTGTCCTTCAAAATATGAGCCTAATTGTAAACTAATAAACTTTATTAAAATATTTTCCCAGCTGTTCACATAAAAAGAGTGGAGAGTGTTCATTCTATTTACTGTACAACAGGAATTTATCCTCTCAAAGTGTGCCTTCCATCAAACAGCTCTGGGAGTTAGAAATATTTCCGGGCCCTGAAGTAGCACCCCTGAGCAACATACTGTACAGACACTGAGTTAGTGTCAAGTCTCCAACAATTAAAACTCAATCTGTCCAATAACAGAAATAGCCCTGACTTGTGCCTACCAGCTGACTTTAATTAGGCAGAGACTCTTCATACCCCCCTTACTGAGACTGAAAGGTTTTATTCATAGTCTCTTCTTTGATTCTTTTCAATCTGTAATGCTTTGAGTCGACAGATTTCTCAAAATAAGTGTCTTTAGTGTTACTGTTAAAGGTAATACTAAACACACTTTTATTAACAATGTATTTCTAAGCAACGTCTGCATATAAAATCAGCACATTTCAGTTGCTCTAAAATGCACATCTACACAGCCACAGTGACATATTGAGCATTCGCATGTGAGATTTGCACTCCCGTCGATGAATATTTTCAGCGTTGTAGAAACAACAGCTCAGCTGAACATTCTGTCACCAAAAAAAATAAATAAATAAATAAAAAGGTTTTTAACATATTCAGTCACCGAAACAAAGTGGAGCCGTTCTGCCAACAGCTCTTCAAAAGAGACTGAAGAGCTGAAATTTTCAAAATGCCAATTGAGTGTCAGCATCACAGAACAATGAGCAGTCTTGCTCTCTGAGGTGCTTCATTCTCTTGTTGTAGTTAAACTGATTTAAAGTCCAATATGCTAAAGTCTCCAGTTACAGAGACAGTCAAACCAGCACAAGGACACATTGGCTCTGTCAGAATAAAAAAAAAAAACTAAGTGGTCTAATTTATTTTGTTACCCAGTGAGTCACAGCTTGTTCATATATAACCGTGACATGCCATAACATTCAAATGACATTTTGCTGTAATTTATGATCTGCGTTGTGCTGTGTAAGGAAATGAAACAACAGAAACAAATGAGGATCTGTTTGTTTAGGCAATGCTTATCTCATTTCTTTGGCTGTGTTGTGACACCACGACAGGATGTTTGAAATTAAGAGTTTGCCCTTATTGCCTTATTGATTGGGCGAGTTTGTTTAGTGAAGAAATTTGTTTGTGTTAGAAATTCACATTTTCTTTTCTTTTTTTTTAATTAAAAAAAAATAAAGAAAAGAAATTCGCGTATTGGCTCAGGCTCCATGAAGATTTACTGATGAGTCCTAAAAACAATCATTCTATGTGTTTCAGTGCATTTTAGGCATTCATTGAAATACATTGCATTTAGACTTTAGACTTCATAACAAGCTATTTAGGTTTTTACAGTTTCATCAGTTTGGTTTAATTTTTGTTGAATTAAAAAATGACATGGTGTAATATGTTGCTGTTCATCTAAGGTTGTGTTTAAATCATTTTAGCCTGCTAAGAATGTTTCTTTATATATATATATACATATACACATATACATATACACATAAACATCCCGATATTTAAAACCTTAGAATTTAAAAAAGGGTTTGCTTTCTTTTCCACTTGAATGTATCTGAACAATACAAAAGACAAGAAAAATGTCAAGAACAATGACCAAAAACCTAACCTGAGACAATGTGAGTGCCTTTGTACCCAATCAAGCTGTCAAGTAGTGATAGTTTTGTTCTATAAAACGATTTTTACCATGATATAACTTTATTATAAATTTCTTCACAAAACAATACAACATCTCAGATGGTACTGTTTGCTCAAATTTTCCAAATTAAGGAAAACCTGCATCAAGTTGATAGTCAGAATTTTCACTTCCCTTTTTCTGTTTGCAAATAACACCAAATATGAGGCACTGTGAGTGCCATTTCTGTTGTCCAAAGACATTTGACGTGTTAATGATAAACCTCCTTTCAGCTCACTCTCTGTAATGTAGACTTCTCCATTAAAGAGAGATGTGCAGTGTTGCAGGTTTTCAGGTTTATCCTTAGAAGCTGTGGGTGTAAACCTCACACACTCTGAAGTGGCAGCAAGCAGATTTCCTGAGTGCAAAATCATACCAGTCATAATTACTTTCTGGAATATGATTATCATTCATTTGTGTAGTGTTGTATTCATATAATATGTGTGTGTATGTTCATGTACTCAGGAGGGACAGTGAAACCTCCCTTGTCAGGCACAAGTACAGTAACCCTTACGTTGGTCCTTGAGGATGTTGTCAGTAATACATCCTCTGCAAGTTGTTTATTGCAGTACTGTTCATTTAAACTATTTGCCAGTGACATCAAATTAGTAAGCAAACTTTAATAATCTGATGGGAAAGAAGCTATTAATTATAGCAATAAACAGTCATTCATCGTCCCATTGTTGCTATGGAAACCAAGCTAAATTGTCTCTACCCCACACTTGCTCTGTATATTCATAAACCTCATATCTTGTACAAACAAATGCTGGGGAGGCTTTTTCATGAATCAGTTTTGGGAGGGTGGGAAGAGAAAATAACTACAGATTTGTCTCTCTCGCTCTCCATTCTTCTGGAGCTGCCAAATAGGCAGCTAAAGATATAATGCTGGAGCGTATTATACACTGTAGAAAAAAGCAAGCCCAGAAAACTCAAAATAGCAAGTGAACTTGATTCAGTTCCTTTACATTGATTCAGTTCCTTTACATTCTTGAGTTTTTTCTCAACTTTTGACTAAGATTTACACATTCAGGCAAAGGTTCTGCAACTTGAACTGTCTTCCTCGACTAATTGCAATATTCTTATGAGGTTAACAATAAAATACTAGCGTCAGCATTTCTACCTTCAAAATACACAAAAGGTCTTGTCACGTAAACAATAAAAAAAACTGGCCCATTTTGTTTTTGAACTCAGAAACTTTCACATGGGAAGTGATGCAGTCACCGCTACATTATGTAAGCATCTATCCCTTTGGCTGGGGAACTCAAGGTTATTCATGTTGCTATGGTTGTGTTAAATTCTGGTTAAACATAGGTGTGTTATACAGTATAAAATCTTGAATACAATTTAACTTCTTCTGAGTTTCAACGGCCTCATGTCACATCTTTAACATTCAAGTTTCCTTAGCCTTTGAAGTAAAGATTCAAAAACATTTTCAAGTAGTTGCCAGTTCACAGGAGCTTGGAATATTTTTGGCTTCTAACAGCTCTGAAACATCTGCAGTATTGCACAGGTCCATCTCTCCATACCGCATACACGGAGCTGTTAATGACTAGTTAAAGCATGCTGGTGAAAGTTGTCATATTTGCAGATCTTTCACATAACAAGTAATATTGAAATGCATCAAAATAATGGAGTTTGATTTTTGTTCATGATGCAATCATGATGATCAGGCCTGTGGTTAAATGACTGTTTCCCAGTTTTTTTTATTATTCCTTCCCTCTAAAGAAATATTGAGGTATCAACAAAATCTGTGGCCCAACAATCGAAGTCTTACCTGTGACTTTAGAGAACTGCTACACCCCTAATATCCGGCATTTGAACCATTCTTTTATGTTAGTAATTAAGTCAAACACCGGTGTTGTACAAAATACTAATGCCACAAATGTAATTTTCAAAAGCAAACAGGGCATGCATACTGAAAGCTTAACTGTACACCACTAACTACAGTGATTAAAACCAGTTCAAACTTTTGCTAAACCAGTTAAAAGTTTTATTAACATCAGTTTGGTTGGGTATCTATGTATTTTGGCAAGTGCAAAATACATACACACACACTCACAGGGATGACGCACATGGATGATGCCGTTATCTACGGGGTTTCCTCGAGGGAAACTGATCTTGTGTGGTCTTTCTTTGGTAGTCTTCTGTGGAACTCAGAAATCTTTGCTTTAAAAACTTTTTAGGGCAACTTCAGGGTGAGGTTTGTTGGACTGACAAGCTTGTGCTTGTTGCCAGTGGCAAATATTTATTTTGAGTCAGATAAATTTGAAAACTTTACTGAGATGCTAATTGTCATTTTTACAGTGCACTTACTTTACCATGATTGGCATACCATGCATACCCTACCACACACTTTCTTTCTTTCTCTGTCTCATTGTTTTTCTTTTGCCTTCCTTCTTTTCAGACATAGGCAAACACAATTATATGCAGCAGCATGGTTGTGCAGTATCACTACATATAGCAAATGAGTGTATAAAAGTGTATATAAAGTATATAAAATCACATTGCTCACCACACCAGCCTTATGGCATTGTCTTAAGTGATAAGTTAGTTAAACTAGCTCACAAATGAGGTGATGAACTTCAGGCCAGTTTACGTTACCAGCTTTTCTTTAAACAGTTGTGGTTGCATTTTTTTTTTTTTTTTTTGTTCTCCAGTTGCTCATGGGGTGGCAGCATGAGCTAGGCATTCACACCAGTGGCCCTTGACCAGAGAAGCTAAGTTCCTTGTGGTTAACTATTTTTGTTCCTTTTATAGTAAGCAGGCATTTGTAGTAAAAGTAAAAACATAAAAATGACAGACTAATATAATTTGTAGCATCTTGCAAACCGGCATTTAAAGCCCAACTGTATCATGAGGAAAGGTGACAGCAAAGGCTTACTGTACTCTGCCCTTGACGGCATACTTTGTCCATATGTAGCATATCATCTCTTGCATCCCAGGCAGCAAAAAGGATAAAAGATTAATAGGATAAGCGGTTCTACCTAATGGAGAAGAGATGAAGAGATAAAGATGAAAGGAAGTGATAAATTTCTACCCTGCAATGCAGCAAGCTGTGACATGACAGGGTATGTCAAACTCATCTTTAATGGTGTCATTAGCACATACACGGAGGACAAAATACAGTGTTTAATTTTTGAAGTCATACTTTGCGATACAGCAGCGAGGCGGGTGATGCAGCTCCCTCAACCAGCCTTTTGCCTCTATAGTGAGAATGAAATCATGGTCCGCTAATAACAGACTGTAACACTTTGCATTTATAATTGTGAGCAGAGAGTAGTGCACTCTACATCCTATGGGTGCTACTTTTGTGTATGCCGTAATTTGGGGAAATTTTGAGAGCACCGTGTAATGCATTTATTTCACAACACAGGCTGCTAATCAGATAAAACTGGCAGCGGGTACATGTTTGTAAGGGGGAATTATTTTTTTGACACAAGCGTTGACTTATTTGTCCAGTGTATTTATATGCAAAGGCACTGCAGCCACTTGGTGCAGGTGTGTTAATGGATAATTGAGGCAGAACTTTGTTTATGACTGAATGGCGGTCACAGAGTGCGTGTGGCATGAATTATTCTCAGTGATTGCGTATTACTACAGCACCGACAGTGATTTCCTACCGAGCACTGACTGAATGTAGCAGTACACTTTCACAGTATAATTGGAGTCTTATCAAACAGCAGCTATTTTAGGTCCCAACTTAACAAACACAGTAGCGCACCTTTTTATCGTGCATTCAGCCACTTAGACACATTGTTTGTGTCTAAGTGGCTGAATGCAACGCACAGTGGAATAAGGTGTTTAAGGAGAAGCAGAGCAGACAATTGGTTTTAAATACAAATATAACAAGCTTTATTTTATTTTTTTTTACATTTACATTTTTTGCAAAGCTTTGCAAAGACACTTGCCCTCTTGTAAGTCTGTGTATTTATATACATTTAATATATTTACCCTGAGCTGTAGAGGAAGGCTATAGTTTGTTTTTGGGTTAAATTTCATGGATAGATAATAAAGAATATGTTGTTAATAATAATCATGTATCTCTGTAGAAAGCCTAATTGTAATTTTAGCAGTGTATGATGAATTCCAAAGCTATTCAGTCTAAATTTATTGTAGATAATTAACTAACTTTGAGTCTAGCATTTGATTTACTTTGCTGTCGATGTCAAATACATCTTATCTTAATTCCATTAGCCTCACGGGTGAAAATCCATTAATTGTCTAAGTGTCATGCTTGTCTGACTAAGCATTATACTAAACTTTATCCAAGTATGTGTTGCATATGTGACATATACAACATCACACATTTGAATGATTTCACTCACATTTTTTCTGGGGGAGATAAGTTTGGAAGATCTTTGTTATTTCATGGACAGAAAGTGTGCAGAAATGAAAATAAAAACTACAAGGTATAATCTTTCAGTCCAAAGTTTTTGGTGTTATGTGAAAGTGAAATTAGTTTAAGAAGCTGTTGAGAAATAAAAATATATATATATTAGATTGACTGCATGATATATGAAATAAATCTGCATGCAGATAACTGCAACAGAAAGGCCTTTTGCAGCCTGGTTAGCAAGCTGACAGATTTGAGTGTAGAATCTCCAGTCAGCTTTCCCAGAAGCTTTTTGCCCTTTTGTCAGTGAATGGTGGCGACTGTAATCAGTAGCAGTAAATTTGTCTCTGTCTCATCTGTTGGACTGTCTGTCTTTTTTTCTCTCTCTCTTTCTCTGTCACTCTCTAATCAATAGAAACATTGTTCTGGCTGTCCATAGAATCCAAGAAGCAAATTGTTTCTGCCAGACAACAGTCTTTTTGCATGCACAAGGCCACAGGGAAAAAGTCACACTCTCGTATGAATGTGTGGAAATGCACAAATGCATACAGTAAACACACACTGTTTGATCAGACGCTGGCAGACGAACTGCCCACATTGTTTGTCTGTAACCTTTAATCTTTTGTTCCCAAAGAGGCAGAGAAGGTCAGACCTCATGATCTGAGACATAACAAGGCTCTGTGCACGATGATCTTCTTCCACTTCGCTTTAGTTTAAAACCGGTCAGCATCGAATGAAATCTGTGCTTATCTGTTAAGTGAACATGAACACAGAGCGAATGTGGACTTTGGATGTTGCTCGATGCTCTGCCTCTTAATGCTTTTTGTGCTCACTTACAAATGAAACTAAGCCTTCTGTGGGGATCTACCTGTTGCAGTACTTTACAGGATGAATGTGTTTTTTTGTGTTTTCTACCTCTTGTTAGATATGGTGTCTGTGCCTGTAAGTGATGATTCGTGTATGTGTGTAGAAAAGCTCTACAATAACGCCCATAAGGTCAATTCAGGCCTCTTAATTAACTGATTAATGGAACAAAGAAATGTGACTTTCAGTTATTTTGGTCCACTGCAAATGTTATGAGGGGCCTGCAGTTTTAAATTGGTGCAGTTCAGATCAAATAGGTTTCATTTAATAAGAAGTATGTGTGTTTATCGAATAATAGGAATGCATGACTATTTGTGTGGGGTTTTTTTCGTTTATTTTTTTAAATTCTGACTGCTGTTTCTGAGCAGAGTTTAAAGGATCCCTGAATTTTCTACAAAAACAAAACAAAACGTAAAAAGCTATATCCTTGGGGCGACTGTTTGTTGCGATTTGACGCTATATAAATAAAAGTGAATTTAATTTAATTTTAGCCCAAATAACGTTACAGAAAGGAGCGGATGTAGACAGAGAAACGTAGATGGCCAATAAGAGGTTAAAAGGAGGGAGGTCATAAACGGTGTTTGGCCAGACACTGATAGGTCACCGCTCAGTGGTCTGCTCTTTGCGGCTCTCATCCGTGAAGTAACGGGTCTCCGCCTCCGAGATGCACTGATTTGAGTTTGTTGTTCGGCTGGGCAAACAAAGCAGTAGATGTCACCGGATTTGTTTTACCTGTCAGCATGGATGAGGACCGTCTGTGAGGTTATCCCCTCAGTCACGTCTGTGTGTGCGTCGAGTGAACGGATAAGTTTGTGGAAGTTGGCGACAGCGAATCATAAAGGTAAAAATTAAACACTGATGAAACACGCCAGACTTTTTATTTTATTTTTATTTTATTTTATTTTTTCGCTAGGTTCTTGAGGTTTATGTCTTGTTACCTGACAGCATATCTTTAAGGTCTAAAAAGCCGAAGCGAGGACTGTTCAGTCGGGTAAACAAACGGAAGAAACTGCGCGGAAATAATTTACAGCTGCTGTCTTTAACTTTTTCTTTAATGCGCTGAATAAAGTGAGGAAGGAGAGCCGTGCACACTATATTTCCTGCATGGCTGTGCGCAAAGGACTCTGATCACAATAATGCACTTGTCGTTCCTGTCCGGTTGCTGCTCCCTCTCGGAGGCAGATGCTGCAGTTTGTGAGACACTCTTTTAACAAAGTTGTGAAACAAACGTGTCTCTCCGCATCCAACGTATCCAGTGAAGAGAGACAGGCCACCTAAAGTGTTAATCCTTACGGGCTAATGAAAGAAGCTGTAGCTGACGCCTCACTTCACCGCGGTGTGATGGGACCCCGGCTCCCATCATCTCAGTTCTTTTTTATTTTTCATGAGACTCCATCTTGCCATCTAAATTGTGAGCTTTATGCAGCCAGACTGATACAAGTAAATTATTATCATACTTTAAAATGACTATGTTTTCAGTCATTTTGTGTATTGTTTTGTAAAGAGATTTTTGCATTGTTATTAATGTGTCCTCATATTTCATTTATAAACCTCTAAGTCTTGCCTTGGTCTTACTCTGTACTTACAGCCAGGGGCGCAGCTGTATACATTCTAAGGTGTGTGCGCACACATTTTTAGGCGCCCCCCCCCCCCACACCCCCGCGCGCACACACAAAACACACCCTCTCAAGGTTTACTGTGTTCATGTGT
>JAVDPK010000527.1:332474-343027 GCA_034780415.1 Cichlasoma orientale | reverse complement strand
ATATATATATATATATATATATATATAGATATATACACTTCTACCCCCCCCCCCCCCATCTTGGTTTAATGGTTAGAGTATTTTTAGTATGCACTGTTATGGGTGACCTATATAGAACTGACTGGTTTATAAGTTAGGGGGGTTGTGGAAAATATGTAGGTTTCCTACACTGGCCTTTTCCTGTTGTGCACTGCATGTGGTTTAGACATGGCCTTCCTTGGTATTGGTATCAGGTTTTTCTTGTCTTTTTACCTTAGCCTTTTTTTCTAGGAAAATAAATAGAAAACAACTGGTTGTAGTGTTCTCGCTTTCTTTGAAAGCTGGTGCTTTTAATGGGATGTAAATGATCTTCTCTAAAACCTGGCCAAAAAAAGTAAATTTAAATAGGCATCTGCCAGCAACCAGTGTGCTTGAGGTAACTAGGAAGAAATTATGTTTGTATCATTATCCTCAGATGTGCAGTGGTAGAAATGTGGACCCTAATGTAGATGAGGAGAGTTGAGTGGATTGATTAAAAACTGGCCTTTATTTTACACTTCACAACAGTCCAATAGAAAACAAGCCCATAAAGCCAAACTGAAAGTTGATACTCTCAGGCAGACTGGCAGAACAAACAAGGCAGCCAACTAAGGTCTTAAATACACAGCGAACCAATTGGGGAAACACAATGCAGCTGGGGGAGAACAGGTGAACAGAATCGAGCTAATGAGACAGAGGAGAAGTAAAACTAAACAACGCGAACAAGACGAGACTTACATGAAGTAACTAAACACCAGACAGGGAAATAATAATTCAGATTCCAAAATATTAAACAATACAAGTTCAAACACACAAAACACTGGGTCAGAGACACTCTGAAACTCTGTTTGAGCTCTAAAAGCAATATCACCTGCTGATGTTTCTTTTATATTTTTTATAGGAAACATTAAAACATGAATGTTCTGACAAGGGCACTTACCCTCACTGGTCACTCAAATAGCTAATCAACCAATAAAGTGGCAAAAAGTCATGTAGACATGGTCAAGATGACCTGCTGAAGTTCAAACTGAGCATCAGAATGGGAATGAAAGGTAATTTAAGTGACTTTCAGTGTTTCAGAAACTGCTGATTTACTGGGACTTTCCCCCACAACCATCTCTATTACAAATGGTCCAAAAAAGAGAAACTATCCAATAAGCAGCAGTTCTCTGGGCAAAAATGCCTTCTTGATCCTAGGAATGTCACTATAAGTGATATTTGCAATAAAAAACTGTGAAGGTACTTCTGTTTTTTTTCCCTTATTTATTTATTTGCTGTTGATTATTTTTGTTTGTTTAGTTTTTGTTTTTTTTTTTAGTACCATAAGCGCCATCAGCAGCATATGTACTGAGGCTACAATTCTTCCAGAAGGGATTGGAACAACATACACCTACAAGTGTTCTAGTCTATCTTTGCATGGTGGAAAAGAAGGATATACAAGCACAACAACATCTAGTGCAGCTGATGCGATAGCGCTGCCCTGACTCGTTGCTAAGAATGGCAGTAGTTAAACCTTGCATTTTTATCCAGAAATACATCCCGAATACATCAAACAAGGTATGCAGAAGAGCATCTATCAATGTACAATATGCCGAACCTTGAAGCAGATGGGCTACAGCAGCAGAAGACCACACTGGGTACCAGTCCTGTCAGCTAAGAACAGAAAACCGAGGCTCCGATTTACATTACTCACCAAAATTGGACAATAGAAGATTGGAAAAATGTTGCCTGGTCTGATGAGTCTCTGCTGCAACATTCAGATTGTAAGGTCAGAATTTGGCAAGAACAACATGAAAGCATCCATCCTTTGGCTCCATCCTTGTTGACCATGTCCATCTCTTTATGACCGTAGTGTATCCATCTTCTGATGGCTGCTTCCAGCAGGATAGTGTGTTACAAAACTGAGAGGTTTTCAAACTGGTTTCTTGAACATGACAATGAGTTCACTGTACTCAAATAGCCTCCACAATCACCAGATCTCAGTCTGCAAGGGAAATTTGCATCATAGATGTGCATCCAACAAATCTGCAGTAATTGTGTAATGTTGTCATGGCAATGTGAACCAAAATCTGCTGGAACGTTTCCAGCACCTTGGAATCTGTGCCACAAAGAATTAAAGCAGTTCTGAAGATAAAAGGAAGACAAACCTGGTGCTAGCAAGGTGTAGTTATAAAATAAGGGGGGGGGGGGTCAATGAGTGTATATTTTGTTTCACTGTTACAGCATATCTATTGCATAAACTCAGTTAAAATACAATTTGTCTGGTTGTTCACCTCAATCTCTCTTTATTTCCTTTCATCATAGTTTTGAATCAGCTCCACAAAACAGCTGTGCCTGTTTCCATAGTCTAACAAGGCTATTTTTAGAAGGCACAGTATCTAAATAAGTGATGAAAGCTGGTGTTTTGATCAGTACAGCAAGTCTACCCAAGCAAAGGAGTCAGCCCTTTTCATTAAGTAAAATATGGGACATAGGATTGCTTGCCAGCTCAAATTAAGAAGGATGCACTCTGGGTAGCTGCATGGTAAAACGTGTATACGCCTCACAGTGATCTTTCAACAAGACTTTTAGCTGTGCAGCACTATATGTACCGTTTCGATAAGTAATGAATTACTCGTATCTGAAAACAATTACATCTGTTTTCATGTTGAACATGTCTTTCTAAAGAAAATTTGGTGAACAGAATAGAGAGACACAGACATAGAAGGACCATTGCTCATGTAATTTGTAGAATGTGTGCCTTCTCCTTTACGAGTCAGCAAGCTATACTGGAGCATTTCTGAGATTTATACAGTAGATTAGTGCAGCAAAAGGAAAAGGTGAGATGGGTTGAATTACTTTACATAAGCAGTGTTTATTATCCTATTAACTGTACTGAAGCTGTAATATTTGCTTATGGCCCAACTAGATTCACTTTTAAAGTACTGCTACACTGTTTCCCATCAGTGTGTAATTGTGTGTGTGTGTGTGTAGTAAGGCTACAGCTACAGTTGAGGAAGCAAACTTGGAGGCAGGAATTCTCTTCACCCAATGTACAATTTATTTACGGGTGCTGATAACAAGGCAGGTCAGGCTGGTTACTGTATGTGACCAACAAAAGAACCAAAGGAAACTCAAAAATTAACTAACAAAAAACAAAAAAGCCCATGGCTGTTGGGCCCTATCCAACTGTCTAATAGAAGTTGCCATTCCAGTGTGTTGTTGGCCATAACCACATTTAGTCCTCTAGAAGGCACAGGTCACCCCATGACAGTGTGTAATTGGTCAAAAATACAGTTTCTTATGAGCAGTAGATTTTTTTAGTAGGGAAACCACGTCTTACCACATCAGTAGCATCATGCCTGAGAGAAAGACGTTGCGCAGAGCCAGCGGATCAATATTTAATATGAAAATATTTGTTCTCCTTTTTGTTTCTTCAGTTCTTACCTGCATTTTTTGTTTGTTTGTTTGTTTTTCTGAATTTATTCGCTTATCTGTTGAAGTACCATAAATACCTTAAAATGCATCATGATTCACCATGATGAACATTAACTTGGAATAGCACAAAAGTATTCCAACTGTTCTGGTTAGCAGTTTAAAGTTGAAACTTACATATGAAGAAGCTCTTACTTTTAGAGCCTGATTCCCATGCTTGTTATTTTTTAAAAAAAAAAAAAAAGAAAGAAAAAAGAATCTGTTATTTCCATATGCTTCGAACACCCACACTGAAATATCCATTTTCATAGCTATAACTCACTATCCATAGCTTGGTCATTACACTTAAGATTCCCAGCATTACTTACCAAACTATCAGGTGACTGAGGTTTAATTTGAGGTTTATATGTGGACATAAAATATAATTTGAAAAATGCAGACCTTTGCGCTTCAGCAATGGTTACAAGTAATAATAAATAAAGTTGTAATATCAGTTTTCATACTTTATCTACCACGTCAAATAGTCCCAATCCTGTATGCTGCGTATTTTAATGCTCTTGCAAAGAATTCATTTGACTAATCAGAGCACTTTATGCTGCATGTATTTTCATGAGTGTTTGTTAATCTGCATTAGCATGCCTCTATAATCTACCCACAGTCTTTGACACTGGGCTACCAGGGACAGAGTGCTAAGAATAGAGATGCAGAGAACAATAGAGTTGAACTTTGATGGTCAGTAATGACGCGTGAAAGGCAAGCAATCACATGGTTGTCCTGCCTTGTGTAGTCATTACAGTGATGGAAAACTGTGATCTCCTTCTCAGCTGTAACAGCAAAGCTGCTCTGTGGTAGGTCCATCTGTTGACTCCGCTCATGTCCGCATGGCAAAGTGCACAAGGCACTGAGACACAAGATGGCTAGACCATTTGGGTCCTTCCTGTGGTGCACTCGAGTTTTTAATATTATATTAGACAGGTGTATCAACATCCTCCAGCTAGAGAGCATTATTTCTCACATAAATAACTATAACAAAAAAAAAAACAATATGTTAAAAATGAGTGTTCTCAGTCATGCTAAAAATGACATCACGTGCGAGCCGAGCAGTGTCCGAGTACAACCTGAGAATGCTAGAATGTGTGAAACTGTAATCAGACACGTTGTCTTGCCATGATTAATGCATGATGTTTCCCCACTTCCACACTCCACCTCCATGTGTACGTGTGTGCATGTGTGTGAGTAAAGTAAAGAGGAGCAGCACCTTTAACTTCAAATAGTGAATAATGGATTGCGTGCACCACTAGGTGAGTGTTAAAGCTCACGGAAATTTTGCACTCCCAACAAAATCAAACATGCTTGAGGTCCAAGTATTCATCAGCGTAATCAAAACAGCAGATATGCAATGACATTATGCCATTAACAGTTGCTTACTGACTCGCCTTCTTTGCATAAACCATTCCTTATATGGATGGATGGATATTTTAAGTTAACTAGTAGACCTCAGCCATGATTCTTTCAGCTCCATAGCATTGATTGTTCCATGTCTTCAGTGATGTGGCTACAAATGATGGTGAGTCCTCGGTGTTAGTGCTTGTTGGCGTCGACACTTCCTTTGATATAATTTGATTCAGTCATGCAGATGAAGCAGCTGATGCAGTGGGTTGGAAGTGTAGGCAGCTGAAGAAAAGGCTGAGTGGTTTGCATCCTTCTTTTTAAATAGCAGTGAACACAGTTGTGAACATTTCAAACTTATATTTGCATCCTGTCAAAATAACAACCCATTATTAACTCTGGCTTTTTTTTCACTAGAGGCTGCTGTATTTGAGAGCACGATAATGTGATTTTTTTTGCAGTGCCAATGATAAAGCTAAAATGTTATATTAGATCATGCAGTCACATTGCAGTTTGTTTCTTCCAAACACAGACATGGATAAACTTAACTTTGTCCTACTTAAGCTGCCCTTGAGATCTGCTGTTAAAGCTTCAGTTTTACGATTCAAGATATGAATTTTCTAATCATTTTAGCCGCTTGCCTGCCGCTTTAACACCACTCTGTCGGAAAGCTTGGAGGATTTTTTTTTTTGTCTTGGTTTTACAGTATGTTTTGTAGTGCTGGGAGTGCACTCCAAATCCCACTTCTATTATGACTGAATCATCTTTAAGATCAGGCCTTTTTCTGACTTAGGAAAGGGATTTACATGCTTTCGCTTTCTCTGGGCAAACGTATTGCATGGTTATATTCCTCTCTTATGCTTCTAAATCCATACCAGCTTCTACCAAAAACAGGCCTTCTTCTCGACGAGCTCTGGAACATTCTGTCTCAAATATTTAAGCTTGACACTATAAAGTCTTTCATAAATAAAATATATAAAACTCGTCATTATTGACTTTGTTTAATTCTAACATGATTATTCTTAGTGACTTTCTCTGCAGATATGATAAGCACTGTCCTTTATCATAGTAGGCACATGCACTATTACTCTCTGTTTGTTTCTCACCTCATAGATCCCAACTGAGAAAGCCATATGTGCAGAGCTAGTCTAGTATTGTTAATGGTGTAGGTTATGAGAAAAACACAGATAGTTATGTTCACTATTCACTTTGTGTCTGCTGTATTTTCAGAGTAGTCTCACTCATAGCTCATCACATGACATATAACATATGAGCCCACATTTTAACTCGCTGGTTACCGCTAAAGCCTAATTAAACCTCGAGCTTTGAGACTATAGCTGAACATTCTCTGTTGAGGTCGTAAAGCCTGTTTGCAGATGGGAGAAGTGTGCCTGCTAACACGTAGTTAAGTCTACAAACCGAATTCTGCAAAAGAAAAAAAAAACAGAATGCAGTGGTTTGCAAATTTCATAAACCCATATTTTTATTCACAGTAGAACACAGATGGGACACCATTTCTCTCCCAAAAGTCCAGCAACTGGTCTCCTTAGTTCCCAGACGTTGACGGACTGAGGGGATGCGACACAGTGGTAAACGTGGCCCTGTCCCAACTTTTTTGGTGCCATCAAATTCAAAATGAGTTCGTGTTTTTCTTAAAGCCTTCCCCAATTTTTTTTTTAACTATTTGATATGTTTTCTGTGTTCTACTCTGAATAAAATATGAGTTTGAGATTTGCAAATTATTGCATTCTGGCTTTTATTTACATTTTACACAGCATCCCAACTTTTTCAGAATTATGTTTGTTTATTTTAACCCAAACCATGATCTTTTTAAAAACTAAACAAATAGTTTTGCTGCCAAAAATCTAAAAAGTTTAAAAACAAGTTGAAAATGAAATTCTAAAACCTTTCTTTTTTTTGTCAGCTTCTATACTTCTTCACCTGCCAAGATGCTGCTCTGGAGCACTATTCTCCCCATTAAAAAAATATAGTAAAATGTGACAGCAAGGGATCCTGAACATTTCTTAGTATTTGGTGAGTTGGGAATGAGAATGTGTTTATACTTGTATCGTATTTTCTCTCAAGGCTCCCACAAAATACTGGGAGCTTGCTTTGTGATAGTTTCTAACATACTCCCATTTAAATTTTTTATTTTATTTTAAATTTTTTTTTTTGTTTCATAGTTACACCTGCAATACTGAAACATGATTTTTACCCACATTGAACAGAAAAATCAAAGGCCTGTCATTACACTTGCAGAGTTTCAATTTCAATTTTATTCATATAGTGCCAAATCACAACAACACTTGTCTCAAGGCGCTTTATATTATAAGATAAAGACCCTACAAAAATCCAGAGCAAACCTCACCAATCAGACAACCCCCCTGTGAGCAAGCATCAAGCAAGGAAAAACTCCCTTTTAACACGAGGAAACCTCCGAGAGAACCAGGCACTGTGGAGGAGAGCCAGAGATTAATAACTGATTAAATACAGAGTGATGTATAAACACATGGAAACACAGTGAAAAGAGGTTTGTGAAGAAGAAACATTCAGTGCATCATGGAAAGCCCTCAGCAGCCTAGGCCTATTGCATCATAACTTTGGGAGGGTTCCAGGTCACCTGATCCAGTAAACTTTATCAAAAAGGAAAGTTTTAAGTTCTAAGCTACCTTCTCCAATTCACTGAGCTTGGTTTCCAAAGCTACAAACAGGCTACATTTATTACAAGTAGCTAAACATGTGATACACTGAGCAGGAAAGTGAGGGAGGGACAGGTGAAGAAATCATGCTTTTAGTGACTTGGCTAAGAGCTGAGCTAATCGCTACGCTGAGTTAGCGAATCCCTAAAGGCACAATAAGTGAATGAATATAATTTACAGGTGATTCAGCAGAGAGTGTGCTTTGGATAAAGCATGTAAGGATTACACTATGAAATAAGTCATTATCTAATAATTTCTAATTTGTCAAGGTACACCGATTAAGCTACACTGTAACAGGAACCGGAAGTAACAAATACAATACGGTGAGAGCCAGCAAAATGAAACTCTTGCTCAAAGGATTACAATTTTTTCAGATTTGTAAAGATATCTTCCCCGTGGTGTACATAAAACAGTTTTACACCATTCAAATATCCACTGTATAAAATGACAGTGATGCATAGAGGTAATCTGTTGTCTGTGGATTTTTTTTTTTTTTTTTTGTGGACATTGGCAGAAAGTTTAATGATCTTGTATACATTTAACAAAGGCCTTATGGTTTGACAGACTTAGGCTGGTGCATGGTGGTGGGTAGGCAGCGTATGTTGAGTAGAACAGTGTGCTGCCTGTCTCTTGTGATTGGTGTCCATGGTGTCTTCCTTTGTCTGTCTGGGTTCTTGTACATTAAGCCCTGCCTCTTTTGATTATCTGCCTGTGTGGTTGTGCGTGTGTGTGGTTGCTTAACTTGGCCATTATCATCCTCAGCCTTGCCTTTACCTTGCAGTCCTATCACTTCCCTTTAACCTGTAGGCATTAACTGTGTGGAGAGCACGGCACACTGGGGCACAAGACGGACTTCAGCCTGAAGCATAGGCACAAGCCGGCGCAACAGTGTCTTCCTCTGCTGCAACACCGCCAAAATGAGCACAAAGTGACGACAAACAGCCTCCCAGCCTCATACATCAGCATCAGTAATCAAGGGCTGACAGTTGCTGCCATCCCTTTAGCATTTGCAGAAGCTAAAGTAACAGCTCTCGGACAGTGGCATAGTAAACGTGTAGCTGGGTGTGTGTAACTTGGCCTGCCAGTCCCTAGAGAGAACCAGCAAAGGAGTTGTGTTACACTGGCTGACAGGCCTTATACATGTTTCATCTGCTGCCCTCAGAACAGAAGCCCCCTTTGTTATCTAATCTAGCCCTCTTCTCTCCAGCCTGAGTGACTGAGTTCACTGCTACAAGACCGCTCTTCTAAATCAGTCAGCTGGCCAGTGAACTACACAAACACCAACGGCTGAGGAGCAGCAGAAGGACTTGGTTAAGCCTAAGATATCTACTATCAGGATATATCTGCCATCCATAGGCTGGCATGCAGAAAGGGCTTTAAGATAAACAAGAAGAATTGAAGGGGCTATGGGAGGGCCACCAAGGATTGTCAAGGATCTAAATTGTGCCTCATTTGTTCAGCACTGATCTTTTCTACCCTTCAAGCTACAGAATTGCAAGACCTGTAATACTTAAAATCTTAAGTATTATAGCTCAAAAAGAAGTGCTTAAGGGGTAGTATTTGCAATTTAGAGAGCTAGGAAAGAGTCATGACTGACACTCTTAGACCTCCTTCACTCCAGGTGAGTGTGCCAAAAGATGCTCCAGCGTACTCAGATGGAGGAAGCAATGCTGTGTCAGATGGCTCTGTGCGGTCCAGCTCTTCAACCCCAACCCTCCGCCGCAAACGCTTCAAAATGCGCCGGATGAGGAACGTGCCGAGTGAAAGGGAGATCGAAAGAGGGCGGCCGACGAATTGTCATCTTACAGCCAGATCCCGCTCCAGCTCCAAGGAGTACCTTCAGTTGCCTTCCATTGAGATCACGCCATCGAGCGACGAAGATGCCACTTCTTCCTGGTCGAGATGCTCCACACCGAGTGCGTCTCCTCGGCGCAAGCGTTTCCTGTTAAGGAAGTGGCTGAAGGTCAGAGAGAAGAAGGAGCAAGGCAGTGAGAGCAGGTTTGTATGGGCCCTTTCTACTCACCTGACCCCATTACCCTTTTCTTCCCACATCTTTCCTAATACGTCCATGATACTTCAAAGCTCCTGCTACCTGCATTAATGTTGTATCTCGAACTTAAGAGTTCAGTTGTTGGCATGGTATTTTTCAGTGACTGAACCTTTAGATCTCTGTTTAGCATGAGGTTTGCCTGTACAACAGCATGGTGCAGCAAGGCAGCCTTAGCCTTATGTACTGATTGTCCATATTTTGGTATATTAATAAGAGTTTAACAAAAAAAGTTTGAGTGTACAGGTTAGGTTTTAAAGAAATACTTATCTACAATTTTTCCCGCTTTAGGTCTGAAAATAATAATCGCACAGATTGTTGTACAACATGAGTGGAGTCACCAGAGTGTAGACCACTGCCTGCAAGTTACCCAAATTAACAAGCTACACCTCCTTCTGTGCAAGAAGATGTAACTTAGCATGCACAGTAAATGCTCTGTTAAGTCATTTACTCATAACTTAAAAGGTTGATCCAATTATAGTATTGAAGAAAGATCAAGAGGTCTACATAATCAATAGATTTCTTCCTTTTGAAGCCACGAGTGTGCAAAGCCTGGTATCTCAGATAAAGTAATTGATAGTGCCGCAAGAGGAAATGTCATAGTTAAGTCATTTACAGCGTTCAATGTGTATTTATCCAATTTTGCTATGAAAATATGTGAGAAAACAAAAAGTAGCTGACTGTGTATACAGTATAGTATAAACTAAAGCTTTATTGCAATTATAAATAATCTTGTAAATCCACTCAAGGGTTCAGTCATGGGCTGTGAATGTTATTTGTAGCATACATTCTAGTACTGCAAAGATAAACTAATGAGCAAGCAAAAGAATTTTGTTATAGTGTTTAGTAAAACTAGAGCTGTCACGGTACTAGAATTTCAAACTCAAAAAAACTAGGTATTTTTAAAATAAAGTCTATTATTATACAAACAATAAAATCAAGGAAGACACTATTCATAAGTTATGTCATAGTAATAAATATATATA
>JAVDPK010000527.1:306717-330506 GCA_034780415.1 Cichlasoma orientale | reverse complement strand
TTACTTTATAATACTTTATAAGGTAAGGTATACTGCCACTGTCTAGTTGCTGTCAGATTTTCTCAGGTTCAATCTAAGACACACTTTTTAGACACATAATTGCATTATCCTGTTAAATTAACACTGTTATTGTGTAGGGCTGTGATGGGCAGGGCTGATCATGTTTGCTGCCTAGCTCCCACATTAATGTTTTTGCTTTATTATTAACCATAGCCGCTAGCTTAGTGATAACAGATGGCTAATGTGGCTATTGGGTAATTGCTAAAGTTAAACAGCTAACATTAATGCATGCACCGGCCAGGTTAACATTTAGGATAACTGTGTAATACCTCAGAATAGCTGTTATTGGAATGGGAGCCTTGTTGTTCGGGGTGACTCAACTGCAGCTGCTCACGTAGGAAGGAGCTGTGTGCCTGCCTGTCCGCAGCTGTGCTGTATGAAATCGTGTCAGCTGACGGCGGCAAAGGCTGCACTGTTGGTATTGATACTATTGAAAATGTTTATCAAAGCTCATAGTCATTTTCAGTTATTAGTGTCTGATTATGAGATTTTTTTTTTTTTAAACTCCAAGCAAAACATGTTAAAAAACATTTTGAGCATATGTATGTTTGGATTCGGCAATAAATCTGAGCCAAGTATTTATTACGTTTGTCAGTTTGAGCAGGAAACATTGCTGGCCTTTTGAGATGTAAATCTTTTAAACTTTACTATATTTATCTGAGCTGTGAGCAGAGCTGGCAAAAGTACAGACATTCTTTACTCAAGTAGAAATACAGATACTCAGAAGTCAGCTTCACTTTGGCATGATAATGTACTGCCAAGACACTTTTTTTTTTTTTTACTGTTACTCACAGCCATAACTCGGGAAAAGAAGGGGAGTTTGTGACTGTCTTTTAATCGAACACTGAATTGGTGGCACTTGTCTTTGGTTGCCAGCTATTAGATTTCTTTATTGTCTTCATACTTACGTTATATACAGTAGGCTTGGACTGAGATGAATCTAAACTGCCTGGTTGGCAAAGGAATACAAGGTGTTGTTCTAGTTCAACAATACTATTTTCTCCTCCCAAACCATGTCAAGCTAGGAGGAAAAGCTTTGATAATATCTATAATATTAATAATAATAATTATGTCTATTCTGCTTGTGTTTTGTTCTCTGTCTTTGCTGTATTTTCAGAGGCCACTTATCACTGGTAACAGATGGCAGACAGGAATAGGTTCCTTCTTCATTCTTCACTACATCAATGTGCTATCTATCTCTGAATTGAAGGCACTCTCCAGAGGTGCATAACTACCACAGCATCCTTGAGTGTGAAATACAGTCATTATCAAGCACATCTTGATAGAAGCTCTACTTCTTCCTGAGGTGTAATCCGAACTTTTGTTTGAAGCATTCAGCTTAATAATGTACTGTGGCATAACGCTGACATGGCTCCTCAGTGTTCTCCATTGTACAACTACATCTATTATGTGTAAAAAAAAAAAAAAAAAAAAAAAAAAAAAAACTGGCTTAAGACTGTGTGAGAGTGGCGTAAATAATTCAGATGTTAATGTTTGTCTTTACTTTATTATTGCTAAAGCAGAACAAGCAGGCTGTAAAGTTACAAGACAGTGTGTTCTGTTCTGCACATTGTGTTCTCACAGAGCTAAAACTTAATAGACTGTCCGTTCTGTACTGACACCTTTGTTAAGCCCAAAAGCTCAAGAGTTGTCTGTCATGTTGGATGTGATTCAATAACCAGTTGCTAGGGGAATATGTGTATTTCCCAACAGGTTGGCAGTGGTTCCCGGAAGTTTCTGGCTGTTGCTGGAGGAGATTAGTTGCAAAGAAGGTGCTGCACCAAAAACTGCCTGCTGATTGCTTTGGTTGCTAGCCAATAGCCACAGTTGCCTGTACTTTTTCATGTTTATCTGCAAATACTCATTAACTACCAGCATTAGTAAAACTTGTGCAAAAGTGCAACATAAATGAGAAATGGAGAAGGTTTACCTTCAAAGTAAAAGTTGCAGCTTTTATTGGTTGCAGCGCTTAGACACAACTTTTACTTTGAAGGCGAACCGTCTCCATTTTCATTTTGCGTCACACTTTTCACAGTTTCACTACAGCTGCAGTGTTTGTAGACAAGTCCATCACTTCCATTTAAAGTATGACTGCCCAAAGCAATCACAAGGTTTTTGCCAACTGGTTGAAGAATACATGTTTTCCCTAGCAACAGGTGTTTGCCAGGAGGTTACTGATTTTGACTGGGACTTAGTAATAATCATTTGTCCCTGCAACTGCAATCAACCTTCAGCAACCACTTGCAAGTGGTCGGGAATACTAATTTTTCCCTCATGACCAGTGGTTGCAAGATAGTCACTGGCCATTCTCTAGGCCTTTGTGACTGGAGCTTTATTCATTTGGTCCTACATTGTCAACATGATTGTCACACATTCCAAATGCTGGACAAGTTAACGTTGTTTGGTTAGTGAGCGCATGTCTGCAAAACTTAAGTAGGACCGGAAGTCTTTTTGCAACCACAGCTATCGCCATCTGGTGGCCGTCAGATAGAATGCAGGTAGTTTTCTCTCATTTGTTTTTTTCTAATGGTGGTAATGGAGAGTGCTGTCTAAAAAGCCAGTCCAGTATTTCCTGTTGGTGTTAAATAGGGTTGGGTTCTGATGACTGCAAAATATGCAAAACATAAAGCATAGGTTTTACATCATTTTTGTTCTCATCAAACCATGAAACTGGGGGAACTGTCTTCCTGGAAAAAACATTCCCAGCAGTGTAGAAAATTTTCATTACTCAGAAGTACTTTGTATTGATTTGCAGTGATCCTTTCCTGTAAGGGACAAGTGCAAACCAAACCATCCCAGTAAAATGTCCCTAAAAGTCTCAGTTATTGGGTGCCTTCACTGTAGGATTTTATCAGTCTGTATGCCAACAACCATAGGACCAATTTCCATTAAATATTGCATCATTATTCATGGTGCATACAGTATAGAAGAGTTCTTAATGGCTTTGGTTATTCTCTGACTTTTCTTCCATAATGTTAACATTCATATAAATGTCTTTCAACTACAATATTTGAAGGATTGCCAAGAAGAATATAATAATAAAATATAATGAATCCTTAACTTTTTATCAAGTATTTAAATCAAATCTGTCCAAAAATGTTTAGGTTCCACTCACTTTACTTACTGTACTTTATTAGTGTGATAAATAAAACATGGTAAACATTTTCTGTTAATCACTGGGGATTTACTTTGGGGATTTAAGTGCAGTGTAAGAAACTGCCTTTTTAAACAAACCAAAAAATAACAACTCTAGAGTTTGGTCATCCATTAAAACGTATGGGGTTGCTGGTTAAACTTCATTAAAGCATGTTAGTGTCATGTAAATGAGAATTTATCAATTTTGGGCTTTGGAAATCAGGATAAAAGTACCACCAAAAGCTAATTTAGAAATGAAATATGAGGGGTAGAACACACATTACATCATTTATGCATTTTCAAGACTTTTACCCAGCAGTACATGTTTTTTGAAATCGACATGGCACAAAAGTGGTAGTAGAATTGATTACTTGTTAATGTTGTGCACTTGAAAATGTGTACACTGGTTTTCTGACTTGAAATATGCTTTAACTTCCCAGTTAGTACACAAGTGTGGCAGAGCTTTCATATCGTCACCCCCCTAAAATAATGGCCTAAGTCCTTTTTTTCAGATTTTTCAGAAAACACAAAAAACTGAGCCAAATATTGAAAATATGATGATTTGGGCAAAAATGAAATTTTCTTTTTAAAAAAATGACTTAGGCCATTATTTTAGGAGGGTAACAATATTTGTTAGATGTTTGTGGGTTTCTAAGGGGATCTGGTGCTGTGTGATTGCTGACTTGATCTTCTGTTCTGGAAGTGTTTAGAAATCTTGTAAGTATTGTAAGTAATATTTTTTGAGATATAATGGGAAATTTTACACTTAGTGTGGTGCATCAGCGCTGCTATGTTGTGTTTTACATGTAAGATGACATTTTAAAAGATTTTACCTGGCAGTAGTTCTTTTTAGATTGTAAATATGACACAAAATTGGCAGTAGAACTGGTTATTTGTTAATGTCGTGCACTCAACTGTGTGCACTCTGGCTTTTTCGACTTAAAACCAGCTTTAATTTCCCAATTAATTTACAACCTTGGCAGAACTTTTATAGATAACCAAATGCTTGTTAGATCATAAGGAGATCTGGTGCTGTGTGAATGTTAACTTGGTCTTCCCTACATGGAAATACTGTAAGTCAGAAGTTTTGTGCAGTGCATCAGCATTGCTATGATGTCTTACATTTCTAAAAAATTAACAGGCATCAAGTGCTATTGGTTCCTTTGAGTCTGACTGCTTCGTAGCTGATCTAGAATTCTTTAAAGAATGAACTCTTTGTTACACAACTTCAGCTCTTCGTCACTGGCCTGGAAGGTGATTCAGTTTTCCCTTCATCCGATGGCATTAAATATTTAAATCTTTTGTGATGAAGGCTAAAATCATGAGACAGTTTCAGTATATAATTCTGAATTAATCTCCTCTAAGTAAAACCTTAGCAACTCGTTCTTTTTCCAGCCCAAGCGTTCTTATCACCTGTCACTGTATTGACATGTGATAACGTGTAATTTTAATCTTGTCATTCTAATCTTACTCGCGTCTTGTGTTCTATGAAACATTCAGTGTGCACACTTTAAGTGTGTACATGTGGGCCTATGTGTATCTCTGCGTGTCTAAGATAGCGTTTCAAAGAACAGAGGAATCTTACGAGACAATCTGCTGTTTTGCTGCCTGATAAGAGCAGAACAATTTTCAGAATTTTTTTTTTTTTTTTACCTGGTTTTACTCCTTCCACTTGGTCTGAGCATAAATATTTCAGACCTTGAACCTTTCATAAAGCTGCAGAGGAATACAAAAAACAAAAAAAACAGAGCGTTTGAAGCCTGCTGTTCTTCAGTTGGTTTAATTGCAGTGAAAGAAACATGATAATGATGAGCGTGCTTCTGCTGTCATTATTTCAACAAGAACATTCATGTTAAAATGGGTTAAAGAGTTAACATAGCAGTGCTTCCGATTACATATCAAACCAGAGTAAATGCTTATACTTTGTGGTGTACAGTGGCTAGTTTGGTTAACCCTGGTCAACATTTGAGGTAATTTGAGTAGTTTAATGAGGAGAAGTTAAATCATCTTTCTACAGTTTTAAAGTAAAAGAAGAAAAAGAGGATCGTGCAGATTCCAACACTCTGAGTGGTCTAAGTGGTCTGAGCTCTCATATAATGTTTACAAAGGTTTTGGCCTTGGAGCTTGTTAGCGCTCTGGCTCATTCTGACTCTGATTCTGATTCTGAACAGCTGCCTATCATCTATAGTATATGCTTTGGTTTATGAAAACATTGTTGAGATGACAGATAAAAAGTATCCGTCCTCGTTTCCTTTACCACTCCCAGTGCGGAAAGTCTGTGTGTGCGGCTGGAGCATAAGAGAGTTAGTGGCTTAACAAGGTCTGGAAGTTTAAATAATTGCTTCTCATTAAGCGGGAGAAAGAAGATAGCAGAATCTTGTCAGGTAGGCAGTTCTGTGGTTCATAATGTGATTTAAAAATCATAGTTAACAAGAACACTGGAGGACAAGCTGACTTCTGGAAGATACAGATATACTTTGAGAGAGTACTCTTCGTACATGTCAAACAGGATTGTTAGAAGAGCGAGTCCTTTCACCTTGAGGCGACTGTTGTTATGATTTGGTGCTATATAAATAAAATTGAACTGAACTGAATTGATTTTTTTTTAACAGTTTGACTTCATAAGGCCTTTACGAGCTGCTGTGCTGCATCACCTACAGAAATACCTGAAAAATACGTTTGCTGCAGTGCCAGAAGTTTGCAAATGAATATCTAGAAAAGCCTGATGAATGGAATCAAGTCTTGGGCACTGATGAGATTTAAATTGAACTTTGTGGCCAGAGTGAACAGAGCAGGCTAGGAAGGGGGATGGCTTTGAAATCAGGATAAAAAGTGTAAGCCAAGCTTTTGTCAGGACTTTCTTGAGGCAGGAAAGCTGAAGGATGTCACAGAACTAGAATGCTTTTGCTGGAAGGGTAAATTAAAATCCCCCCCAGACAAGAACTGAAAGAATTTAGCTGGCTATAAAACGTGTTTACAAACTGAGTTACTTACCAGATGGCCTGTTATTAAGTACTGACCATGCAGGGTGCTCAAGCATTTGCAACTGCCCATTTTCCTTTTTTGCTATCTTGAAACTGTTAAAAAAAATGGGGAAGAAAGTAAATAAAATACTAAATAAAAAAGTAATGTTCCAGAAATGTTAAAACTTTATAGCCTACTGTATGTACACCAGTCACTGCTTAATATTTAAAGGTAAAGAAATGCATTATGATATATAAATGTGGATCAAGCTTGGACTCTGTAGCTTTCTTGTCCTTGAAGTTGTTGTGCCTTCTATATGTTGAAAGAAAGAAAGAATATTTGTCAGTGCAAACACTCTCTCAAAATTGCCTGTATTTTGTTACATGTAGGGCATATTGCACTAATTGTGTATGAGCAATGAATAATTCCATTTAGGCCCATTCCATATCTACATTCTGTTCTTGTCATTTAAAATGAGCACGCTGAAGGACGGAGATGCAAGTATAAACAGATGCATGCACCAGAATAAACACATCTGATTAGAGCACATACAGTATGGCTGAGCCTTGAGTGAACAGCTTGCTGACACACTGTGCAGTGGAGGAGGGAAGAAATAAGGCTAGGCCAGATGATATGGAATTTCAAAAATGATATTTTGAGTGGCTGAAAGGGTCTCATAACTTTTTTGTACGTGTTTATCGTTTGTTTTTCTAACAAAATATAGTTGTGAGGAAAGTAGTGCAATATGATGCTGTTTGTGTTGATACATGTTAGTAGTCATGGAAGTAGTACCAGTTGTAATAGTAGTAGTAGTAGTAGTAGTATTGTATTATATATACAGTACCAGTCAAAAGTTTGGGCACACTCACCTATTCATATGAATGGGTGAGTGTACCCAGTGTGTTTGACTGGTGCTGTATGTATTATTAATAGTAGGAGCTTAAAAGTATGAATAGAATTATGCAGACCACTGAAATAACTGATTAACTTGGAAAAGTATTTTCAAAGTGCATCAAGAGTTTACCAAAAATAATCTCAGCCTCCCAAAATCTGCATTTTTCATACATCCCAGCATCTCCTCCAGGCTTGGACAGCTCATAGCTGCTTTAGGAAATAGGTCAAGGCATCCTGCAGAGTTAGGTTGTGAATTAATGAAGACCTTTTTTCCCCAACAGACTGGTTTTGTTCTTAAATGTCAAAGCGTGGATGCGAATAACTGTAGAACCTTAAAATAGGGAAATCGTGCTCAGGGGGAAAAAAAAAACTCTGTGATGTTAGTTAAATAGCATGCAAAACACTCAGTTATACTCACAATTAAATGGAAAGTATAAACTTGAGCTTGTGCATTATTTGTGTTATAGCAGGAACAGTCACAGAGCTCTTCAAATTATGTCTGGCTGTTCAAAGTTTTTTGTGAATGAATGTTTTTCTCTATATTTATTTAGACATCTGTAACCCTCTTGCTTATCAGAAGTCTTACTTTTTACATAGCCCATGTCATATATCCCCCTCTAGTGTTAGCATTAAATATGTGCATGAGAAAACCCCTAAAAAAATGCAGTTGACATATTTTTGCATGCTGGCAGTATGAGAGTTGAAATTTATCTTTGACATTTCCTTTGCAGCATATTTGACAGCTGATGACAGGCCCAGCAGTAACATATTTAATATAAAAGCAATAAGACAATGCATTTTTGCCGAGCAGGGCTGTAGATAACAGATGGAAAAGTTGAAAATTAATATAATAACAGTAAATATGTTTATGTCTATAGGCTTTATTTTAATATTATATATAATACTTTTGTTCTCTTTTTCTCTTGTATTTATTTTTGAGGCAAACACACCAAAAATAAATACGTTTAGAAAACTTCTGTATCTTAATTACATTAGGGTTTGTTCAAATTGTGCTGTACTGATTGTCAACCTGATTTCCTTACAGCAGCCAGCAAAGCAGTCAGCAAAGCAGCCTGCAGAGTAGCCATGAAGAAGAAGGCTCTCGCTTCTTGACTCCATTAATCCGAGAGGAGAGGTAAGCACCATGTGTGTAATTGTTGTACGCGTTTGCCTTTGTATGAGACTCTTGTTACGCTAATGAAGGACGAGTTTTAACAAACAAAAAACAAAGCTGTGATTTGATTAAAAAGAAACAAATAAGAAATTCATAAGAAGGAGAAGGTTAAATCCAGGAAGTTATGTAGATTAGTCACTCTGAGGACTTAATTTATTATTTGAGTAATTGTGATGCTGTAAGCTAAAGTCGGGGCACATACACTATGTTTTGTGTGTGTATCTGATGCAGTCATTTAAAGTGAAATAGCAATGAAGTCAATGTAATTTCATGTACAGTCTATCTGCTCATTGCATATATTCTCCAGCAGAGGGCAGTCTTCGGTCTATGTTCTTGGTGAGGCAAAGGGGTTTGGATGTGGCTTTGTATTTAGATATTTCATCATTTTCATAAAAATGTTAATTCAAGCCTTCATTCAAAAAAAAACATTATTTTTCCCCCCAGAGGGGCCCCGTGCTGTGAAAAAGGGATTTAAATGAAGCTTTTGAAGCATCCATAAACTTGTAAATGCCACACTCTGATTTTGCTTCTGATGTGACATTTATGAGAATTGCAAAATGGCATGGAGGGCTCTTTTATTGGTGTCCTACCTACTCAGCAATCATCTGAAAGTGGTCATATGTAACTTCTCCTACAGCAATTATGGTTTCTGCATCTCCGGAGCTCAGCTTGAGTTGAGAGATTAGCTCTTTATCACCTTGGGAAAGACAGTTTTTCTTATCTTTTTTTTTTTTCATGCGTGCTTGTTGTGTTGGCCTGTGATGTGATACACAGTTTTTATGGCAATTTTTGCAAAGAAATAGTAAAGCAGTAGAGAGACTTGGGGATTGAACTCTTGGCTGCAGTACGCACACTTGCATATTATTAAAACAGGAACCTTGGTAAATAGTAGTTTTCCAATTCTCCGAATATTTGATGAAAAGTCTCTAGTGTGGTCTCTGTTTGTTCCCTGTCCCTGCACATTTGATTGCTAGCAAAGTTTATTGATGTTCAGTATCTGTTCATCTGCTATAATGTTTAGATAAAAACAGATGATTTTGACTAAATATAAAAAAAGAAGCTATTGAGTGACTTTGTTGGATCGCTGCAAAAATTAACCAGATTGTTGCATAATAGAAAACCTGCACACCAAATTTACTAACTACAGTTTAAGGTAAGAAAACACAAGACTGTTTTCATGCTTTAAAATGATCCAAAATGAACTGCTTAACATCTTAAGCCTAAATTAGCATAGTCTGCCAAAAACAGAGGGCAATCCAGTGATGATAAATAGTTTTTGGCTATAGATAGCTGCTGATATTGTCCACATGCAGATGTGAGATTTTGTCAGCCATGATGCAAGAATGTCCTGATAAAAGTAGAATGTTGTGAAGAGAAAATTTGTAAGAATCCCCCCTTTGTCTAGCCTCTGAATAGCCACCCACTTAGTTGTCTTTGCTTTTAGCTCAGACTACCAGAGCTGTGCACTACACCTCCACTGTTTCTCTCTGTGCTCCTCTCTTCTCTGTGTTTCTCTTTTTGGCTCTTCCTCCCGCACATTCTCCTCGCTCATTGTCTCCTTTTACTCAAATCAGGAACAGTACCTGTCAAACCTATGGGATTTTTTGCTGCTCTTTTCTTTGCTGCACTGGTGATAGCTAGTGAGGGGCGTCTGCAGCAGCTGCAGGGAGAGCAGCGTTCTGTAGCCGGCTTTAGAGGGCACGGAATGTCATGTCTCCTCTGCAGGTAAAAACAGCTGGATTTCTGCCCGGCGGCTGCCTTCTCTCAAACTTCGCCTGTGTTGTCATCTCCATGCCAGTCAGGCTTGTTTTGCTCTCGCTGCATTTGTCTGTCTGTCTGGTGTGCTGCAGTTTGCTCGGTGTACTGTGTGCAGCTGCATTTTCTGGTGAAGTGGCAGCAGGCTAACACAGTTATGTGCCAGGAGCTGGAATTTTAGCTGCCTCAGCCAGATTATCAGGGCATCCATGGAGGGTTTGGGAGAGAAAAGGGTGAAATTTGGATGACGACACGAAGACAAGTTTGCTCGTTCCCTGCCATTGTCGTGTTTTTGCCTCTGACGCTTCTGCTCAACTCCTGCACTTTACTGCAGATGGTGTTATGTAATATCCCAATGTGACTTTGCTAAGTGAGTGTAACATGACTCATCGGTGAAGATGATGCAGCACATGATTGCGAGTTGTGAATGAAAATTTGTACATGGTGAGACAGGCTATCACTGGATCAATTTGTACTATAGAGAATACATTTGTATAACTACCAGGCTATCATGTGACGCTTAGCTTTACCCCCCACCCCCACACCTTCTTTCTAAGCAGGTATAATTAATATATCTGCAACTATATTCCTACTACTGTATAAAACACTACAGTGTAGTAAGCACTCATTTTTGTCAATGAATATCATTTTTAACCGCCTCCAGGTGTCTATAACTGGATTATAAATGCTTAAATATTGAATTAACATACATAGTGGATCTTCATTCATACATAATGATATATAATTGTACACATTAGTAAATCATCTTCATTGGTTGCTAGTACTGTTGGACCCCCTTTTGCTGCAGATTTGTCAGCTGCACATTCATGATGTGAGTCACCGGTTGCACCACATCCCATAGGAGCTCTGTTGAATTGAGATGTGGTGACTGTGGAGGTGACAGTGTCATGGTCAAGAAACTAATTTAAGATGATCTGAGCTTTCTGATATGTCTCGTTATCCTGCTGGAAGCAGCCGTCAGAATATTCCGTTCAATTCAACTCAGTTTTATTTATATAGCACCAAATCACAACAGTCACGTCAAGGCGCTTTATATTGTAAGGTAATAATAATAATATTAAGGAATATGAGCACAATGTGGTCAAAAAGGATGGACATGCCAGCAACAATACTGAGGTAGGCTGTGGTATTTAAACGATGCTCAGTTGGTACTAAGTGCCCCAAAGTGTGCCAAGAAAATATCACCCACATCATTACACCACCGCCTGAACTGTTGATACAGGGCAGGTTGGATCTGTGCTTTCGTTTTGGCAAGACTCATCAGACCAGGTAACATTTTTCCTATCTTCTGCTGTCCAATTTTGGTGAGCCTGTGTGAACTGTAGCCTCAGTTTCCTGTTCTTAGCTGACAGGAGTGGCACCCAGTGGTCTTCTGCTGCTGCTGTAGCCCATCTGCTTCATGGTTCAACATGTTGTGCGTTCAGAGAGCTCTTTTGCATAACTTGTAGGAGTGGGGGGAAAATTGATACAGCATAGTATCGCGATATTTTGTATGATGATTTATTGTATCGCTACAGGGACACCAAATATCGATAAATTTAAATACTGTGGGGATTCTTTGAACAGGAGGGTTCATCTCATGCACCTCCATCCTGAGATAACATTAGTTTAGCAAACTTGCATTAAATTGGCTCAACCGAAAAACCGTCCAACACTGGACACACTTAGCTTGAAAAAGCTACCTCCTAATTCAGAGCAAACTAATGGCTCAGTCAAACAAAAACCTCCTTGCATCTAAAAAAATAATAAAAATCAGTGGCTGTTTGTATTGAATTTTTTTTTCACATTCTGTGACCAATTACAGCTTGTGGTGACTAAATGATTGCCCAGAGCTTGAGGGTGTTGCTCACTAATGACCACTTTTGATCGCAAAGCAATTGCACAGATCGCCTGATAAGAGGCAACCTCTCTGCAAACACTTGCAGTCTGACTTGGACTGATTGCAATCACTCTGAGAGACTGTTGAAGGTTTACAAGTGTTTGTGTGCATGACAACCTAATTTTGTGAGATAACTTTATCTTATTGGATAAAACAGATATTGACAAAGTTTAATTTTGAGGGCATAATTTGCCATTGACAAAAGGTCATAAATTGCAATATATAATTTTTTGCATATTCAGCTTAAGGCAAAATGCTAACAACTGCAATAATATCGTATTGTGAGTGAAGTATAGTGATAACATTGTATCGTGGGGTGTCTGGTCTAATACCTTGGTTGTGACAAGTGGTTATTTGAGCTATATGTTGCCTTCCTATTAGCTTAAACAGCCATTCTCTTTTTCAGAGAAAATCCCACAAAATCCTAACAACCACGCCACATTCAAAGTCACTTAAATCACCTTTCTTCCCCGTTCTGATGCTCAGTTTGAACTTTAGCAGGTCGTCGCCAAGCATACACGAGTGAATATAATAGATACTTTACACGAGTCGTTATAAAATGAGGAGTTATAGTTGCTTAGAAGAAAATGAAAAACTCTAAAAAAAATGTCTTTATGAGCTTAGAACCACATAATGTGATGCAACGCGTTGCCAGTTGTTAGAAACGAGCAGTGACTGCAGTAGCCTATGACTGAATTTACTTTCTTCTCCTCTGTGTAGGTCTGACAGTGCAGCGGACAAAATAAGGTGAGTCTACTTTGTGTCTGTCATCGTAGAGGTGTGGGTATGCGTTGTATGCTGATGAGCTTATGTACTGGGTCTGGCCTTGCTGTCACCCCATTTGCCCAGCCCCACCCACCCCTCATGTGACACAGATTCGCGCCTTTGTCCACCAACCAAGGTGTCTGAATGCACTTTACATTTAGAGAGGCCAGCAATGAATACAGTTGCAAGCCATGGAATGCCATTGTTATCATTTATTGGGCAAACAACATCAGACACAAACAGGGCTTTGTAAGTTGGGCACTATTGTGGAGATTTTAGTCTTTTAGCTACCCAGCCGGTGGCAGGTCAGCACTGTGCACTCACACTCTGGGCACAGACACTTTGTTCTTTGGGGTATGAAGGCTGTGCTGCCACGAGAGACACTGTGCTGGGTCTGAAGCAAAAAGGTCCAAGGGGTACACTGGAAAGGTGAGTGTGATTGGCTACGAGGAAGTCTTTGACGCACAGCATGACGTGGAATTATATAAGCAGCTGTTTCTCCATTTCTAACTTTAGGACTTCTCTCTAATGTTGAATCTCACCTTCAATACATTTAATAACAGTAATAGGATATGGAGAACCACCTTTTGGACATGGTAGTGAGCGTGTTTTTACTTTACATGAAAAATTATATTGGCAGTTTGCAGTGAGGCCATAACCATGTAAGCTCTCTGCTTCTGATGTGTGCCTGTGTTTGCTGCTCGCAGTGATCGGTCCGGAGAAGCGATGTTTGTGCAGCACATTTTCAGAGCTGAATGGACACTGTTATTATGCTGTGTTTGTGTGTGTGTTTGTGTGTGTGCGGTTTGGTATGCTTTGAGTGGTCAGTCATGTGGGTTTGGTGACGAGCAGTCCAGGCCAGGTTTAAACCACTAGGAGTCTCTGTACTCCAGTATATGGTGCAATGTTTTTCAAGCCAGCAGTTGTGCCTTTTGAGGGGAAATTGATGGAAATTACATTTTTCTTTTCCATTTGTTTCCAGTTGATGCTTGTTGAATTTGTGGGGACACAGGACTCACAGAAAGTAAGAAAAGAAATGAATTTTGATGCACAGTTGTATGTTTTATGTTGTATGTGGTGGGCAAACCTTTTGAATGACAATGCGTGTATTTTCTAATACTGAGTGTTAACAGGAGGACTCATAGATGCTGCTTTTTGTTTGTGGTTGTATTCACTTACACACCTCTGCATTTTTTAGAATGATTCATACATTTTGCTTTGGGTAGGATGGCAAAGAACAGAGGTGGACAACTGTGACTATTGAGAGAAAAATACAGAACTGAAAGGCGATGGTAAAAAAGTAAAAGTAAAAAATGCTGACCGTATTGTTACAGTGCAATGTTTTGCTGAGAAATCCTGAATCCTTGCACTCTTATGAATGTTACACACCACTCAAGGAAGCATTTTTGCACACTAAGCAGACCTCGTTTTGCAGCAGCTTGTCACAGCAGGACAGTGTGTCCCGCCACACAGCAGAAACTACTCAGAGCAAAGAGCTCAAGGTGTTGACCCAGTCTCCAAACCCCCTAAATCCCAATCTGATCATATGTGGGGTACGGTGGGAAGAGCGCGGCCTATCCCACGACCAACAGGACCTAAATCTGTGCAGACCTTGTAGCGCAGCTTCCAGTATTTCCTAAGTAGTCAGACTGCATGAGATCAATACTTATTTATAGGAGCACCTGTAAATAATGCATGCAAAAAGCTCTTTGGCTGGATAAAATGCAAGTGTAATTAGAAACCTGGCAGTTTTCATGAGCAGAAAGAAGCTCTGATGCGTTCTATGAAAAGAATTAGGGTCACCCAGCAATTACCTACATACGTATTTTCCAGGGACATCAGGAAATAGTTTAAGCTCAACAGAAACAATTTGTTAACTCCCACTGTTACCACTTTGACCCAAATGTGAGAAATCCAAAATATAAAGAAATACAAAAGCCTAATAATGAGCCTTTGAAATATTAACACAAACAAATTGATCTACCTTTTTTACAACACCAGCAAAACCTGCAGTGATTATGAATGTGATAATGTCTGTGTCACCCTAAGTAGTGCACAGCATTACAAAGTGTCTAATTTTATGCCGCATGCATGTTTAAAATCATAAGCATTGTTTGTGTTTGCATGCCATCTTTTACCATCTGAAAATGAACCCACACAGGTTTTTCTGCCTAACACGCGGGATAGTAACTAATCTAATAATCACGGGCACCAGCCTTTGTTTTGTTTTCTTTGTTGTGCTGTTGTTGTTGTTGTTGTTGTTTTTACACTGCAGCCAACCAACCAATCAAAACCCAGTCCATAAACAGCCTTCTCATGAGCTCAGATTTGGTTGACTGATAATGGACAGCCTTTATACTAGCTGTCATATTCCCGCTGCTGAGATTCTCCTGAAAGTCCTGACATATCCGGTCTGCCTTTGGCCTAATGCCTGCATTGCTTTTTGGCCTTCTCAAATGCTGGATTATCGATCATTGTCTGTGGTTAGAGACATTAGCTTCCAGTGACGGACGTCAGCATAATCTGATCTTCCTCTTTACTTTGTGAAAGAGCCTCAGAAAAGCAAGGATCCAACATATTTGAAAATAGGCTTGTTTGGCTCTGGGTGACCTTCACTATACAGTCAAGTATTCACTCAATATATGATAAGATTTTTCATTTTAAAAAATTAAAATTAAATATTTTGCTAAAATGTTTTTTGCAGTTTTTATTAGATATGTCCTGTATTAAATGACCATTTGATTTTTTTGCTGGTTGAAAAAAAATATGTTCATAAAAGTCCGTATCAGTTTTCCTCCAGATATCATATGTGATTCCGCTGCTCGGTGTTTTCTCATAATTTCTGTGGTATGCTAGATCCATCTCAAGCTGTATGGGTGATATTATCAGTATATCCAAATGGTGATGATGATGATTTTGTTGTTGTTGTTGTTTTATTGTTCTGTTTCAATTTGGGTTTTTTGGTAAATTCTGGTCACTGACTTTGCCAGAGCTGTTGCATCTGTGAGAGGAAATGAATGCATGATGCAGCTGCTGTTGCTTCTCCATATTCATTCAGTATTTTGCGCATGCAGTCACTGAATCACTGATGTGGTTCCTCACAAACACGCTGTGATGTGGTGCTTGAGGACCATAAATGCACGCCTGCAGCTTTTAGCGCAGGCACGGAGACAGAGGGAAGGGGAGCCAAGTAGAATAGGGAAGCTGATAAAGCAAAGAGAGGAGGAAAAGAGGCGAAGGACCACCCTCGTCGAGCATAACCGTTCGCAGGGAGCCTACCAAAGGGACCTTCCCACACACACACACCATGGCCAGTCAGCCAATCAGTGCGCTCACATCCTTGACCCATCCTCCCGCGTACAACTGCTCATCCATGGCTCTGCAAGCAGATGTGAGGTGATACAGTAGGAAGCGAGTGTGTGAGACACTTGGACTGAAAATGCAAACTCAGTGCGTGTGTGTATGTGTGTGTGTGTGTTTTTTTTTCTATTTTATTATATATGTGAGGACAGACAGTGATTTGACAGGAGCTGAAATCGTGGACAACCGGTTTAGTTTCTGTCAGGATATCGGCATCTAGTCAGCCTGGACATCCTGCGGCTTCTGTCAGCATTTTGGCTTAACAAGTGTCTGTATCACTTTTGTCTCCATTATGTCTGATTTGACTGACACTGTATGTGCTGCATAGACGATAAGGACGAGGGGGATTTTGAGGCTCGGCGATGATGACAAAACATGTCGGACAAGTGACACTTTGAGAACGAAACAGGGGAAGAGTGATTGAAGAGAGGCCATGAGAGCCAGGAGAGAGGCCAGGATGGTGTCTGCCTGTTCACCATGCACAAACATAAGGTCAGCTCTGGTTTCTGTTACCGGTCTGCAGTTGCAGCGTGTTTCGGTCCCGTAGTCAAACAGCAACAACCTCCATTCTCATTCAAAAATAGTTAATAGTAAAACCGTTTATAGCATTGGTGTGAAATGTAAAATGTGCTAGAATTTATAAATTGTGTGCATATTCAGTTCCAAAGGTGTTGTTTCAAGTAAAAATGAAACATCAAACTGACATATTTAATATGCACATAGTGCATGGATAATAAACCCCACCCTGATAAATTTCACAATTCGCTACCTACCTATGTTCTCTTTAAGAAGTGGTCCTTTGGCTATGTATTTGTTGTATTAGGTGATAATGTAGTGCTAATGTAGCATCCACTGACCAGATCACATGGCCAAGATGGCCCTGACATTATTTCCCTGCTGTACCCTTTTCTGTTTGACCTTTCCTGAAAAACTCTGTCCACGGCAGGTTTTTAAATGTCAGTTGCTTTAGTTTTTTTCTCCTTCCAAGTTGCTTTAGTATTTAAAGATTTATACACCTCTTTAGCAGCTTAACGCTAATGTAAACTCAAAAATGAATCAGTTTTCTACATTTGTAAATTCACAGTGTGCTGCCACAGTGACTGCACTGTTTCCCGTGGTTTTTGTAGGGTGGGGCTCGTGTTAAAAATGTGATTAAAACAACTTTTGGTCAGCTTTTGTTTTTCCTTTTCATTTATTTGGGAAAATGTGTCAAAGTGATTAATAAACATTTTCCTAAACCCTAATGAGTGGATGCAGGGGTTTTGCAGAGTAAATCACAGTCTGCATCTCGCGCACATGCACAGCAGAGAGGATTTTCCAGCTGGCTTCTGAATCTCTGCTGTGATCTTTGCTGCCCAGATCCATTAAGGGCAATTTGGTTAGCTATACTTCGCCTGTCGACAGGGATGCAGGACAGTCCTAAGGCTGTTTCAGGTTACCGCCCTGTGATAAATACTCTTGGCAGGTATTACTGCGCTACCTTTACATAACTGCCCCTTAGCTACTAAATGAATCACCAATAAATAAACAAAAGCTCAAGCTTTTGTGGGAGGTTTTTTTTTAAAGCATTATATTGCATTCATTCACTACTGCAGTTAATTCAACTCACCAAATATAAGTATATGAAAATATATGAAATGTATCAAAATATTATTTTAAAATATGCAAATTAAATAAAGGAAATTGTAAAGTTAGCAGTTAGATAATAGCATATGTTTGTGAGCATGCTGTGATAGCTGAAAGGTTGTAATGTGGATAGAGTTTTATTAAGTATTGCAGTGTTTCTGAAATATTAATATAAACTGTAATGAATTTTTTCCAATCACATTGCAGAGATTTTTATGCAAACTAAATTTATGTGTTCGCTTTTTCTTGCATGTCACATTGTGGCTCAAATGATCCAGATATGAGAAGTTTTTATACTTATTTGCATTTTGTGAACACTCATTGTAATAAATAAATAAATGCAATATTGAATGACATTAACCTGTCAAAGGTCAAATCTCTAATTAAATTAAATTATAAAAAATTGCAAAAACATAAGCTTAATGAGATATTAATGTTTTTTTCTATACTACTCATCATATTCTCACTGAAAATAGAGTTAAAAATGTGTGGATTTATAAGTTCCGTATTTTAAGACCACATGTCTGGATGTGTTGGGCTCGGTTAGATTCACAGTTTGCCATGCTGTGTATGAAAATCGAAAATAAATTGCAGATTAAATTTGGCTTTGCGTTTCTGGGTGATTAAAAGTAAGGGGTCCTTATCTTTTAGCAATGCGTTCTAGACTATAAGGCTTCAACATCATTATCAACTGCTGAACATAATGAAATCCAAAACACACCTAAAAACAAATTATAGAGCTATTGTGAAGCTGTTAAACAGTTCTAAGCCTTATTAGTAAGTATTATACCTGTATTTTGAGCCAGCTGTTGATGCCACACACTGAAGGTGATTCATTAAGTCCACCTGTCTAAAGACAATCTAACTGTCACTGGCAAACCCACTTACTGCTTTTGTCAAAGGTCTTGTTTTCATGCTGGGTGGACATCTGTCTCACTGTAGAGTTACACAAGGAGATATGCCATGCACATATGCCGCCTAATGGCATGAAAACTAAGTATAGACCTGTCTTTGTCTTTCATTGATCATTTTTGAGACGGGTCTGACTACAGTTGGACCTGATATTGACACCAATCCAGTTATCATTTCTTTAAGTCCACCTATATAGACTTATTACTGAGAATTGAATCTGGGATTTATTGCATCTCAAAATAGTAAGCTTGGGCACTCAAAGTATTGTATGTGGGCAAGGATGAGCAGACAGGCAGCAGCCCCGTACATCTAGGTTGGAGGTTTTCACATCAACTTAGAGAACATAGCGTATCTGTTTGAGTGGGCCATGTGTTTGCATTCAGTGGGACCTTAGTGCTGACTAATCACAGGGCCTCTTTTGACTCAGTGTGATTCACGTATGCTCATCAGCAAATCAGTCCCACTGATGACTATATCGCTGCCCCGGCACGCCAACATTTAATTCATTTTTTCTGCACATATACTGTACACGTTTATATCGAGGCATGTCCACAGGGATCAATGTGTTGTAGGCGGAGAGCCATCTGTCATGTAAAAACAGAATTGCACAGTTGTTGAAAATCATTATACAGCTAACAATTACTTTAATTCTTGTGTAGTCTGTTGAGAATATTCTCAATTAATTAGTTAGTTGTTGGCTTTAAAAAAAAAAGGGTCAGAAAACTAAAATGGTTTCATAAAGCCTGGGGTGGGTGACATTTTCAGGTTGTATCTGTTTACGCCTTTTATTCAAAGTCACTGAAAGGATCATTAAAATTGATAAATCAGATATTTGTTGCAGCTCTATTGAGCATCTCCGATCTATCCAGGCATTTAGCTCTTTAGAGCTGTAAACTCCAAAGATCTTAGTCAGATTAAATTCTCTGCACCAGTTTGCCTTTCTTACATATCCGCCTTTACTGGAAGTCTGCTTTTCAGGTTTTATACATCAAGTGGTGTAATCTGTCTTCAATAAATTGCCTTCCTCCATCACAGATGTGATTGATTTTTTCCTCTAGCTGTTCCATAAACAGTGTTGATGATTCTCACTAAGGGCTTCCTTTTTTTTTTTTCCTCTGCACCCTATTTCTGAAAAAGTCCAAAACACCCACTGAAGCATTTTGACACTGCGCATTTATTTGGCTCCGTTAAGCGGCAGTATACAGAAGCGTTAGTTGAATAACCTATATTCCCAGTAGGTGTTTCTTAAGTTAATCAATTTCTCTTGGTGAAAAAATGTTAAATTTGATAACCTCACTGGCAGACACTGGGTCTGTGGAAGGTGTTGCGCAACCGAATGAAGCTTCTGGGAAGCTCAGCAAGGGGTAAAAAGAGCGGGAAGGCATACCTCCGACTGAAGAGGCAAAGGTTTTGCGGCAAAAATTAATTTACTGCATAGATGAAGGAGTGATTGAGAGCCTCTGGTCACAGTAATCCATGCATACACTGTATTTAGTCACTGGCAGCAGTTGAGTAAGCAAACTATCCAGTAATCTATTGGTTTACTTATAAAATGCCCATACAAGGCACATATACTCAAACTGAAGTTGTTTTAAATTCCCTAAAAAAGAACAAGTTTAATAAGACACGTCAGGACATATTTTTAGTCATGTTAGGCCTTGCAATTTGAATCCAAGTGCTCACCAAGTAACCACAGTAAGATAGCTGGAGGAGAGTTTCTTGGTCCTCCTGAAATCAAGATCTGCTTTCTTACTAGTGAAAAGGTCACCTTGCCCATCTACAGAAAACACAACACCTAAAAGTCCAGAGGACAATCATATCATAAATATTCAAAGAAGAGATTCTACCAAAACTTCTCATTTACTCTTCTCTACCTTTACTGATAGGCCAAGCAAAAGAAGTGGAAGAAACTGATATGGAAACCTCAAAGGTAGGATCAATCTCAACAAGCATAAGACACACACAGCAGTGATATTGTATGGCAGCTTGGGTGTGAGTCATGTCATTAAAGATAAACAGTATTTTCTAGCACATCATACCATCATTCATTCTCTAAATATCCTTGCCCGTGATATATATTTTAATAAAGGTAATTTCTCAGCATAAAGCCCTGCCATACTCAACTCCACCAAGAGAGGGCACTGTTTTGACACATCTTAACTCCCAAGGAGCATTTCTGCCTCCCGTCAGCTTCTTATGGTCCTCAGATTTCACAGTGAGTGAGATCCAGGAGCAAAACTGCTGTAGCATCATTTACTGAGTTGGTGTCAGCATTGTCCTTTGCAGGAGCACAACCCAGTTATGTGAAACTGTAATTATTTGGCTTCCATATGTTGCATCCATAGTCTAAAATCTAACTACAGTACTTGAAAGCCTTTCTGAAAGGACACGGCTGTAGGCAAACTGCTGTCACGTGAGGTGAAAAGATTAACAAAGATGTTATAATGTCAGTTTATTATTGAAGTGGGGTTTTGCTCAGCCTGTGTATAATTGTGCACTTCTATCTTATTTCCCAGTGTTTTGGGAGTCACTCACTCAGGACAAAAATCAGAATATCTGTCTTTCACTTCTGCTTTTTGATTAACCTTCTTTTGAGAGTCCTTTCTGGCACTTCCATATCCGACTCTTATCCAGTTTACTTAAAGCATGTACATTTGCAAAGAAAATCTCCACTAACACCTGTCGTCTGAATTCGTTAGAGGACTTTGTGCCTCTCTCTTGCATTTGACCTTTTGGCGTAATCCACTGTTTCAGGTTTTCACCCACACAACATAGGCTTGTTCTAGAAAAAAGAGGACCGCATCAATGCAAAGTTGAGAACCTGTTGTCGGCATAGATCATTTGTGTGGCTCAAAATAGCTCAAACACAGTTGTTAAATGCCTTGTTGATGTCAGTGGCAGCATTGTGTGCGTGTGTTTGGGTGTGCTCAGGTGGGCCTTAGCATTGTGTTTCACGGACGGCATCTGCGTGTCTATCTGAAGACAGCGCACAAGGTCCATATGTGGCCCTGAAGCAGCAGCTTGGACTGCTTCTGACTTCGATGGTAGCAGGGTCGTCTCTGTGGCAACAGCCCTGACAGACTAGATGGGAGGGATGTTTGGGAGGGGTCAGTCAATATCTCTCCACCCAGTCCTCTCATACAAAAATAGCTTTCCTCACGCGAGCCTTAAGCTCTTGCTTCAGAGCGCACAAGTGTTTGCATGTCATCGTCACTTTAATGCCACTGATAAATGCACTAATATAGACTGAACACCGTCATGGTTTATATAGTAAACCTAAGCAGATTTATTTTGGGTTCCTCAAAGGACAGAGCATGACGACACAGATGTGGTTATTCTTTCACGCGTTGGGGCCTCAGTTTGAGTGTTACCAATGTTGAATAACTCCTCTGGCACAAGTGCATCTGACCATGTTGGCGTCCACGCCACGGCGTTTCTCACTTCCTAATGATAAGGTCATGTGGGCCTATTTTATAATTGTGTGACGACTGAGCTGACATCATGCAGTTATGTAATGAGGGACCCCCCAAAAAAATAATGACAGTTAAAATCTTTTTGGCATTGATACCAAATCAAATAATAATGATTAAAAAACAGCTGGGCAGAGGTGAATCAGTGTTCAGACAGCTTGAGCTACTTTAATTTTAAGTATATCTGATGAAATAATATTTTGTAGTGAACCATGAGCATGGCTTCCCCTAACGACTCTTTGACATTTCCGTCCTTAGACAAGAGTGTCAGCAGTGCAGTGTTACAGTAGCGGCTAAAATCTATAACACACTACTGGATGAAGACTCGATCTGGAGAGATCAGCAAAACCTGATCTCTCTGTGACATCATTTTTCACAACGGTGCATCCGTGTAATTGAGGAGCTCAGGGTCATAGAAGTGATGAGTCACTGATGTGCCGCATAACAGCTAAAGCGGTTTAGTGAAGCAACACATTGACATTGTTTGCTCTTTTTTTTGTTTTGTTTTTCTGGTAACTAATTAATATATCAGTTGAAATTAATCAATCAATAATCACTGACAAATCTTAATTTTTATTTTGAGTTTATATATTAGAACAAGTTCAAATTAAAATTCTATGAATCTCTCCCAAGGGTGTGTGTCCTCCATCACTGCGGGTTCTTGCAAAAGTAACACAGCATCACTGAATCATATCCTTGCTGGGCTCCATACTTATTCCTTCAAAGGTCAATGCAGTTCATTAAAAACATTTTAAAAGTTGCATCACACTGATGCTGCTGGCCAATTTATTCATAGTGTAGCAGCAAGAGTAATATCAAAGAAATTTTTTGTGGTGGGTTTTTTTGTTTGTTTGTTTGTTTTATATTATTATTTGGGGGTATTTTTGCCTTTTTTTGATAGTGCAGGATAACCTACACAGCAAAGAGCTGCGGTTTGGACATTCCAGCTTTGTGGCATGTGGGCATCTGCTCAATCAATGAAATCTAACCTTTAATAAATTTTATTAGCATAAGTTTCCAGGCTAAACTGCTTTTTCTATTGCATATCAGAAGAGACAGTCTGTCATACTGCAGAGATTAAAATGTTGTCAGGAAGCTTTTATTTAACTTATAGTTATGTAACAGGTTGTGTCTCCGCTCTGCTCTGAATAAGACATCCATAGAGAAACTGAGAGCAGAGGGCAGGAGGAAAGCTAGAATTACCTTAAAACTGTTTGATTTGCAACTTTTTTTTTTCTTTTTTTAACCAATCCTGACAAAGCTTTTAGTTAAAACAAACTATTACTTGTATCTTATAAAATATGATTTTATAGGCAAAAAAGGGAAATGTACAGTAAGTCAGCAGTGTAAACTGCAGTCACATATTCATGGAGCTAAGATTATATGAGTGAGGTTGCTAATAAATAAAGCAGCATTGAGGTTTAACATGACCATCTTATGGTACTGTGGATAGGAGACAAGCAGACCTCACATAACAGCTGCTAAAATCATTTCAAGCATCATTAACAGCTTACAGTGGAAAGAGATTTAATGTCAAGTACAGTAGTTTATTTAATAGTAGATATACAGTACCAGTCAAAGCCTGGACACACCTTCTCATTCAATGTTTTTTATTTTTTTCTATTTTATCCTACATTGTAAATTAACACTGAAGTCATCTAGACTATGAAGGAACACATGAGGAATTATGTATTAAAAAAATATGTTTTAGATTTTAGATTCTTCAAAGTAGGCACCTTTTGCTTTGATTACAGCTTTGCACACTCTTGGCATT
>JAVDPK010000527.1:291370-306589 GCA_034780415.1 Cichlasoma orientale | reverse complement strand
GGCCAGGTCATGTGACGCAACACTCCATCACCCTCTTTCTTGGTCAGATAGCCCTTACATAGCCTGGAGGTGTGTTTGGGGTCATTTCCTGTTTAAAAAAAACCAAATGGTGGTCCCACTAAACGCAAACCAGATGGGATGGCATGCCGCTGCAGAATGTTGTGGTAGTCGTGCTGGTTAAGTGTGCCTTGGATTTTGAATAAATCACCAACAGTGTCACCAGCAAAGTACTCCCACACACTTCCTCCTCCACCTCTTATCTGCGGTGCTGTTAACTTGCAGTTTCTGAGGCTGGTAACTCTGATGAACTTATCCAGCACAACAGAGGGAACTCTAGGTCTTCCTTTCCTGGGGCAGTCCTGATGAGAGCCAGTTTCATCATAATGTTTTCATCATGATGGTTTTTGTGACTGCACTTGAGGATACTTTCAAAGTTCTTGAAAATTTTGGGATTTACTGACCTTCATTTCTTAAAGTAATGATGAACTGTTGTTTTTCTTTACTTAGTTGAGTTGTTCTTGCCATAATACGGATTAGAATATTACTCAAATAGGGCTATTCACTGTATACCAACTCTACCTCTTCACAACACAACTGATGGTCTCAAACACATTAGGAGGGCAAGAAATTCAAGAAATGAAGGCACAGCTGTTAACTGAAAGCCATTCCAGGTGACTGCCTCATAAAGCTGACTGAGAAAATGCCAAGATGTGCAAAGCTGTCATCTAAACAAGAGATGCCTACTTTGAAGAATCTAAAATCTGAAAATCTCTGGTTTGTTTAACACTTTTTTGTTTACTAAATAATTCCATATGCATTTCTTCATCATTTGGATGACTTTAGTATTAATCTACAGTGCAGACACTTTTTAAATACTCAAATTGAGCACTCATTCACCCAGTCTCATACACTCATACAGCACTTCTATCTATACCTAAACACTTTTTAGCTTTGTAACATTCAATCGATACAATGGGGGCAATTTGAGGTTCAGTATCTTGGCCCAAGGATGCTTCGAGCTGGGTAAAGATCCACCAAACTGCTGATTGGTAAATGCCGCGCTCTACCACCTGAGCCACAGGCAACCCCACGAAGAATGCAGATGGTATGCCGATTGTGCAAGCCTGTTGGTTTAGAATGATTCTGATTTACTAATGGTAGTAAGAATAAAATTTGGCTGGTGTGCACGTTTCATAAATCTGATGGTAATTTTGCACACTTGTTTTTTTGTGCAGGGTAAGAAAGTTTCCATGCGCATATTAGTAAATGAGGGCCAGTATCTCTAAACCACAGTTAGTCTGTACTGAAGCTGAAAATGTGTCTAGTGTACCCATATTATTTAAAGGCTGTTCCTTACAAACTTTCCACATGCTTTGAACTATTTATCAGATAATCAAACTAGTTTTTTACACTCTGTTTTGCTGAGAAAGTATGAAATAGTTTGAAATGAAGTTATGAATAAAATCCAAATATAGATCTTAAAAAGAAAACTACAGCTCTACCAAACTCCAGCTAACATGTCTGTTGTCTATTGAACCCTCAAGCCTACACCCACATTATAGTTTAGATTATTAATCCCAAAATCCCATTTTTCCATCATCCCTCTCCTCTGTCTTCTTCTCCTCCTTTTCACTTCTTTGTTTAGTAATTGTGGATGTGTGTTTTGCAGGATGGTTTAAAAAGAAATATCGGCCCATTTCCATCCTGCTTGTTGCAGCAGAAACAGGAAGTGGAAGACTGTTTTTTAAAAGAGTACTTTAATGTCAGCACGTGCAGTACTTTGTTCTTTTATTCATGGCACACGTGCCAAGCAGGCAGAAGGCCATCTGTGCTTCGCTTTATCACTTTGTGGGACAACCTAATATTGTACATGATGACTATCCCTTGCAGTGTTGCTTGATTTTGCCATTAAACATAATGTGTATTTTACCATTGCATCATTCTGTCTTTCCTCCTCCCCTCCTGTACCATTTTTATGTTTGCCGGTGTTCGCTGTCTGCATATTGTCTCTTGTGTCCTCGGTGTGATGCCTGCTGCGTGTGTTTTCAACAGAATATTAAATTTACTAAGCCCTCCTGAGCTGATGTTTGTTGTGTGTTGTTGTCCCATGTTTGCATCTGTTCAGCCTTATTCTTACTGGGAGACGTTGTCGGTGTCCCTGGCTTATCTGTTGCTTCTGTTAATCGTGCATGTCAACCTTTTTATCACTGCATCATCATCATCATAGACTTTTTTGTCCGGGACATCACTCCTGTTGTAAATTTATTATGTTGATTAATTATACTCATTCCTCTTCATGTTATAATCATGACTATTTAGTACTGTTTAAGCTTATACACTGGCTTTTTAAAATCTTTTTTTATTTTTCACTGGATTGGTTTTATCTTATTCCAGATCTAATGCTTTGATTTTTTGTCTGTTGTCTGTTTGTATTGTGCTCTATGTAAAAAAAAAAATTAACTTGGGCATTCTAAAGTGTGCTATAAAGAAAGATAATTAATGTGCACTCATGCCTGTGTTTACAGGCTGTAAAAACGTGCTCTCTCTCCCCCCACTGTGACCTTGAGAACTCAGATTATCCAACATGGTCAGTTCATCAATAAACAAACTGCCACCCAGTCACATGACTACCAATTTCCCCTCTCTGATCAGAGAGTGAAGATGAATCTATGAGGGTCATCCATATTGACAGAAACCAGTGCAAGAGTAATCCATGCTGGGTTTCAGAGTAAGAAATGCCCAGCGGGCAGAATGGGTGAGTCAATCTCACCACACCATCCAATCCCACAAAGCAGTGTAGAGGGATTAATCCAGATTATCTGCCAATGCTATTCTTAGATATAAATGAAAAATCTCTGGGCCAGATTATGGTTCAAGGAATGCTAAAAAAGACGCCGGGAAATCACATGACCCGTGTTTTGCAGACTTACAAGGACCTACTATCTGTCAGGCGCACTTAATAGTGTACAGTATGAGTGTAAATATATATTCCTTTCATCTCTTTGGCAAAAATGGGGAGCATTGAACGTATCATATATTCAGGAAAAATGGGTATAGTTCAGTGTAGTTTAACATGACAGTATGTCATTTTCCCTGATCCCACTTTTATGAATATCTGAATGTAATATTTTTCTATAGTAGACTCAGCCCTCAGTGACCAGCAGGTGGCATCGGTGAGAGAAACACCTCACTGACTGTTTGACTCTTCACTAGAGGAGCTGTCCTTTCAGCACCACTCTGTCTGCTGCTTCTGGGCATAACCCTGACAAGATTCAAACTGCAGATACACACAACCAGAGAGATTCAAGAAACCTGTGATATCCAAAACTCAACAAGTTTTCAAAAGCAACAGAACATCTGCCTTCACATAAACTGACTTTGTTATGTGAGATCATCTTTCAGGCATGGTGTCTGTTAATTGTGTCTACCTGATATGTTTAATTTGACTAACCAAAATGTATTCCAAAGCCATCCTTGCTGTAATTTGATAATATTAGAGATTTCTTTTAAGTTTTTTTAAGTGGGCCTTCTTCTTTAAAACTTAATTCATAAGTGAAATATTCATTTCTGTTTCATTATTCGACAGCAAGTGCTTTAATGCCAAAGGTCTTAAATGTGACTGGACTTTTTTTTTTCCACAGAACTAATAAAATGTCACAGTGACCCATCTGATGATAATGACAGAAATTAACAATGCGTGCTTCTTGTTGCAGCATTTTTATTAGCTGAGAAAGCTGGGTCATCATGCTCTGCTTTCATTAAAGAGTGAAAGCCTCTGCAGGTTACATCTCACTCACTAATATGTGCAGGCTCCCTGGAATTCCCCCAAAAATCATGACCACCACTAATCTTACATGAGATATATTCACATCATCAAGGTGCAAGGTGCACTGTGACCACAGGCTTTTTTCTTTTTTTTTCTGGGAGTTTTTTTTTTTTTTAGCAAGCTAAGATAAGGTGGACACCATATGGACACAGTGTAAGATCTTACTTGAATGAAATTCAAGCTCTCACAGCTTCAGCCTGGGAGAGGGATTAGAGTGCTCCTACCTCACTTCTTTTTCTCTTTTCCTTTCCACACTTTTTCCCTTTTCCCTACAGTCCTGCCACATTCACATTAGCTGTTGGTGAGAGACAATGCTGGCTAACAATAGACAAAGAGGGTGTCCTTCTGTCTGCTCTTGGCTTCTCCTGGTGAAGAGATGAAAGTTGCGCTCACTGAGTTGTCGTAGAGTTTTTCATGATACAAGTAATCACAGTGTGGTCTGAAGGGCTTTTAAACGTGAGCAGCTGCCATCTATTGATTGCCTCTTTGAAACGTGGAGCACACTTCGCAGTTCTCCCAGATAAGACATGCTCAAATGTGCAAAGTAACGTATTAATGCACACATATAGGCATTAGATTGTATTTGTCAGATTAGTACCATTAAGTACCATTCACAAACCCATCAGTTAGCAAGCTGCATCCAAAGACTGTGTGTGGGTGCATCATACAGACACATATACCTGCTAAGTAGTACTACGTAGTGCTAAGTAACATAAAAAATACTAAACTTCACTCACCAAAAATGGAGTACAGAGTTCTTGGATTGGCTGGTAGTACAATTAACCACACATATCACTACAAACATAGTTGAGAGGTCAGTCACTTGTATTAGATGAGGTGAAGGTTGATTGATATAAGCCTTTGTACAAATTTAACACATGAGCCCTTCCGGTTGTTATGAAGGGTAAATTAGCTCATCAGAATGTCATCCCAAATACTCGGTATCCAGATATACTGTAAGTTCCAGCCTCAAATGCTCTGAGTAGATGTGATTATGATGCTGTTCAGTCTCTCCTACATATAAATTTTGATTTGTTACATTTCAGAGCATGATTGCACTGATGTAAATATATGAGTTGTTTTGCGTCCCCTGCCATGACTTATACTTTAATCGGAGATCTTTGGGATGTTAATGTCACACACACACGGCATTATAGCAACACAGACGTTTGCAGTGTGCATAGTTTGGTGTTGGCTTTGAATCGTTAACATGTCTTTGGCCTACTGTTGGTGACTGGGACATGTTGTTATTGCCAGACAGTGTGCTCAAGTCTATCTGCATTATCTTTGTGCCATTATCTTTTTTGGTCAGTCATGTGCTCACTCTTGGCAGCATCAGCACCGGAGAAAGCAAAGTGAGTGATTGAAGGTCAATGCTGGATAAGCTCAATAATAATAATAACTTTACACTGTCCTTTAATAAAACTGCCTACAAAGTGCTTTCCCCATAGGTAGCCATCATAAAATAAATGTAGCCAAACAACAAAAGAAAAATATCAGCAAAAGAAATCACTGATAAGCAATTTTTTTTAAGTAAAATAAGGGCTCTAGATCTTCAGCGCATGTGTGTGTTGCATCTGTTATGTATTAGTCACCCCTATTGAGGTGTAATTCGTGTGCAGTGCTTTAAGGAGATTAAACGGGAAGAATGTGCTGCACCCTGACCCAGTGCCTGTGGTCAAGTCGGCCATTGTTTTTGATGACAGCTTTTATTAAAGTGAGTGATCGGCTGCTCTCTGACCCCTGTGGTCTGAAGTGGTCAAGGAAAGAGATTAGGCAACTACTTTTGTGGTCAGTGGGCGGCGATGGTTTAAAGCATCAAATACTCAGTTCAGATTAGTTTACGAGGTTTTTGCTTCTTTGAGTCTTTTTAATTTTATTAGGGCCTAATGAAAAAACACCTCACAGGCATTCAGTGCTTGCACTGTATATATTGTTGTCTCAAAGATGATCATCAACCTGCAGCTCACTGCTATGCTAGTTTTTTAATATTAAAATAATTGAGCTGATTGATGTAATGTGCATGAACTAAGCCTAATAGGGCCATAGTAATAATATATATTTTGGAAGGGAAACCGAAACACTTTATAAAATATCCTCAAAATATCCCACACAATATATTGATAAATTGATTAAGAGTTTGTGTTCTTCTACTACCACGCAGCAATTCCCAAAAAATAATTAGCAAATGCAATCTTAATCATAAATTCCCATAACTATTACTACTGGTTTTAACACTACAGTATACTGTAGTTCTGTGGGCGGTTTGTTGCTTTACCTCAGCAGAAGCTGCTGCTCGAATGCAGTGGGTAGGTATAATGAATGTCAAACACTGCACTTCTCTCCAGCGTATTAAAAAAAGAGAGAAATCTATTGAAAAACTAGAATAAAGGCATATTCTGCTCACTGGCTATGCATAAAGATTTGGTCTGGTAATGTTCCCATCATTTGTTGATTGGATAGTTATTGCTGACACACTCCAGAAGCTAGCGCCCACACCTATCTGCCCCCTAATTAGGGCAAAGTTTGATTTAAAGTCAGGTTATTGTAGTTATAAAACACTCAGTAGCCAACTAAGCAAACTGAGTCACCATGAAGTCCATCTGATTCATTGTGTGTGCAGACCACATAGCTATAAACTCAAGTATCTCACTACACTCAATGCATCAAGAGATTAACAGGGTTAGCTGTTGACACATATCAAAGCTGGAGTCGAATAAGAGAGGAAAAAATTGCAGCAGCTCCCATCACCTGAGATTATTCTCATATGGTTGGAGGTGAGCATGGGAGTCAATGCAAAGAGGATGTTATGGCTGGAGCCTAACCACCCTGCTCTAGTCCTCTATACTGGGCTAGTTATGCTTATCTTGGAGAGAAATAGAGAAAGAGAGCCATCTAGGGAAAAGGACAGAGAGAACAGGAGGGAGGGAGGGAGGATAGAGATCCTGCGCCTGCTCATAGTGAGCACAGCAAGTGCAGCTTTCATCCGCAGCGGAGGCTGAAGCTGAGGCAGAGAGAGTTTGAGTGAGCAAACAGAAGCTTGAAGTGACAGTGCGAGAGCCTAATAGAAAGGGGACCGGGCTTAAAAAAAGGAGCAGCAGCTAGCCATGTTGGCATTTATTTGCGATTACTAGCCCTCCTGCTTCTGCTGCATGCTGCAGCTTGCTTTGCGAATGTTGCAGTGCAGGTCACCTCCTTCTCTTTTGGGAAAACTGAAGAACCCCAGGGAGGTGTGAATTTCTGGCACAAGTGCTCAGCACTGCGGCATCTTGATCCAAGCGGGGGAATGTAGCAGCGAGGTTGGAAAAAGCCGAGGATCATCCGTCCAGACTTTGGTTCCCTACCATCCATCAGTCTGTGCATCCACTCTTCCCTTCTTCTCCTTGTGCATCTCTCCTGCTCTGTGTATGGGAGGTGAGGCACTGGCAGGCTGTCAGTCAGCATGCGGCGGTGTGAACGGGCAGCCCAGTGCCCACAACATGCTATGGACATCAGACACTCCTCGCTGTACTAATGAAAGGCTTCAAGCTCGCCTGGTAAGAAACGACAGAGAGATATGGCATTGAATGTGTGTATTTGAAATGGAACCCTTTTTTTTTTTTTTTTTACCAAATAACTTTGAGGTTGTCGTGATTGGAAAGCACAACTCAGTCCGGGGTCTAGATGTCTGAGGCTATTTTCTGATATCATCTGTGGCTTTAATGGCATATGTCACCCTAAGATGACATTCTTTTAGCAGGGCTTGATGGACAGTCATATATAACTGTGCTTTGTAAATCAAGCACATATCCATCTGTCTAATGCCTGTATATTTCTACATGGTTATGTAAATCACTAGAAACCGGTATTTAACGAGGGCTAGATCAGGATCAGTACGCTGTGACCAGAGTGTGTACATCCAGTGGGGCCAGTGTGGTGTAGCGTGTTTTTTCCGCTGTGACTATAGCGACCCTGCTCTGCTCCCCTCTGGCTGGCTCAGTGTGAAGGGAGCAGCTGAGGAGAAGCACTCACGTGGCTGCCTGGAAAAGAGCAGGCACATGCTCCCTCCGTCTCTCCCGGCTTTCGTGCTTGCCTTCTTCAATGCTTGGTTTCCTGCTCCCTTCTTATCTCACATGGACACACAGATTCACCACCAGCAAGTGTCCCTACTCTCACTTTCTTTTTTAACCTGTCTTGCTATAGCGTGCACTCCCTGTGCACTTTTCTATCGTCCCTCCTTTTATCCTCTCCTCCCCCTGTGTTTGTTTATGCTCCTCCTCCTCCTCTTGCTTGATATTTTTAGAGACGAATTACGGCGCACTGCAGGAAGAAAAAAAACTAGAGAGGGAGCAGTTTCGACAACGTGCGTCCCGCTTCCTTCCTTCCTTCTTTCCTTCCTTTCTTCCTTCTCACTTTCATGAGGACTTCTTCTTCCTGCAGGACCTCTTATTTTCCCTAACGTCTCTCTCTGTGTTTCCCCGCGTCCTTCTCTTTTTCATCTCTTCTTTGCTCTCATTTTTTTATACATTTCAGATATATCACATAAACCACCATCATTTCAAGCTGCAGACAGCAGCTTTGAAATTTTCCTCTTAGGCAGTTGTAAAATGAATCCGATTGAGTGCATACATTCCTATATATGCATGTCAGCCAGTGTGTCTTCCTGTTTGTGTACATGTGCAGAAAGACCGAAATTTAAACATGCAACAACAACAGCAACAAGCATAAGGAACACAGTGGATGTGGCTTTTGAGAAGCCACTTCATGTTTTATGTTATGGGTATTTTATATTGTGTATTTATTGTGATTTACATTTTATCTTGGATTTGTAGTATTATTGAGATGTTTTGAGTTTTTATGTCTGCTATCTTAGCTAGGTCCCTCTTGTAAAAGAGAGTGGTGGTCCTCTGTGGTCTCAGTGGGACTTCCTGGTACAATAAAAAAATAAATAATAATAATAATATGCCTCCTGACTCAAGGGCTTCTCTCATTGCATAGGGTAGAAATACTGATAAGCCTGGGTCTGTCCTCTTTTAATCTGTTTGCAGCATCCTGACAGCTTAGCTTACTTTATATTAAATTGCCATCTGTTAGCAACCCATAGTTCTACACATTAAAGTGACGTGTTTGGCTGGCTAGCGTGCAAGCCCTTCTATTGTAGTGTATAAACACATCTACATGCTATATGCGTTTACGTTGTAATCAAGAATGCGTGTTTATGATCTGTTGGCTACTTCAGATTTATCACTGAGATAATCTAGCGCTAAACTCACTGCTGTCGGTGTTTATTACACTATTCTCTATTCTTCAAGAGGCAATCTGCTATGTAGACAAAAGTGTGACCTACAGGTCCACACCTTTGTCACTGCATTTGTTATTAGGGTTATAAACCAGCACTGGACACACAGTGCTTATTAATCTTCACTGGATATGTACTCGTCAATGTATTGAAGAAATCTGGTGTTTGTTGATGTCAACCTCTTTTGTTTTTGTTTTGTTTTTTAACATCACTTACTTATCGGGTGACAAGGAATAGACAAGAAGAAAAAAGAGGATGTGTGCGCACATGTTTGTGTGTGTGAGAAAGGGGGGAAAAGGAGGAGGATTGCTCAGGATTTGGCAATGTCCACACTGTATGGATGTTTGCTCTTGGTATGACATTTCGCGTGACTTAAATCTGCACACAAATACACATGCATGCACTCACGCGCAGATGTGCACATACAGCCAACTGCAGCAGCTGTAGCAACAAGGCACTGACAGCAGGCTAGAGCCGGAGCTTACTCACTGCACGTGGCACAAGCCAGTTGTTGCTGCAGGATAGTTGGACAGACTATGAGTGCAGGCTTGCATACAGAAACGTGTGTGTTCTGCTTCAGCCCAAACATGTCTAGTTAGCGGTTCAGCTCCTCTGTCTTCAGCATCATTACCGATCACTGGAGGTGAACGCGCATACCCCACCTTCATGTCATGCTCGGACAACAGCGGAGCAAATGACATTGGGGAGTCTTCCATCCACAACTTTGGTTTTTATTGCCCTCTGAGGCTGCAGTACAGAGCTCTGTCACAACCTCAATTATCTACATATATTTCCTGTGTTTGCATACAAAGCTGTCATACACAGAAACAAAGCGGCAGGGATATTTGAATACTTGCATCCAGCAAAACATTTGCATGGATGCTTTACTGTAGATCCTCGCATGCATGCATAGAATCCAAAGCCTTGGGCATTTAATATCCAATGCTGAGCTCTCTGGGCTATTTTAGGATGACTTGAAAATTGTAGCTCCCAGGCCTCTGTACAGAGAACATTTACTTTAATACAGTATATGCATAGAGAGTGAGAAGCAAAAGACTGCACCTTCATGTGAACTGCTGATTGTGCAGCTAGTCCTTGAGAGCTTTTATAGGCATCAGACGTGATTATTAAACACCTTGCATAGAAAACAAAACCCTGAAATGTCAAGAGTCAAGATTTTATAAGGAATAAATGTGGCGTCTTGGACCTAGCTGCAGCCTTAGAAATAGAGCACTGCACCTTCTGACAAGGCCACAGTGGACATCCCAGTTTATAAGAGGGGCTCCACAGTGTAGAGAAACTGCAGAAGGCTTTCCTGTCTGGCCTCAGCTTATTAACTCTCTCTTCCCTTCTCTCTTTTGACCCCCATCCCCTGTTTACTTATTTTATTACTGCATCCTTCCCACAAGCCATTTGTCATCACTGATTATACTCTGTACCGCTCCCCAGGCTGCATCCGATGAAGCCAGATTTTTTTCTGTCTGCAGAGTGAGTGGATATGATTGACGAAGCCAAAATTATTGATTCACAAAGTCAATGAAAAAAGGCAGTGACACTTACATAACAGCACTTAGTGATATGCGACTAATGCCTGCATTGGCAGTTCAGGGCTCAGGTTATCTAAGTAGGAAGACCAGGAAGTTTGGTCATATGTGAATTAATTCTAAGAAATAATATTTTAGATAATATATATTTTATATATTTTTTTGGCAACAGAGGTATACTGCAACCTAAAAGCTCCACATTCATTAGAGTATGAATATTTCAATAACCAGATAGCATCGTGTGGCAGACATATGCAATATTTCAGCTTCACGCTGTCACCATCAGCCTCTCTCGGAAGGATGTAAAAACAGCAAAACACTGTGTGGTTCCTCACAGTTACCAGGAAGAAATCATAATATATTAGTGAAACAAAGACACTATAATGAGCCTGGTGACCCACATACAGGTTCAGATGTCTCATAAAGAGCTTTGAATAGTTGGGGGCAAAAAGTATGTGACTCAAATAGTGGTAGCTCAATAAATGGATGTATGATCCACAGCAATTTGGAGGTGATGCGTATTAGTGTCTCTGAGAGGAGGAGAAGTTTTGAGATCATCAAGGAGATATCCAGAGTCACTAGAATGTCTGATATAAGAATTCTTAGCAAACAAGTCAATATTCATGCAATGGAGATAATGGTACTGATATTGTATTTTGCAGCATTACTTTAGGCAGATTAGTCATTTATTTATGCATACATGTGTGCACCAATTCAGATATAGCTTTTGGGGAACTGCAGAACTTATTTCTAATGCTAATTGACTCAAATATGAACTTGAGGTTGACTTATAGCACAGAAAAGAATGAAAACATGTAGACAGGAGAAGTTTGTCTCTAATAATGTGCTTGAAGAACTGGCATTCACTAATTATTAACCTCAGATTTCTGTTAGACAGACTAATCAAATACTCAGATCAGCTTAATTTTAGGATAGAAGTGCAGCATAACAGCAAGGGAACACCAGGCTGTTTCCTATTTTTCTCATCAAAAGATTTAATTACATATTTCAAATCTTGTCATAGTAACACTTGTTACTTGTTTGACTTTAAAACTTAAAAAATATTTTGACCCCTACATTTCCTTACTTCACTTTGTTTCTCTACCTTTGCGCCCCTCACCCTCCCTCCTGCCCAGCGCATTGTCACCCAGCCTGCTTCCTTCCGCCTGTGTATCCCTTGCAGATGGCAGTGGCTTTGCCACGTTCCACTGGGACAAAGTGTCCTACAGGGGCCTAATCCGGTTGCCACTTTCCCATCCCTTCCTGTCCCTCTTTGACACCTTAAGTTCTCAAATTACCTCATCAAGCTGTGGTTTGGAATATAATTCAGCATGTTTAATTGTATCAGCTTTTAAAACAGGTTCTTGTACCCAGAGGTGACAGCTTCAATGAGAACCCAAAAATTGTTACCGGCCTGCCTATGTTAGGTTGTCGCACAGAGAGGATAATTAAGCATTTTAATTAAGCCTGGGACTAAAGTTATGCTTGTGGGAATAGATTTAAATAGTTTTAGGAAAGGTAACGACCTATATTATGCCCAGCATATTTTTTTACAGCGTGGACACAGTACGTTGATGCAGAAAGTGTTGTCAGTCTCTCTTTCTTTGGTCAAAAAATGGAGACACCAACCATCAGCTTAAACTCTCAGGCTTTGTAGATGGCTAATTGTGTGTTTCAATACTTAATGCATCAGCATCCCCCCTGACTGACTCACAAACACACCACCCTCCAGCTCTCTCCTTCTCCCTCTACTTGGGAACATTTCAAGTGGCGATGCACATGAATGGCTTGACGGGCTGCCATGGTAACTGCACGGCTGACACAGTTGGGCTGACAGACATTTCCGACCCAGCAAGGCATCGTCACATTGGTGTTGTCATGGCAACTCTGTAAACAGCACGCCTTCCTCTCAAAAAGATGGAGAAAATCATAGGAGTCTTTAACATTTGGGGTGTGTTTTGTGTACATCTTCAGCAGAACTAATTGGAGGAAATCAAATTAATTTTTTTTAAATCTGTCAATCATCATTAAGCAAAGCAGCAGCTATGTGCACATGGCTGTTCATTCCATACCATGTCTGTGAGTGTGTGGTCAATTTGACCATCTGTGTATCCCCTGGGTTCAACAACAATGAGAACAGAGGTTCTCTAAGTAGGTCACTTGTTGGTGTGAGGCTGGGCAGGCTTATCTCGGCACACAGTAGTCCAGCTCAGTGGACCAGCTCCCTTTGTTCCACAGCACAGCTCCGCTGAGTTCTCCCACAGAGGCAGCCAGCAATGCTGCAGCCCCAGGGTCAAGTCTTTCCAGCAGCACGGCTAAAGGTTCAGTTTGCTTCTTTTTAGAGACACAGAGGTGATTACCGATTGTGGTAACCTGCATGTGTGAATGGATGTGAATGTGAATTCATTACCTTAAAATTAGTTTCCCTGGCATGAGCATATGGAAGGTTCCTGTTGTTCTAGGGTTATTATGACACAACGATGTGCTGTTGGAAGTAAATTGTATATATAGTTAAATATGATGCTTGAACTAGTAAACATAAATAGGATTTTTTTAAGGTTCTGCTGCACGTTTAAATACATATACATATTTTAAAGAGAAAAGGGAGCGTGGACACGCTAGAAATTGGAAAACAAAGGCCAACATAATGATACTTTTTATGGCAAGCAGAGGTAGGAAGAGCAAACATTAATTAATTAGGCTTAAAAACTTTGAGTAGGTTGTGACATACATGAAGCCTGTGACTAATGAGTGAGTTGAGGTTCTGAGTCACAGCAACAGACCTACGGGAAGCATCAGACTTACATGAAGAGATGAGACTGCACCCTTCTACATAAGAACACATGAAATAAACATAAATGCTGTGGCACCCTGTAGCAGTGGCAAAAATGGCTGCATGAAAATGGGACTAGTGTGACTATGAGTCATCACTGCAAACAGCTTAGTGGGACTTAGGCAATATTTATTTTGTTATTTACACATACGCTTTTCCTACTGTGAGATGTGAAATCCATCACATCCTCTGACATCACTGGTATGACTCAAACGTCCAGAAAATAAAATACCAAATTTGTGTAACTGTGCACGTTTCATAATTGGAGCTTAAGCATGCATTAATGAAACATCATTAAAATATAATGTAACTGTCCATAAAAATCATGTGTTTTTACTCCTTAAGGGGAAAGTATTGTAAGTTCATCTGAAGTTTAAATCACCATTGCCTTTTATATTCAGGGGCATGTTTGATTATTGCTGCACTATTTAAAATGCAAAGCAGTCAGAGGTAAAATCAAATTCAGGAAGCACTTCACACTATAACAGGAATGACTGACGACAATCAATATTTGTTGGATATGTACAGGATAATGAGTATCAACAGTCATAACTAGTATCATTTCTAGTATCAAAGAAAAAGATTGTGGCTATGTGTGTCTGTGAAACATGAAATTTGTTTACCACAGGGAAATGGGTGGCTTGTTATGTGATTTTGAAGGAGCTTCCAGTGTAAAGTGACCTGAATGCCGGTGATGTCAGCCCCTCCAATTCATGAAACACATGAATAATTGAGGAAGAAGCAGGCTCAGTGCACCAGCACTGGGTAGAAGTGGAATGCAAAGTGAAAGCCATCTCTTTCCTCATTAGCTCTGTCTCTCACCCGCTCTCTCTCTACCCTGGCTCGCACGTTCTCATTCAGTCTCTTCTATCTATTGTCAGTCTGCAGCCGTGAAATTCTGTGAACCAGCAGCAGCAATCGCGAGAGAAGAGCCTTTGCTTGGATACTAGGAGAGGCAGTCAGCAGACAGATGATCCAATGGCTGGGAGAGCGGAGGAAGAAAAGGGGGGAATGGAAAAGTGCAGGTTGCTAAGAGAGAACGGGAGCTTATCAGCCTGTATTTGACAAAGGAGAAGCGAGTAAATGACAGAAAGAGAAAAACGAGGTCTGATATCAGGCTTCGGTGACTTCTCTCCATCCGCTGGGAAAAATATGTTCTTTTTATCTCGCTCTGCCGCGTCTGCTTCCTCCTTCTTTACCTCTCATCCTCCTGGCATGCTCCGGAACTCATCCACCCTCCTCCCCTTTATCCCTCATCCCTCTCTCTTCATCCACCTCCTCTCTCCTTCTTCCTTTTCCTCACCCGAAGCTCCCGCTGCGTGAATGAAGCCATTTGAAAGGGGCTGATCGCTGTGGAGTGGCTCTCTACATGGCTACAAGCAGGTTAGTTCTGGGAACAACTGCCCGCATACCTGCCTGCATTCAGACAGACCTACACAGAGCCTGCATAATGATGAGTTTCCCTGCTTGGATCAACACGTTCTATTTAGAAGGAGAATCCTAGGAGGGTGAGAGCTGCACCTCAGACCACCAATGTGTCTTCTTTGACAGGTGGTGTTAAGGGCAATGTAAGCTGGTTATTAGGAGATCAGAGCTGGCTGGGGGAAGATCAGTGGCCCTAAGCCTGCTGAAGAAAATCTCCCTGCCTGCTTCTCCCATTGCTCTCTCTCTCTCTCTCTCTCTCTCTCTCTCTCTCTCTCTCTCTCTCTCTCTCTCTCTCTCTCTCTCTCTCACTCTC
>JAVDPK010000527.1:266401-289178 GCA_034780415.1 Cichlasoma orientale | reverse complement strand
ACGAGTTGTTGGAGTTCTTTTCATGCATCTGTGTGCTAGTTTCTGTGCCTGCTTCGTGGAGTCATTCATAGAACCGGGAATAATAAAGTTGCCGAACTGGAGACGGAGTCTTGTCTTTTTAAGAGGGCAACACGTGTAAGTTTGCCCAGTGTGTCATGTCTGTTACACGACATTTTCATATGACATGATAACTGTAACAGCCTTGTCTATCAATCTACAGCTGAACTCTGTGTTTGTCATTACTTACGTTTCCCCAGAGCTAATGCTTCGACAGGTCCTCGCTTTGTGTCTCAGTGTTGTGTTTCATGAAGGAGTTCAGAACAAAGCACTTGTGGCTGATGCTTTTGTGTGCTCTTCTCCAGGCCAGTGTAGGCTGCATGTTCGCTCTGTCCACACTTAGCTTGCTGGTTCAAAGAGCAAACTCCTGTGTGAATAAGCGATTGGGTTTAGTCATTCATATGCTGATGACGGATTCCGTGTTTCCATTGTTTACTGCCATGTATCTGGAAAGGCGAGGTGATTCATGCATTCCTTTTACTACAAACAACAAGCGAGGGTCCCTGTACCAGACAGATCCCGCCATGTTTTGCATGCAGGGACTTTATAAGAAATGAGTCATTTTTGTTATCGCTATCTCTTTGTTAGTTTTGGTTACCCAACAACATTTCTTAAACATGTATTACTTCTCAGGCAGTCCTTACAGAATGTACCACAATAGATCCATTATTTTTATGTAGCTAATATTTTTGTTTGGCGGTGCTACCGAGCCACTGGTCAAGACTACATTGTAGTATCCAAGGATATTGACTTCTATATAATTAACTAATTAACTTCATAGGATCAGATGGAAACTCCATCCAGTCTTGCACCTCTAACCTAGACCTATGATGTGTGAGTGAGAGTGACCAGCTAGGATGTGGCATAAAAAAATAACACCACAGGCACATTTATGAAGACTGGTGCATGCCCATGCTACAGTCCTGAAATGAAAACAATAGGATGCTTTTTCTGCAAGATGTTGCAGGTGCATAAAGGCTAAAAACAGGTCATTTTAGCCCATTGCTAGGTGCTTACCAGGCAGTCTGATGGTGTACAAGCTGCTTTGGGTTGCTCCCTTATTCACAAGGGGTCACCACAGCAGGTAGCACATGTTTGATTTGGTATATTTTTACGCCGAATGCCCTTCCTGACACAACCACAAAGGGATTTGTGTGTGCTCCTGTGGGATCTTTCACTTATTTGGCTCCATAGTGTAGTGGTTTACACTTGTAGTGTAAACCTGATGATGTAATATGCCATGCATAAATGAAGTTTTGTGGATATAAATTAGATGTTACTCTTGTGAAATAAGAATGATATAGATGCATAAATGCTAAAAACAAGTCATACTAGTCCATTGCTAGGTGGTTCCTAGGTAACACGATATTTGGTTTTGAAATGAACTTTTAGGGGCCTAAGATGTGCCTGTGTGCTCAGCTCCTGATTGTATAGGAGTTAGCAGCCAAAGAAACAAAAAAATGCGCAGATAACGATTTCATGTCTTGTAGTAAGATGCTCTATTTGGATGCAAAGGCAAGGAAACAGGAACATTTCTGTAGTATATGCGCAGAAAATGTGTTTGTGGCTGCAGTTATTGGAACGTTGACAGCACAGACAAGTGACTGTCTGTGGACTGTCTTGGAATAGGATGCAGGTTTGGTGTGCCATGAGGTCCATAAGTCCCATTCTGTAGCTATAATATTTTGATATATTGTTAATACATCAATTTGATGTACTTGAATAAATGCTGTGCAAACCATCTTCTATAGTGTGATACAGTGTGTGTACTTGTCTCGCTTAGTTTGCTACTTTCCCGGTTGATAATTGGTGATAGCTGTCACATTTATGCAGAAAGTACTGATTACAAGTCAGCTCTTGCTGTCAAGTGGTACATGCTGCACAGGATGAAAATTTGATTAAATTAAATTGCATTTTTGGGCATCACTTTGTGTTTATGCTTTCTGATACATTCTGATACATTGTTGAGAAAACACTAGAATTGTTTGAATTGGTTTGGAATGGTTTGTAGGGCTAGCTAAAAAATTTGTCATTGATCAAATACAAAACGTTCCTAAGGAAAGGCTCAGCCCATACTACAGTTTTAAGGGTGGTGTGGGGTAACAGGGTTTGCATCCAACCCAGTAATGAAAAAAAAATGAAAAAGACCCCCCCACCACCCACCCACACCCTCCACCCAGTGTTTGTAATGACCCATCATGACATCCCTCCAAGAGCTAAACAAAAACACACATTTTCTATCTGACCAAACATAAAGGATGTTCACTGAACTCCTTTGTGCTTCCTGTTGGTTTACATGTCCACCAGCAGCAGTGAACACAATAGCCATCTTCCACCACAAATGTGCCACAGTTTTTGCCATTCTGCATGCACCAAGCGCAGTTGCCCGCAGGCTTTCCCACATTGTTTTGTAGTCCTGACAAAAACCTGCTTACATTATAAAAAATGGATACCCTTGCAAAACCATACATTCACCTTTATAGAAAAACAACACAGGTGAATAACAATTGCCAGAGTGAGTGGCTGTTGTGTTTGTTATTTAGTACGTGATCCTTTATGCAGCAGAGTTCTGGTTTGGGCATTAGCTCTGCTAAACTCAAAGGACTGCCTGATTTTCCAACTTGCAGGTGTTCTGCATGTGTGTGTAACTCTGCAAATCTTCTGGCTGAGACAGAGATCATACCACATGTTGAACATCAGTGCAGCCAGCTGCAAGCCTTGATAGCATGCATCAGATCCCCTGATTTATGGCAACTTCAAAAATTCATATGAAATATAAAAAAAAGTGGGGGGGCAGAAGATGCAGTAAAAAGGCCCTATAGAAATGCTGAGAGTACAAAGCTAAACTGTAGCTCTGCACTAAAATTTCATCTAGCGTTCCTTTACCTTTTGAGCATTAGCAGAAATGAATGTACACTTAAAATTGTAAATGTTCACCAGTGAGTGGCTTTTAAGGATTTCTTTGCCATTAATTTATTATTAATGGTGTCAGTAAGGAGTGCACAATGTATATTGTGCACAAAATGATCATCAAATGAAAAAAACAACTTTTGGTAATAACATGTATTGCTGTCAAATGCGTGCATTATTTATCCCAGTGAGTTAACAGAGGTGAAAGCTCTGTGATGTCTTTGTCTTTTAAAATCAAGCCCGTACTGTATTGGTACAGCAGCATCTGACAGTCAGACAGAAACTGTCAACACTGCTCTCTATGATTCAGGGCTCCAAGCTGCAGTGAAGACCTAAATGTAACAGTAGATCAGTAATTCATGACCACTAACAGCAGCCATCGACTGACGTAATGGCTTGCATAACGCCATGTCAAGTAACCAGGCCTGGCAGACACACTGTCACACAGATCACTTACAGGGCCTTTTGTTAGCTTCTGTCATTAGGAGGAGAAGGCTTCTTGCTCAGCCAGAGATGTTTGTGATAGTCTGGTGCTGGATCACAGAGGCGACCAGATAGGAACCTTGTGTACAGTGAAAGGTCTGGGACTGCATGCAAAGCAGAAATAGACAGGTTAGTAAATATGAAAGTGAAGATAATTCAAATGAAATGATTTTTCAAAACATTTCTTAATGAGGATGAGCTCAAGATACAGACTTTGCACACTCCTGTTGCCACATTAGTGAGAAGCTCCTGTTTAACTTACTCCATTTGGTTTCCTCATTGCGTCTTTTGTTGTTGTTGTTTTTGAGTTCCCGTAATAGCTTGGCCATTATTAGCCAGGTTAGCACATGGGGCTTCAAGCCTATTAAGCCTCAAATGATGTAAGTCTGAGCAAACAGTGTACGTGTTGTGCTCCTGTCCACACTGACCTGTAACTCAGCGCTGTCATGCACAATCACATTGGAATGAATCCTTTTCTTTTTCTCTTTTTTTCAGCACTGCCAGTAACTCAAACAAGAGCACGCCCGCCTGCTCACCAGTCCTGCGTAAACGCTCGCGCTCTCCCACACCACAGAGCCAGGAGGGTGAGAACATGGTGGAGAAGGGTTCAGACCACTCCTCTGACAAGTCCCCCTCCACGCCTGAGCAGGTTGTCCAGAGAACGTACTCTGTGCAGTCAGCACGAAGCGGAGGAAAGAACTCAAAGGTGAGTGACCTGGAAACGCGCCTTTTTATCTGCTTGATGCATCGTCTGGGATCTGATGAAATGGAAATACAGTTTGAAACGTGGTGCACTTTCACTGACGTGAAATAAAAAATAAAAAAACCTTTAGGATCTAGCGCTCAGCCCTTATGAGCAGTGTCTCCTTTCCTCTAAAAACAGTCAGAGCTGCAAAGAGAGATTCCCCATACAACTCCACAACACTTTGTGCCACATAGAGCTGCTTCACAGTGGGACACCAGGTGTCAGTATCACAGACAAAGATCAAGGTGAGATGGGCAGGATTGGGCCTAAGTGGAACACTAAGTAATACCCATCAGCAATAAATTATACATTACGAGTCAATTAAACTGTTGTAAATAGTTATTTTAATGTAATGGAATTATCATTTATAAACATTTGTTTATTAGTAGTAATGTTTAACAAATTTGTGTAATAAAAACTGCTAACTTTGTACTATGTAAATTACAACTGTAAATTACTGCTGTTTTGTCAGAAATAAGCACGAGGTGTGGGTGCTGTGAGGCACCTGTTGCAACAATAATAATGAAAACTGATCCGCTCATATGGAAGAATAGGGACCGCTTGGCAAATGAACTGAGTACACTATCCCTTAACGGGCGTCCAAACAGGAAGCAACTAGCCGCAGTGCAGCAACCAGACAACACATGAAGTGAATGACATTCGGTGACTTCAAGCGACAACAGGTGAAATAGGCGCTATCGGGTCCTGAGTTAAACTTTTCTCAGCTTTGGGGTAAGCGATTGATGCAACTACCAGTAATGGCAAAGGGTACTGTTACTCGACATGAGACAGAGTGTTAAATGCATAAGAGGTTTACCTAGGCAACCGCAGCCTGGAGTTTAATGTCAGCTACAAAGCAATGCGCAGGGACGCATTTTAACCAAGAACTGAAGTTTTAAAGCTGTAGCTCTACAATAACCACATAAATAATGTTAATAGATGTCTTACAAACCAATTATTAGGCAATTAGTAAACATTGTTCATTTTAATTGTGTGTTAAAAGTAAAAAGTTTAAAGAACTAATCTATTTAACAACAGTCTATATTATAAAATGTTATTGGCTCACAATATTCCTTTGAAACTATCATCTTTGAACTAAAACCTAAGCAGTACACATTACGACTCGTTATACTCGAGTTGTTCATTGTAATTGTGGCTTCTGGAGAATATATGGTTTTACAATCTGAACGTTTACGCGCAGTAAGAATATAAGCTTGTAGAAACCGGACATGAATCAGTAAGACGGCGGCAAAATGAGTTTAGCAACTATTTGCTTTGCTCAGAGATTTCTGTGATTTTGTTCCTGCCATATTGCACCGCAATCATTTGCGCCACAGACTCTGAACACGAATTTCCTTCACTGAGATTACAATAAAGGATGAAAGGGACGGTTGATGCTGTCATTCAGCCCAAGCTGTGCCTGTTAACAGAGTAAATTGATTTTAGCTTAACTAAACAATAAAACCAAACCTGGAAATGAGTTGCATTGACAGAATATTGGTGCCTTTACACTCAGCAAAGTGGTTTCAAATCAAAGCCTAAGACTTCTTGTATTGATTTGTTGTGTGTAGCTTTCAAGTGTTGTAGCTCCTTTTTTTGGACCTATCTACCTTCTCATCTGCATCTCTGTTCACAAGTAAACTCACTGTTGGATTAAATCTTTCAAAGTCAGGTCTTCTCACAGAAGATATAAGCCATCACACTCCATTTTTCTTTTTTCTTTTTTCTTTAAATTTTCCTCATCTGTCTCCGCTGATCTCTAGTCACTCTGGTTTTTTGGGGTTTATTTGGAGATCGTTCTCATTTCTCCGCAACACATTGTGCACGCCTTCTCACTGCGCTGCTGCTGCTGCGTGCCATAATGATAATGCGTGCCATCTGATAAAGACTGTTCAGCTCTTCTGTTGGTACTGTCAGCTGTTTCTTCTTGCAGTTTGTTTCGTTTTGTTTTCATTTTTCTATCTGATTTTTTTTTCTTTGTTCTTCTCCTGATTGCATGCTAGTCTCACAAGCGACTTTCCAAAGTAAGCATTACTCTTTTTTTCTGTTCTGATATTTCTGTGCCCACTTTCCCTCTGCAACACCTGCTGTCTTGTGAGCTGCGCTGTGAAAAAGAAAAAAAAAAAAAGGTGCCCGAGTCCTGTAATGGAATGCTTCACCCTGAAACCCAGCTTGCCCCTGTGCACACTGCAACCGTTGCAAGCCCCATCTGCACCCTTCATCACAGCAGATGGGCTTTTCTTGCAATACCAATAACCCCACGCAACCTCACTCACTTCCTTTTCTTTTCCTCTTTCCTTTCTGGTGATTTTATATGATATAAGTTTCTAAATGTCACATCAGGTTAGGCTTTTTTGCTATTCAGATGTAGAGGAATAAAATAAATAAATATTGCAAATAATTGTCCAAACTCCTTTCTCCCCTTCCCCTGTTCCCTGCCTGGGCCTTTGTCCCATAACTCTCTTTACAAACTTATCTCGCTGTTACACTGAGGTAATGAGCGCTTTATATCTGTCATGCTGTGTACTGTAATTCCCTTGCTGTAGAAGGATCAACTCCTTAAAATCCTGCCAGCATCCTAGTCCAGAGCGCCAGGACCGCATCATTATTTGAGCAGCCTCTCTGTTGTCACATGAAAGAATTTCATCTTCTCTCTTTTTTTTTTTTTTTTTTTTCCTGCAGCACAGGCCCAAAATCCTCCAGACTGCGGTCACGTTTTGGTGCATCGCCTATACTGTCGCACCATCATCTAATTTGCTACATGTCGTGCTTGTCCCACTTTTACATGTCAGTCATTGAGTTTATAACCTGGCTATACTCTGAGTCAGTGCATAGGGTCTGATAAAAAGCTATTTTTTGCCATAAATTAATAGAAACGGGCAGAAATGGGACAGTGAGTTAGCAAATGGGAGTTTTGTGTGAAGAGAGCCCTGCGCTGCGCAGTCACACAATCAGTTTAATTCACACACATACACACACACACACAGAGATCCTAATTGATTAAATCACTCCTCTTTCATGTGCCACAGTTCAAACCTTCTCCACCCCCCCACCCTCAACCCTTTTGCAATACCCCCTATATGAGCCTGTGTGCCCTGCAGTGGTCACATGACCCCAGGGATGGCATTAGGACCAAGCAACGTGAGCTTGAGCGCCCCAACCCTAATGCGGTGCAAATAAAAGATGCATTTGATGGGAAAAAATGATTTGCTGTGCCTCTCTGCGAGAATGCATAAATGATGACAATAGCGATGATGATGATGTAATGCTAATCAATCAGGCATCTAATGTAGCATATGAAGCTAGACGGAGAGGGAAATTTAGCCACTGGTCAGCCCCCTGACCAGTGACAGTGGTATTGGCAGTTTTGTTTCAGAGTTGTATCTGAGCCACAAACTCTTATGATATCAGTGTCTCTCATTTTCCATTCCTTTCTGTGTTTGTGTTGCTCATTGCTTTGGTTAACATTTTTGTTTTCTCTTTAATTTTCTTTCAGTATGACAGGCTAAACCTGATTAAAGTAAGCATTTCTTCTTGTTTTCATTTGACCCATTGGCAATCCCTGCTGACTCCCATTAAATCCCTTAGGCCACCACTTCCCCTAGAGAGGTGGATTTATAGTTTCTGTCCCTCGTGTCCTTTCCAGTGCTCCCCACCCTCTGAATCAATGTGAAAGGACCGTGATTTCGTTCAAAAATGTTTTTACATTTGCGGAGCTATTTTTTTTTCCCCGAGCAGGAAAATATTTTTTTAATACACACCGCCACATGTCCTGAAAGCCCCCCCCCCCACCCCTCAATCACGACCTCCCTATCATCCAGTCACCGAAAATCAAGCACAACGGCACATGCATACATGCACGCCTTGCCCAGACAGCAGCCTCTGAGTATTTCCTCTCTTGTGTCTCTGTCACCTTCAAATCAGATTAGCTCACGTTAGCCCAGCTATCATCACAGCCAGGCCTCGGGCCTGCTACTGCAGCTCAGCGCTAACTGACACCACACACACCAGAAAGGCAGGAAACCCTGTCGGGCACAAAGAAGACTCTGCTGAACCCAGAGAGGAAAGAAAAAAACCTGAAATATTTCTGGGTCTTGAAATGACTGTTTTGCAGTATTTAGGGCTTCATCATCATCAACATCATCAATTTTTTTGTTTGGTTGTTTTTCTGTGGTCTTGCCACAACTCATTATGAATTATCTGTAAAGCAGGTTAATGAGATTTTGTTGCCAGTTTAAGAGCCATCAAGTGAATTCAACTGTAGTCACCGTATAAGTAAAAAGATAAGATGTTGATATATGACTGCATACTGACTGTTCCTTCTTGTAATATAGTGATTGATGTTTTGTGTAGTTTAGTCAGGCTGAGAGATTTGGCTTACTGCGCCAGTTTGTTTTTGTTTTCAACTTTAAATAGTCTTCTGTCAGCCGTCCCTCTGTCGCCAGACACACGCTGTATGATGCACTTTTTCCTCTTTAGTCCCTTTCTTCTCCCTTATGAAAACCCCCTTCTTTGTTCTACCCTTTGAATGATCACCTGCATGTTCCCTCTCTGGGACTTTTGCTTTTAGACTGTTAAGAGTTGAAAGTTTTCTTCTTCTGTGGCTGGAAAAATTTGTGAATTTTATTAGTGATTGAGGCTTTATCTCTGCTGCCCTCTGCTGCTGTAAAACTGCAACAGAAGTGATTGTTTAAGAAGCGCTCACAAATTAATAAATGATGCACTGCTCCAAAAAATTAAAGGAACACTTTTTAATCAGAGTGTAGCATCAAGTCAGTTAAACTTCTGCGATATTGATCTGGTCAGTTAAGTAGCAGAGGGGGTTGTTAATCAGTTTTATTTGCTTTAGTGTTACTTAAATTAATAAGAGGTGCACTAGAGGGGCAACAATGAAATAACCCCCAAAACAGGAATTGTTTTACAGCTGGAGGCCTCTGACATTTTTTTCCCCCCCACTAGTTTTGCATTTGCCAAGGGTCAGTGTCACTACTGGTAGCATGCAGTAGTACCTGGATGTTGGCTAGGTAGCCCAACTCCACCAGGGTTGCACATTAATACGTGCCATTGCCAGAAGGTTTAGTGTCTCTCTCAACTAGGGAGACAGCTGTACCCTGACTGCCACTAGGTATCAGGATGAAACCCTTGGACCCATTGTCAGACCCTACGCTGGTGCAGTGTGTCCTGAGTTCCTCCTGGTGCATGACAATGCCCGGCCTCATGTGGGGAGAGTCTGCAGGCAGTTTTTGGAGGATGAAAGAATTGATACCATTGGCTGGCCCCCACGCTCACCTGACCTAAATCCAATACAGCACCTCTGGAACATTATGTTTTGGTCTGTCTGACACCACCAGGTTTTAACTCAGACTGACCAGGAGCTCAGTGATGCACTGGTCCACATCTGAGAGGAGATCCCTCAGTACACCGTCCGTCGTCTCATTAGGAGCATGCCCCGATGTTCTCAGGCATGCATACAAGCATGCGGGGGGCTATCTAAACTACTGAGTACCATTTTGAATTGGACTAACCTGTAGCATCATTTTTTTTTTCACTTTGATTTTTGGGGTGTCTTTTAATTCAGCCCTCTGTAGGTTGATCATTTTGATGTCCATCAAACGAAATGGCATCCTTTCATTCCTAACACATTACCCAGTCCATATCAGTACAGATATCCAGCATAATGTTTCCCTATTGAGATCTGATGTGTATTCAAAGTGTTCCTTTAATTTTTGACATATTTAAAACCCGCTAGTTAATTTAAACATCTCTGCAGCTCTCACAGAACTGCTATGTGAATTCATTTCACTTGTTATCAACTTGTTGTTGTGCATTTTCTTAAGTAAAACTGATTTCCAGACATTTACTGATTTTTTTATTTTTTTGAAGACATATTGATGTGTATTTGTTGCAAATGTATTTGAAATACAAACACAGTATATCCCGTGAGCAAATGCAGTACAAGGCATGGTTTAGAATGAAATTACTTTTCAGTTCCATTTTCTTTGGAAAAGTTTGGGATAAGTCCTATATTTCATTCATAAGTAAACAGGTCTGTCTGGGTGCATAAGTAAGGGGGCTGGAAGATCATTTAACCCTGCATTTACTGCATCATTTCCATGTTCAGAATAGATTACATTGTTTGAATACTGAGGGAATTCTGCTGTAACTGGCTATGAAAAGGATGATCAGGTAGTCTGCTGCACTGTTTACTAGTTCCAAAGATTAAATGCATTCTCTCTTTTTCTCTTTCCACAGAAGAGCCAAAGCTGGTACAACGTAAGTCATGGCCTCTTTTTTTCCTGCTATCAGTACGTGTTTGTATGTGGGTGAGGTTTGCGTGTGTGTGCTGGTGTGTGTTCACGTCTTGTTTGTGACTCCTGAAAGTGCTGGTTTAGTTACAAACACTGCTTAGGAGTTGAAAGCTCCATTGTCCTTGACCTTGTTTACTGGAGCACCAAACTACCAGTGTGGGTTACTGGTCCTGCAGGAAGGGATTATCGGGGGCCTTAAAATAACAGCAGCAGGTGGGCCTAGTGGTGCCGCGAAACGAGATAATGGTACTGTTGTACAAGACTTAACTGATATGCCTAAATATTTGATTTATGTCACACAGTATAGAATCAACAAAGTCAGCTTATTGCAGTTTTGCTTTTTCACCACAAGGTGGTGTGCTAACACTATTTTCTGTGACCTAAAAATTACTTTCAACCTCTTTTCTTCACAAAAACATTGCCAGCTGCGCAGGTTAGGTGTCAACTTATGGTTTCTACAGAAATATCTTTTTTCCCTCCCATCTTGTGTTATTTTATTTTCCTGTTGTTTTATTTCGTTTCTTTTATTCCCTGTGTGTACACTCTTCCCCTCTCTCCCCAGCATGAAAGACAGCACATCCTGAGAGTAAGCATGACTTGTATTTTTGTCCAGCCCTGATTATCTTTAACTGTCTCTCTTGCTCTCAGACTGGTGGGATTTAAATATCCCTCCTGCCTGTTTCTCATTCCATTGACTTCATTCAGCACTCAGCGTTGCTACCACCTCACACCAAAGCAGCGCTTCAGAGGGAGTGACGTGCCGAAATAGAAAGCTCTGTACTACAATTATAAAGCTGAAAAATGGGTTTTACTCTTTTGCTAGTTGTCTGAGTTTGTATTTTACAAGTCGCTTAGATGTGGGGCCTGAGAGTGCAAGTAAATTTCTATTTCTGGTGTGCAACAGGTGGTAGCACACTGAATTCTTCACTGTACTAAGCAGCTCAGCAAACCATCACAAGGGATTCTGAATGCGCCATGGGAATGACGCATGGTGCTTTAGGTTGTGGCATGTTTTCCTCCTGCCCAACTCTGCTTCCTATGTCCTGATAAGCATGGACACCTCGTCTGGCTTTTGGGCTCCAGTATTAAAATAAGAAGACAACTTGAAGCCCTGCCTGCATATAGCTGAACAATGATTCAGAAAGCTTTTTTTTTCAGTGCCTCCCTAATGCACTTAGTTCTAATAAACCCATCTCATTTCCTCTACTGACCTACTACCTGGAACAGACCATAACAAGTGATAATCATTGCTGTAAGTGCAGCCTGTGGTTCTCAAACTGTGGGGCCGGCCCCCTGGTGGGGCACAGAGGCACTACACGAGAAAAGGGAAATTAAATTGATTTATTATGATTTGTGCAGAGAAGACAAATACGTAAGAGTTTCCTGATGCTGGTGTGATTATTTTTATTTCAATAAAATTACCATAAAATGGCAAAAATAGTTTGCGAACCACTGGACTGTACTGATAATCTCTCACAGATATAACTGTCATACTTACAAGTGATATGCTGATGGCTACCAGCGCTGTATACATGTGTACAAGATAGCAGGATCATCGGCTCTTTATTAGCTGTTTGTTTGACTCCTCTGAGTCCCTTTATACTACTGACCTACCGTGTGCATCAGTTCTGCAGCTGAAAACGGTCCACACATACACTGTTGACCTCATTTGAGTAACGTCTGCTTAAATAGAGGTTAGCAGATGGTTGAAGGAAATTATTTACCCTTTGAATAAGTCTATGAAACTTTAGCAGAAGAGTGACCGCTGTGGACACAAATTTAAAAGAAATCAGTGTGGTTTATGAGTTAAAAATAGCGCTTTATTATTACATACAGAGACGAATTCAGTCATCAAACTTAAATCGGCACAGTGATGGAAACTTTTCCAGCATTACCTCATCACAAGCTGAGAAACAAGCCAAGCTACACAGTGGCCACCATTCAGTATTTGCTGCTTGTGAATTTAACTTTTATGATATTTTATTCAAATGTTGCATCGCCCCAGTTGAGGAATAAAACCACATATAGTGTGCCTGTGGGAGACCTGTTTTTAAAGCTTTACGTGTGCAGCTTTACGGGATAACTGGGTTTGGGTTTGAGTGCTTCGGACAGGGAGGAAAAGTCAGAAAATAAGAAATATTGATATATTTATGGAAGAGTAACACCAGCTAATATTTTACCTGCTTCCAAGACAGGTTGTTAAAAAAACTGCAGAAATCAAGAGTATTTCTCTTAATATGTATGTTCAGGAGTGGCATTACAGCACTGCAGTGTTCTCCTCAGATCCCGCTGGCAATGTGAGTGACGGTGCAATTCACCATCACAGCTGATTCACACAGTAGTGGGGCTGTATTCCTGGCATCTTGTACACTAATCTTTACATATAAGGTTTTTACTATAGCTCAATCGGCCAGTGAAATAAATGTCTAACAACTTGTTTTTTCAGTTCATTTGGTTCTGATATGTAGGTGTTGTACCATTTATACACCTGCGTGTCAGCCAGTGTGTGCATGTGTGTGTGTAAGTGCACTTCTATATGGTGGTTATGATCTCCTGTGGCTGTGAAACTACAGTGATTAAACATCCACCTTTCCTAATGTGACTTCTGAGCCTGTAAGAGAGACTTACAGTCACAGCAGCAGCATAATTCCCTTTTTTTATTTGCTCGGCATCTACACAAATTTGCGGCCTCCAGGAAGTTAGCCACAATAAGGAAAACAACCAACAAACAGCAAGATAAGAGATACGGGCGCTGTACACACGGGATTAGTTTAATGTGTGCAGATCTGCACAGATAAGTGTGTTCGTCCGACCCAACTTTCCATAAATGAATAATAAAAAAATAAAATAAGAAAGGTTTATTGTTAATAGGATAAACACACTTCTTTGGCACACAGTATAAAACCCCACCTAGGTTTACTGTGCCAGTCTCCTCCATCCCGTACTGTTTGCCCAGCATGTTAATAGTTAACCAGATCAATCCATGCTGTGTGTCTGCAGTTCCGCCTGTGCCCAGTTCATCCTAAGCCTCGCAGTGTCACCTGAACGCTGTATGCAAAGTCACAGTTACAGTCAGTGGCCCCTTTCTTTCCTTACACTGTTTCCTTACACAAATACGTGGAAATACCACAACTATGGGATGAACCCTCATTAACCAGAAGTTTTATCCTCATGATCTAAAGGCATTCACATCACTGATTTCCAGGAAGCCTGTGATGGTTGTTTTTTTTCTTTTTCTTTTTAATAATCAGCTTTTTTTTCCTGCTTCATTCTCAACGTATGCAAAGGTGGGAATCATGGCTGGAATCCAGCGCCTAAATATGGCTCATGAATTTACCTTGAGTTATGAAAATCCGAGCCACCAGTTACCAGTTGTTTTGTTTTTGTTGGGGTTTTTTTTTAATCACCACTCTGACCCTTTTAGTTAAGAATGTAAAGATTTTAAGGGCTGCTAAAATAGAAGCTCTGCATCTTTCCAGCCCACCGAGAGTAGCAGAGGGTGATCAAGTATCAGGAGTGCGTGAGTGACCTCAATACTAAGGCAGGGAGAAATGCCTCCACAACTTCAGTTCCTTGAAATCAGCAGCAATCAGCACTTTTAGCACTTTTAGTTTGGATTCCAGCAGCCTTTCATTCATAAAATAAACATTTAAAAACACATGAGCTAAGAATTATCTGATGTATATTTGTTCATCCACTTCACTCTGCTATTTAAGCTCTGGCGTGCGACCCAGTGCAGACCCTTTCAAGATTGATGGTGTTGTTTTGCAGGCAGAGGTAACTAGAGGTTAAGCTCACATCTGTTCTCTGTAACTCAATCACTCGATCAGACTGTATGACGGACTCAAGGCATACTTCAGCTTTTCTCTTTTATTCAATTCTTTTTTTTTTATTTTCAGCTACATCTTTGTTTATATTAGTCCCCCCACTCTGCAAAGTAAACGCGTCTCATTCTTTGCTGGTCGTAAACAGAGTAATTACCAGGCACTCAGACCTGGACAGCAATACACACACTCACACTCTGCTTGCACACTTACGAGGAGGAGTAAGCAGAAAAAAGGAAAAGGCTACTGGCGTGATAATAAAGGACTTGTTGGCTGGGGTTACTAGAGGGCAACGGCCGTAACTCCTCTCCCTGTGTGCGTGAAAGGAAGCGAGAGAGAGCCACAGAACGACTGAGCGAGACAGGAATCATGTGGCTGGAGTGCGCTGTGTCCACTGCTCAGTGCTGAAAGGGAGCGGCACCCAAAACAGAGGGGGGGTGGATACTACAGCTTCAAACTGCTGGACTCATTATCTGCCTTCTCTTATTTTCCCAACTTACTTGAAGTGACAAGTCATCCACGGTGAGAGGAGCCCAATAGGGCATATTTTGGAAAATTTGCTTCCATTCAGGCACCAAAAAAGGATCTGGCGCCCTGACTATGGAACTGGATGATGACTGTACGTTGTCTGACTGGGAGGCCGTGCTGGAGCTGGATGAGGCATTGGCATTGTGGGTTCTGCAGGGTCCAGCTAGAGGGGAATGGGGTTGGGAGTGGGGCTGGGCTGCCTCAGACCTACAAGACCCCGAGTGGGACAATGAGGAGATTCCTGCTGTAAGTCGACCTCTGCTCGTAAGCCGAAAACATCAAGGGGGAGGAATGAAAATGTAACTTTAAAGTGTCAAAAAAGAGGGTTGACCAGAGGGCTTTTTAGGGAACTTTGTCTGCTCTGCATGCTGCTGTAAGCGTAGTCCTGTGGTAGTTTCCCACCAATAAATCAAACAAGTGGTTTGGTTATGAGTCATAGCTATGTGAAATCTTCTAGAGCTCACAGAGGCCTGTTGTTTGGCACGATTGTCCGGTTACTATGTAAGTGACTTCATTTATCAACAGTGTAGCCGTGCGTTTCTTTGTTTCTAGGATTATTTTAAAAAGAGGCAACATGATGGTGTCTGCTGTTAACCTGATTTTTTTTTTTTTTTTTTTTTTTGAGTGAACAAAAACAGAAACCGTATTTCAGCATTTCAACTTTTGACTTTCTCTTCCCATGAGCGCTGATCCAAAGGACTACATTTTTCTTTTGTTTCAACACTCCTCTTATTACTGTATTGGCTGCTATGATTTCCTGAAGCTTTCCTGTTAAAGGAAAGCATCTGGAACAGACAGTGAGAGCCTTCACTTTGGCACACGTTTGGAGATTTTATACATCACAGGCCAATCGAGTCAGCTAAAGCTAGGCAAAATGAAAAAGAGCGACCATATTAAATAGGATATGCTTCCCATTTGACCATAATAAGCTGTGTATGGTTTTATTTACACTTGAGGTTTCATCGATGGTCTAATAAAAGCCTCACTGTCAGAAATTTCTCGCTCTATGATATAAATACCAGTCATGGCAGCATGTGTTTTGAATGATCTGCACTGGGCTGATTCTTGTTATGTATTGCGCTTTAAATCAGTAATGGTGCGGCCTTTCGGATAACTCAGGCTACATAACTCTGCTTGCTGTTCACTATATTCCCATTTCCAGTAACTGTCAAAATCCCCCACAGGATGAGAGTCACGGGATGATTAAAGTAAACCAGACATCCCGATCAAACCTGTGGGTGGTTTTAACAAGGTTATCTCACACGCTCGTGGAAGCGAATAACCCAGACTGCGTGAAAGAGACAACACTTGTGAGAGAGCATGAGGATACGAGTGTGTGGCCTGTGCGTGTGGTTTCTGACTCTGCCTGTCACTGCAGGTGCTGAGCCCGACATACAAGCAGCGAAATGAGGACTTTAGGAAACTCTTCAAGCAGCTCCCTGACACAGAGAGACTCATTGTGGGTGAGTGGACACACTGAGGCCAGCTGAGTGCTGGCAGGGTGCAGCCAGCTTGGTAGTAATTAGAAAATGATTAATCCTTCCTGAGCAGAGGGAGACACTGACAAGTACGGGATATTCCAAGCGTCTGACGTCACGACGCGATTGTGTAGATGTTTATCGCTGAGGAAAATAAAATCCACATTTTTCTCGCTGTCCTTGTTTTAGAAGAGCATTTCAGGCGCTCCCATAAACAAATAATGTCACAAGTTTAGTTCATTTGTTGTTGAAAGTTTCCCAACGTTCCTATGAATGCAGTCATTGTCCGAAATGCCCAGAAATAAACCATACTGCGTGTGAACTTGACTTTTGGTGTGGAGGAGTTCACATTTAAAAAAACACACGAGAGCAGCGCTGAAATGCACAAATGAATGGTTTTGTGTACTATTTGATTGAGTTGGCATGTTTTGTATGACAATGATGTCGTTTCTGTCCCGTGTTATTTCTAATTCTCCATCATGCTCGATGCGAGTGCTGGTAATCTGATTTCCGTGACTCATTCGTGTTGCAGACTACTCCTGTGCTCTTCAGAGGGACATCCTCCTGCAGGGACGACTCTACCTCTCTGAGAACTGGATCTGTTTCTATAGCAACATCTTCCGCTGGGAAACACTGGTATGGCTGTTAATCTGTCGCACTTCTGCGCATTTTTTATTGGCGGTGTTGGGTCGTCGTGCGTGTGTAACTAATGGTGTGCATTTGTGTGCGTTTGTGTGTAGCTGACAGTGCGGCTAAAGGACATCTGCTCAATGACAAAGGAGAAGACTGCCCGCCTCATTCCCAATGCCATCCAGGTGTGCACTGACACTGAAAAGGTGAGGGATCTGCAAAACTTCATTTAAAAGGATCAAGTGACGGGAAGATCATTAATTACATAAATGACACATTTATATCCCTGCATTTATTTTTTAACAGCACATTTATAAATGTTCTAAATATTTATTTCTTTAAAATGTGTCATAAATGGGTACTTTTGTTTAATTTCTTTAATGCAAGTTACATTTTTCCCATATTTATTTAAAGTCCCATTTTGATTTTTTTTAATTTACAAAATTATTTCTGTATTTAATTGTGTCCCCTTTGCAGTGTCCACTTATTTATCTCCCAACATATGGACTCATTTCTCTTTTTCTTTCTGCATTTCTTTATACATTTTTGTTTCATTATGCAGACACTGGGGACCGTGTCTCCACTCAGGAGGTTGCTATAGAATTGAGGCACTTAGCTAATATTAGTCATTTATTTATTTTTCTGTGTACTTTATCTTATGGGCCCTCTGTAATTTTCTTCACTATTATATTGGCAAGTACCTGTCACAAATGCAGCCCCCATCACTGCCCAGAAATGTTCCTACAATCGAAAATAATCCCAGACGAGAAGGGAAAAAAAGTTATTTTATTTCTAGTGTTAGTTTGGTTCCATGCGGGCTAATACATGATCGCTTTTTCATTCTTTGCAGCACTTCTTCACCTCATTTGGAGCCAGGGACAGGACATACATGATGATGTTCAGACTGTGGCAGAATGCACTGCTTGACAAGGTCGGCAAATCTCATCTACGACATCACGCTTTGGTCTTTATTTTGCTGAAACAGAGATTTTTTTTGTACTGTCGCTACACATAGAATGACAAAAAAAAAACAAAAAATGTTGCCGGTACTGTGGAGTACTCTCCGTCTTCCTCATTCCTTATAACTGGTCTGTGTATCTTCTGCAGCCTCTGTGCCCCAAAGAGCTCTGGCACTTTGTTCATCAGTGCTATGGCAACGAGCTCGGCCTGACCAGTGACGACGAGGACTACGTTCCCCCTGATGACGACTTTAACACCATGGGGTACGTCTGGTTATCCTGCTGCATCAGTTACTATGGCTACCACTATAAATATTATCATTTTATTACCTAATTTCCCAAATTAGAAAATAATTAGTGGGCCCAATATGAGCCAGAGCAAGTAGTGCTCAAATTCTCCATCACAGCCAGGTACACACACACACACACACTCCAGGTCTCATTTAGATACACAATTACACACACACTCCTCTGTTACACACTTAGCATCCTTTTCTCTAGTTAATTGCATTATATTTTGCAGAATTTGTTTTAAACTTCTCACTTTACCAGCAAGACTGGATTTACTGAAGTATTTACTAGTTCTGCGAAGGCAACCACCTGTCCTGTTTTTACTCTAGTGTGACTGAACCATCACATTCAAGAGAAGGCTGACATCTCTGTAGCTACAGTAAAGTAATGGCTTGCTACGTTTCTCTTTTGCCGTCAGGTTCAGTGAGGAAATTCCCAATGAAGAGAATGAGATCAACAATGACAACTTGTCTAAGAACAATGTAGAAGCCAAGCCTGAAGGGAGCCCTCCTCCTGTACAAAAGAAGATCATCCCAAACAGCACCATCCCCAGCCCTGGCAACCATGATACCATCACAGTGAGTTACTTGCAGTATTTTCTACACTACGTTTCAAACAAACACATATTTAGACTGCGGCGCGCAAAAATCAAATCACATGCAAACCCCTTCTCAGAATAGCTTTTCTATATTTGCTTGACAAAATTTGATATGGAGTATTATTGTTGCTCAATTCTTTCTCCCCAGTTTGACCTCCCAGCTGAGGAATATGCAGACTGCCTACCAGATGGTGAGCTGCTGGCTGTGCCTCTGGTGGTGGAGGAGAAGAACGAGACCAGTGGACCTGTTGGTCCTGTTCCATCTCCATCGTTGGACTTTAATGACAATGAAGACATCCCCACTGAGCTCAGTGATTCTTCAGAAACTCATGACGAAGGTAACTGCATACAGCCGACAGACATGTCTTTCACTGATTTCATGCTCCTCTTATTTTCTTGTTCCATGTGTTTCTTTGCTGTGTAGGAGAGGTCCAGGCCTTCCATGAAGATCTCAATGGCAGGCAGCATATCAACGAGATCTACAAGTTCAGTGTGGATAAGCTCTATGACATCCTTTTCACAGAGTCTCAGTTCATGAGTGACTTCATGGAACAGAGGCGATTTTCGGGTCGGTACACCTTGTGTTTCTGCAGTGTGATCTATTCGAGTCGTGTCTGAGCTTCTTGGAAATAGTGCAAGCTAAAAAAAAAATGCTTTATTAAATGACAAAATTTGCTGTTCAGATATAGTGTACCATCCGTGGAAGAAGGAGGAAGACGGGAACCAGACGAGAGAAATCATGTACACCATCTCTCTGTCCAACCCCCTGGCTCCTAAAACAGCCACAGTCACTGAGACACAGGTAGAGTCACGTCACGCGTATCAGAAAACATGTTTTACTATTCATGCTTTGCTATTGTTTATAAATCACAGTTACTTAAACCACATTATGCTGACTTTATCAGACTCTATACAAAGCCAGTCAGGAGAGTGAGTGTTACATCATTGATGCTGAGGTTATCACACACGACGTGCCCTATCATGATTACTTCTACACTCTTAACCGCTACATGCTCACGAGGGTGGCCAAGAACAAGTGTCGGTTACGGTGAGTGGTCACTGACCTGGTAAACTATGTCATTGACCTCATTCTTATTATTTTTTGGACCATCTTTAACTGTGTTTTAATTATTTTTAATTGTTTCTTTTCATGACTTTTATTTTTTTATTGCATAGACAAAAGCTGTGTCTGTTATAAATACATTAATATTAATCTCGTAGGGTATCAACGGAGCTGCGTTACAGGAAACAGCCGTGGGGGCTGGTAAAAGGCTTCATAGAGAAGAACTTCTGGAGTGGGCTTGAAGAAAACTTCCGCCATCTCGGTAAACTTCAGCATTGATACAACGGACACAACATGAGAAAAAATCAAAAATGTCAAGCAGTATTCTTGCCTCCTTTCTGAACCTATATTTTTAAATACTGGCAAAGATAGACTTGCTTGAATTATTGCTAAATGCTAAAAGAGAAATAAATGCGTGTGCATGGCTGCAGCATGTGAATATTTTCAGCAAACTGAAAGCGGATGGGGTTTTATATAAATATGTGACGGGTGTCTTTTTCTTTCTCAGAGTTGGAGCTGTCCAAGCTGGAGGAGATACTGATGGAGGCACACCAACTGTCTCCAAAGACAAAAGTGATAAAGAACTCCACGGTGAGGCGCAAGAAGAGGCCGCTTCCCCACATGCGCAGCCAGCATCTGGATGAGGCCCTCAGCCCTGTTACCACGCCGACGGATGAGGAAGTGATCCAGAGGATCAAACACGTGGCGGGCTCCACGCAAACGAGACACCAGAGTCCAGAACACCTGCCCGGAGGCTTCGCTCTGTACAGCGTCTCCAAACTGCTGCTCATCATCAGCTTTGTGTAAGCAGTTAATCACAACACACACACACGCACACGTCAGTCCTGTGGGGGACGGCTACATCATTGTCCATTAGAACGTAAATGTACATTTGACACATGCTGGCATGACACACAATTAAAAACATTTTTTTCTTTCTTTAGTCATATGTCATTATTGTTCTTTAGAATGTAACTCCTTTCTCCTCTTCTTTCATTGCCATCCGTAGGATCTGTCTCAGGTATACTTACAATGTTCTCTGATTAACCAGTAGGGCAGAATGCAAATATGGATGGGTTACAAATTAAAGGAAAAACTAAAACAAAATGTGTTTGTAAGGTCACTGTGTGTCTCCCAAACAGCTTTAGTGCTCCGAGTCTCTTTGACTTTAATGGAGGGATGCAAAAACATGTTCCTTTATTTGTCGCCTTGATGGTGGTGGAGAGCACCGTCTGACGTGCAGTCCAAAATTTCCCATTGGTGTTCACTGGTGTTGAGCTCTGGCGACTCTGAAAGCAATAAAGCTCGAGTCCCACATTTTTATACACATCAAACCATTTCGTGACCCCCGTGTTTCCCATACAAAGAAACTCCCTTCAGGGGAATAAAGGTTACAAGTAGACCCAAAATAAGTGAGCAAAATGCCCCCAAAGCATAACAGAGATGCCCTTTCTGAACTTAATCCTTACATTTGTCACCCGTCTGTATTTGGTATTTATTGAAAAGCTCATCCCAGTTGAAATGTCATTTCAGTATACATTACAGTGCATAGCAGCTAATTAGAGACATTATGAATGATTTAAATGCAAAGCTGAGCCTTCGTTTGTTGACTCTCTGTCTTCGTTTCTCGCTCTTTCCCTCCTCCAGCCTGGTCCTGCTTGTGTTCCTCAACATGATGCTCTTCTACAAGCTGTGGATGCTGGAGTACTCTGCACAGTCCTTGACAACCTGGCAAGGTCTGCGGTTTCATGAAAGGTAAGCACACACAAACAGGTGCATGTCTACATTCTACACATTTTTGTCACACATTTTTGTTTACAGAAAAACCCTCCTGTTACACAGACTGAACATGGTTACTGGAAGTTAAAGGGATACCCAAACACTGCCTGCTGTAGTTAGTTGGCTGTTTCCACAAAAGGCTGTAACACATTTACAGACATACGCATGCACACGCATCCATAAACTAAACTACATCCATATGGCTCCTGATGTGTGTGATAGGAAAACTCTGTGCTTGCTTACTGAAACTGTTTAAAAAAAAAACTGCTTGTTAGCAGTCGCTTAAAATGGAAATCATGCTTCAGTGGCTCCACCCTTATGTTGCTCGTGTGTGTGTCTGTGTGTGTGTGTGTGTTTCCAAGTAAACTGCCTCAGACGCAGATGGAATGGGCCCAACTCCTGGAGGCACAGCAGCGGTACCACGATGCTGAGCTGCAAAAGTGGAGGGAGATTATCAAGTCATCCGTAGTGCTGCTAGACCAGGTATACAAAAAGAGGGTTTTTTTTTAACACCATATAGTAAAAAATTCTCTAAGAGTGTAGCTGTTAGGCAATAATTTATGATTTGGGTTGACATAATTTAATATTAGTTCTGCCAAACACTACTGAAGCTGCAAGTTAAAAAAGGCCCTTGAGTCTGTGCTGAGTTGTGCTGTGAGTAAAGGAATGAGGGCCTGTGTTTATTACTGCACCGCTTTTGATTTTCCGGATAAGAAGAGATTGTATGTGTTGTCATAAATACATACATAAATACAACTCTGACCAAAATATTAAGTTGATTTGGTATAGTGGCAGTCTCCTCTGACCATTGGCATCAATAAGGCATCTTCATCCAGAGATCTGCTGCTCACTGGATATTTTCTCCTTTTTTTTAGACCATACTTTGTAAACCCTGGAGATGGTTGTGTAGGAAAGTACCAGTAGAGCAGCAGTTTTCTGAAAAACTCAGACCAGCCCATCTGACATCAACAGCCATGCCACATTCAAAGTCACTTAAATCATTTTTTTTCCCCATTCTGATACAAAGTTTGAACTTCAGCAGATCATCTTGACCATGTCTGCATCCCTAAATGCAGTGAGTTGCTGCCATGTGACTAGCTGATTTGCATTAATGAGCAATTGAA
>JAVDPK010000527.1:218886-229278 GCA_034780415.1 Cichlasoma orientale | reverse complement strand
ATATATATATATACATATAAAAGAGGGAGCAAGTATTGCTAAACAGATAAAGCACTGGTAACAGCAGTGTGTAATCCCCTCTCCAGCCTAAGTCAACAGGATAAATGGGAGACAAGGTAGGGAAAGGCATCCTTTTTTTTTTTTTGCTTGGCTCTGTGCGATGTAAAAGACAAGACCCTTAATATGGTCGTCTCAACTGCACAGCACAGGAGTCCCACCCACCTGCTGTTCAAACTTTCTGTTTGCCATGGGCAGCTAATCAAAAGAAAGTTGGATCTATAGGGAGAGAGGAGCTAAAACGGCTCGTTTCACACAGCAGATGAACTCGTGCTACACCTACAATTTCCTGTCTGCTTCCCGTTTAAATTGAGATCCCATTGCAATGTTTCTAATAAAATACATACTCATATAAAATGCTGGTATTAAGCTGTGAAAAATAAAAACTTTATTTATTTTGTTTTTCACAACTTAATATTATCATCCCATGCAAACTGCCCCAAATCTGCATTACCCTGACTGTGATAACATTAAGGCTCTGTTTTATTCAAGTGTCCGATCAGCCATGCTAGTGCTAGTAGGCTGTGCATAATAGGGCCATCTGTGGGCCTGATGATAATGACTGTCTTAACCAAGGTTAATTCGGATTACTGACATTAGTGTCAAAATGTCAGTAAGGTTTTGGCTGGGTTTGTCTTTATGTTACACTGAGCTAGTGCCACACAGATGAGGACCAATACAACATGAGGACCAATGATCCAAGCTAATATAACATGAATGTTGCATAGGTTTGAACAGGTTTGGCTATGAAAAAAATATTTAGTTTTGGTTTTCTTTGTATTTTTATGATAGTTGGTCTAAATGAAAACTCTGAAAGCTGTTTACTGTTGTTTGTTTTTGTTTTGTTTTTAAACATAAGTGATGGTATTTGGATGAGAAGGACCGCAAGGAGTGGAAAACACATGTTAACTGAATATTTAGGCTGATGCTTTTTTAAATGAGAGTCCACTAGGACCCAGCAAAAAAAGCAACCCTCAGTGCATTGCTCTTTAACAGCTTCACTCATCGAACCGAGACACATGCTTCTGACAGAATAAGGCTACATCAGAACCCTGTGCATTTGCACTTGTAAATGCAATACTTTACTTCTGTGTAGCTTTTGAATTGCGCCATGCAAATAATATTTTTTTTCTTTTTCTTTTTTTTTAATGCAAATAATATAAGGCTCATACAATAGCAAAGTGTGCATCAAAGTTTATTCTGTCTTCCAACCCCTTGATGGCGCTATTTGAAAAACCATCACAACCGAAATACTATACGCATGCGCACATAGTCTGTTTTCAAACTTTGAGGAGACAGCGGCGGTAGACATTCACGGTGTTTAAAATTTATTGAATTCACGTTTCTCCACATTGAATCGTTTTTCCGATGGATTTAGACGGTGGCTCATACGAGCCGGGATTTGTTGGCATACGGTTTTGTCAAGAATGGTGAGTGTTTGACTGTATTAGAGGCTACATAGAAGTTTACACAGCCGGCTAGCTAAGATAAGGCATGCACACATTAACCCACATATGTCCGCATAACCGAAATGAAATTCCACTAATCGCTTGGTGTTTTTTTTTCCTCGCAGTAACAACATGTTGTATCCCAAAGAAGACAAGGAGAACCGCATCCTGCTGTACGCCGTAAGTTTGTGCTGCTCGTGTGTGTAAGTCGGCATGCATCAGGGCTGCTTTCTCTAAAATGAGTTGACCTACAATCTTACAACACTCTTCTAACAATCTAGAATAAAATAAAAATGAGTTATTAAAGATAAAGATCATTTACCCTTTTCCTGTTGGAGTAGAGTCAAAGTTTTATTTCTGTAGCACTTTAAAACAACTTCATTTGGCCGAAGTGCTGTATAGACTATACAGAATATATATAATTATCAATCACTAAATTAACAATAAATACACAATAAAAAAAAAAAACAGAACTCATAGAGATGAATGGGAAAGGGACCTTTCTGTCACAGTCAATGATAGTGAATGGGAAGATACAATATACTGTATTGCCAATAGTATTCGCTCAAATATGAACTTGAGTGACATCCTATTCTTAATCCATAGGGTTTAATATGATGTCGCCCCACCCTTTGTACCTATAACAGCTTCAACTCTTCTGGGAAGGCTTTCCACAAGGTTTAGGAGTGTTTATGGGAATTTTGGACCATTCTTCCAGAAGCACATTTGTGAGGTCAAACACTGATGTTGGATGATAAGACCTGGCTCGCAGTCTCCACTGTAATTCATCCCAAAGGTGTTCTGTCAGGTTGAGGTCAGGACTCTGTGCAGGCCAGTCAAGTTCTTCCACACCAAACTCGCTCACGCATGCCTTTATGGACCTTGCTTTGTGCACTGGTGTGTAGTCATGTTGGAGCAGGAAGGGGCCATCCCCAAACTGTTCCCACAAAGTTGGGAGTATGAAATTGTCCAAAATGTCTTGGTCATGTCCTAAGCATTAAGAGTTCCTCTCTCTGGAACTAATGGGCTGAGCCCAACTCCTGCAAACAAACCTCACACCATAATCCCCCCTCCACCAAACTTAACACTTGACACAATGCAGTCAGACAAGTACCGTTCTCCTGGCAACCATCAAACCCAGGCTCCTCCATCTATCCTCCAGAAGCGTGATTCATCACTCCCAAGAACATGTCTCCACTGCTCTAGAGTTCAGGGATGGTGTGCTTTACACCACTGCATCCGACGCTTTACATTGCGCTTGGTGATGTACGGCTTGGATGCAGCTGCACGGCCATAGAAACCCATTCCATGAAGCTCTCTACACGCTGTTCTTGAGCTAATCTGAAGGCCACATGAAGTTTGGAGGTCTGTAGAGATTGACTCTGCAGAAAGTTGCAACCTCTGCGGACTATGCAGTCAGCATCCGCTCACCCCACTCTGATTTTACGTGGCCTACCACTTCATGGCTGAGTTGCGGTCATTCACAATTGCTTCCACTTTCTCATAATACCATTAATAGTTGACTGTGGAATATTTAGTAATGAAGACATTTCATGACTGGACTTGTTGTACAGGTGGCATCCTATCACGGTACCACGCTGGAATTCACTGAGCTCCTGAGAGCGACCCATTCTTTCACAAATGATTGTAGAAGCAGTCTACATGCCTAGGTGCTTGGTTTATACACCTGTGGCCATGAAAGTGATTGGAACACCTGAATTCAATGAACTGGATATAGATATAGTGTATATGGAGGTGCGCTAAATCAGTCTCAGTTTGTAATCGTGCCAAAGCACTGCAATTCAAGACGTTACACAGTATCAGTATGTCTCCCAACTGTAGGCTTAGTTTCAACAGTTTCAGTCTTTTGCCAGTGTGCCTGAAATGCAAGACAGAAATCCTAACTCACTGTTTTTGGTCATGTCCTAAGCTGCAAACATACTGGTCTAATGTATTATCAGAAATGGAAAAGATGTTAGGGTTGAAAATGGAGATGGACCTAAAGTCTCATATTTTAGGTCTCCCTGCTCCTGTCTCAGTAAGAAATAGGAGATTGTACTGTTTCCATACTTGTGCTGCAAGGAAGAACATCCTACTGAAGTGGATTAGTGAAAAACAGCCGTGTTAAAGGCTGGCATAGAGTGCTGTTTGATCTGGTGCCATTAGAATATTTTACATGCAAATCACATTCAAAATCAGACCAGTTTTACAAAACCCTATTTGAACTGCTCCAAACCTGATGTATCTGCTGCAGGGGGGTTCTAATAATATAGAACCTTGAAATATTCCACAACTAAGTGGGGGCACAGATGATGAATACTGTACTATAAGTGGACAGAGAAACTCCTGTCTGACAAATAGTTATTTAAGCCATACACGTTGCGTACTGAATTGTATAAAACATTGTAAAACCCACGTATAGTCTTTTAAGTCATGGAGGAAGAGTTTAAAGAATGATTGTTGTGATGCGAGTGCCAGAAGTTCCACGATACGTCTGTAATCATTTTCGTTGAATGTCCTGCTCTCTAACCAAAACCAAAAATCTCAAATTACAGTGCAGGAACTGTGACTACCAACAAGAGGCCGACAACAGCTGCATCTATGTCAATAAAATCACCCACGAGGTTGAGTAAGTAACCACAGTGCCGCATGAACTATCAAGAATTTTCTTTCCTGAAGTTGAATAATTAGTCATTTTTCATTGCAGTGTCATCCTCACTTTAGTGTGTGACTAACTTCCTATTCAATGACTGCAGCACTTCTCAGAGCAGCCAAAATGATTGTTGACGTGTCCAGTTAGATGCACTTTGTACAGACTTTCAGCCACACACTGATTTGATTGAGTTTTCTAAATATGTGAAGTATTTTGTGTGTACACATTCAGACAGCACAATGCAGACAGTGTTTTCTGACATTTTTCTCACATATTGAGAGGTTAATCATCAGGGACAATATTTGTAATGGGCTGCAATTTGTAGTGCGCACAGTACTAGACTATTGAATTGCATACATACATCATGTCAGTCGATGAGCCCTAAACCTCATGCCTCCATTTTTGTCTAGTGAACTGACACAAATCATCGCTGATGTATCTCAGGATCCAACGCTGCCAAGAACAGAAGACCACCCCTGTCCTAAGTAAGTGTTCCCATATCTCGCTGACCTTACTTATCTCCATGCTACACCTCCACCTGATTTCATCTTCATCAGTAAGTGAAAAGCATTCTCAGGTCATGTGACTCTGACATTTAAGAGCTTTACATTTCTTTTCACGTAGAAGCTTCTGGTTTGTCTCTGCAGTATATTTTGGGTAATTATCCATTTCCATTGGGAAGCATTGTCCAATTGGTTTTGCTGCATTCAGCTGAATCTGAGCAGAGGGTATAGCTCTGTGCACTTGAGAATACATTCTGCTACTTCTGTCAATGTTCACATCATCATTAAACACTGCTGAGCTCGGTTCCACTGGACCCATATGCCAGCATGGGTGCTCATGATCTGAAGCATGGTATGTCTAATCTGGCCTTCTTGTTCTTGAGTGTAACCTGTGGTTTGCACCTTGTTTTAAAACCTCAGTATTTCCATTCATGATAAGAATTTTATGATCATCCACTTTAGTTCTGCTCCCCAGCTGTAAAAATGGCCCCCTGGCCACAAAGCTGCTTGTCCAATTTCAGAGGAATTACGTTTTAAAAAAAAAAAAAAAGTCCTAAATGTTTATATTGTAATATATTTGTTAAAAGACATCATGATTTCCTCTTTTCAAATCCATTATGTAGTTGTACAGTAACAGTATTGCTAAACTCCATTGTTACCCAAACACTTTTTAAGTAGTAAGTGAGTGAAATGCATAATTCTAAATGTGAAATTCTAAAAATAAGTCTACAGTCAGTAATTACAGACACAGCATACTTGCGTAATTAAGCAGCAGAGTGCAGTCTAATTTGCATATGTCTTAAAACGTCAATGCATATGGTCACCAATCAGTGAGACTAAGTGTACAGGCATGCAAAACGTATGCAGCATAGAGCTGCAACATTGGCATTAAATCAGTGAGGGATCAACATAAAAACCATTTGATTTAATCAGAATGCAGTAAAGGTTCACACTTGCCTGAGTTAAACTGGAGAATCACTGTGGGTGGTGTATGTAGGTCAAGCCTTTTGAACTTGAATGGACTGTGGAAAGAGATTTTGTGAATGTGAGTGACTCTGACAGTAATAACACTTTTCTTTCACCATGTCTCTTCTAAGATGTGGTCACAAGGAGGCAGTGTTCTTCCAGTCCCACAGTATGAAGGCTGAGGTAAGTTCTTACTAGTTTGATCTGCAGAAGCCACATTTGACCAATGAATAAAAGAGTCACAATAGTGTGAAATATTGTAACCAGCTGTTAAATAACAGTTTTCCACCCAATAAGCGCTGCACTGCTGCAGTCTGATTTAAGGAAATTAGACACAATGACTCCAGAGTGTAGTTGTTTACACATTTGCCTGACAAGCAAATGTAAATGGACTGGTTCTTATATAGACACACTTTTCTACTCTACTTGAGCACTCAAAGCGCTTTATACAACATGTCCCATTCACCCTTTCTCACCCATTCATACAAGCACTTTATTTCTACACCTAAGTGCTTTCTATCTAACATTCACACACACACATTAACACTCTGATGAATACATCAGAGAGCAACTCGTGGCTTCGGTATCTTGCCCAAGGATACTTTGGCATGCAGACTGGAGCAGCCAGAAATCGAACCACCAAGTAGATGACCTGCTCTACCCCCCGAGCTACAGCCACCCAAATGCGTATGTAGACCACTAAATAATGGTTTACACATTCACTCCCAGAATGAGACGCAGATCCCTTTGGGGTTGCATCGGGAAGGTGGTGAAAGAATCTGTCGGTCTGTCAAATGAAACGAGTCTAGCAGCTGAAAGTAGCAAGGCACAGCAGAAACATACAACAACAAATCCAACTGTTGCTCGAGGACAGCTGTCAAAGTATCTGGTATCTGTTCGCTTCCTGTTTTTTTAACCAGAGTCTATTATTAGTTGTTTGTTTCTTATTACTTTTTATTATTAATTTATGGCCATGTAAATGATCTGCAACTGTTTTAACTTCAACTTCAGTCAAAATTCAGCCAATTTCAGTGTTTTTCCCCATGTCAAAAATAAAAGAATATCAAATAAATACATATTCTTATGCCCCTGCTACTCAAAAGGCACCAAACTACTAATCCAGAATATATTTGTGAGATTGATTTTTAAGACATTTAGTTACATTCCTGCCTGGCTCAGGTTTTTTCTGTTTGGACTGAACAACATTTTTTGTGTGTCATGTCCCACACAGGATGCTATGCGACTGTACTACGTGTGCACGGCGCCTCACTGTGGACACCGGTGGACAGAATGAAACCTGCTGGTGATGAACAGATCTAGCATGTTGCTGTTTGTGAGTCAGTGTGTGTCTACAGTGAATGCATTAGAATGCAGTTGGCTTAATGAAACAGTAAGCACTGCTGGACCCCTCTGTTATCTTTGTACAGAGACTAGCATCTGTCACCATGTTGTGAATATAATTTCATAGTTTTTATTGTTTTTTTCTTTTTTAGCATTTGTCATTTTCTAATTGTTGGATTAAAACCATGTTTTCAAAGATCTCCCGAGTCTGATGCTTGAGTCGTAAACAATAATTTCATGTAAGGTGGAGTACCCAGGTTTTGCATGCTTATAGCCACATATTTTAATTTAATCAACAAGAGCCAAGAGAATTCGTAGCATGATGTGGTACTCGAGGAAAACAACAGAAAGATGTGTGAGTGACAGCCTGGCTGTAATAATAAATACAGCTCTTTTTTTTTTTTTTTATTAGAGCACTTTGTAAAATAATACTTTATTACGTAATTAAGGTTAAATCCAGGCTAAACATAAATTTAAAACCAGAATACAGATTTTAATATAAAAGAGATATTAGCAGGATTTTAAATGGATTACTCCTGATGTGGTCTAAGTCACAGTTCTGAACACAAACTAATGACGGTTGTACTTTTCATGTCATTGAGCACATTAAAATGCAGGCAGGTGTTTCTTGTAGCTCAATCATTATTTCTGGGATGTCTTAATTGAACAGTTCTCTTTGGGTTATGGCAATGATCAGTAACCAGATTATGCCTTTATTTATATGCAGGGAAATCTCTCCAACTCTCACGTCCAAGCTCACCTCCTTAATTAGACTAGCTTCCTCCCAAGTAGCTTTTAGAGAAGTTGATACAGAGGTTCGTTTCCTTTTTACCAGCGTGGATTGTAAATGATTAGTGGGTTTTAAATGAAACATACGAACATTTCTGTTTTCCTTTGAGTCAGATTGTCTTTGTGGCATTGATGACAATCAGATCACATTTCATGTGTAATCAGTGCAGAAACCCTCCTGATCCCACAACATTCACAAAATGTTGTGTTGCAGATGTAGCTATTGTGAAATCGGGGTGACTCACTCACGTAATGCCAAAGCTGATGATGTTACCGTTAGAGTCAAATAATAATTAGTGTTTTCTATAATATAGTAGGTTCTACTAAAGTACATTTACTTACCAGATACAGTCACAATGAGGCTGTGGGCTTCCACTGTCACAGCCTGTGGTAATAATGCACATTTATGAAAGAATATATTTGCCTTTGTGGCCAACTGCATGCCATTTCACCCATTAATTAACATTAGCAGTGTGTTTTCATCCAGTCATATCCTACTGGAACAGTTCCAGTTCTGCAAAAAGACTCTGAGTCCACATTTCTATAATATTCTGTGTACAGCAGACATACGTGGACACGGACATTCATGCCCACGATGAGTGGGTTGAAATTTCTGACCACAGCTGTAGCTACAGGTTTGCTCTCTTTATACTACCGTATCAGCCCGAAAACCACTCAGGCTGGTGAATGTGAATGTAAAACATTACAGAAAGTAAACATGGAACTATTTTTAATGAGCCGCATTAGTGAGCAGCATAGATGCTTAATGGACTCATGCATGACTCATACATGTCAGTCTATATTGCAAAATAGGTGCTACAGATTTTCTCCCAAAACTCCTGCTAACGTTGATGGCGTTTCTGAAGCAGTTATGCCTGATGTGAGTGTGTGAAAAATCAGTCGCTGTGCAACATTCAGGAAATATTCTACTGCACTTCCTCCTTTTTCAAGCATGTATATTCCAGACGTCTTGTTGGGCAACGGTAAATTATTGCTTGGCCAGCAAGACCAGTTGGAAAATAACTCGTGCTCATTAGAGTGACATGCAGGTGTACTTCCCGCAACCACGCCCCCTGAAACTGGTTCCTTGATAAAAGAGCTGCGCAGCCTGCTGCCAGTCAGTCAACACAACCGACTGCTGCTGTGTGCGGCGCGATGGACCGGCAAGGTATGAAAACAAACAGCTTTGATGATCATTTACTAATCTGATTATATATTTTAAATGCTGAACATGCTTTTGATTTGTTTGCAATCTGCTTTTCAGTGAGCATCGTTTCAAGGTGGGAGTGGGGAGCAGTTACCCCCAAACAAAAGGAGGCTTTGAAAAGATCTGCCAGCAGAGTTGTTATACACCACACTGCCTACCCAAGCTGCAAAGACCTGGCAGAGTGCAAAGACCACCTTGTCAGCATTCAGAGATACCATATGAAAGACAGAAAGTTTGACGACATCGGATACAAGTGAGTTCTCTGTCAGTGCTCAAGAGCTGTGTGAATGAAGAAGAAGAAATGCATTTTTCTCTTTTGCTTTGTGATCAGTGCTCAGCTCTACTTCCTCAATGTTGCAGTTTTCTTGTTGCTGGAGATGGCACTGTGTTTGAGGGTCGAGGCTGGGGTGTGGTGGGGGCACACACCAAAGACCACAACGGTGACTCAGTGGGAATTGCCTTCATGGGGAATTTCAACAGTAAGCACTGCTTTCGTTTTGTGTATTATAAATAAGAGCATCTTCAGGGCACTCCCTGTTAGGTGACTAATAAAAGCTTTAATCTTTATTTAGTAACCACACTCTGTACGTCTAGGAAAAGATCATAGAAACATGTCAGATGCTGTACATTATACTCGTGCACATTATATGATAAAGCTACTTCTTCTTTTCATTTCAGACGACACGCCGAGCAAAAAAGCCATCGTTGCAGTTAAACAGCTGCTGCAGTCTGGAGTTTCCGCAGGATTTTTACAGCCTGGGTTTGCCCTCTATGGACACAGAGATCTGGGAGACACAGCATGTCCAGGAGAAAAGCTTTACGCTGCACTGCCACAGCTGAAGAGCGCATCGTAAAGCTCACGGAGGATTTCTGTGTTTGGAAGGGAAATTTCAGTCCCTTCTTAAACTGCACACAAACCGTCACCAGCTTTTCCTTCATCCCAGATGTGGAGTAAACAAGAAGTTAGGCAGAAGAAGCTTCATAGAACAATAACTGACTCTCACATTTCTTCTTTCTCATCATATTATTAGCACATTACTATGATCTCAGCAGGAAGGGCCCTACAGTCTTCACGGCCTAGCAGAGCTTTCTGTTACAGCAGAGGGAGCCATTGCAAGGGATGAGAACAATATAGGCTTTAACTGTCTAGAAGTGCAGACAGAAATCATTATGCTTGAATATACAGTTGAATGTTGTGTGAAAGTTTACATTTGTCTTTGAATATGTTGATTTAATTTGCCATCTTTTGTTGTTGTTGTTGTTGTTGTTGTTATTGTTAGAGGTTTAAAATAAATATTTACATGAATTAACCTGCTCCCATGTTGTGCTTAAGGTCTTTTGGGAGGTGAAAAAACATCTGTGATTTTTTTTTCTTTTTTTAACTTATGCAGGTAGTTCTCTTTTTTTGGGGGGGGGGGGGGGGGGAAC
>JAVDPK010000527.1:177528-200004 GCA_034780415.1 Cichlasoma orientale | reverse complement strand
GAATGGGGTAGCAGTTCGCTTACGTTGCCAAAATGCGCACGCATCTTTTGATGACGTAGGCTGTAAAAGGGTCTATATGAATTCAGATACATCATTCAAAATGTTGAGCTAATAATCACAAATTATAAGATAATAACTCGAAATTTTGACATAGCTCTGCCTGGCTTTCTTCTTTTTTGTTCAGTGGCGGAAACAATCTTCCATATTCGTAAGTCTAGACGTCAAAGATCGCACGCAACAAAAGATAAGAAAAAGCCATCCATTTTCCTAAATGTGGATTTACGGGGCGGACTTGAACGCACCGTGGAATTGCAGCCTACTTTGAAGCTGGCGGCTGGGCCGGACTCCAGTGAATTTACATAGTCCTACCGAGCGACCGAGAGAATCCTGCCACTTACATACAGCTTGAATGGCCAGAAGCAGAGCGGTAAAGCAGCTGAAAGAGTGAGAGCAGAAGTTCCGGTTTTCGTATAGCCACACTCATTCTCGTTTTCACCTCTTTAAATGGTAGAAACCACTGTGAGATAGTGATTGGAGTTGACAAGCCCGCTTCACTACTGTATCCCCCTCCTTCTCCTCCTTCTCCACCCCCCTCCTCCTCCTCCTCCTCCCGCTCAACACACAACAACCAGGAAATCGTCGAGGTGTGCTTCTCTTATCCCGCTTGTGACTACCCCGTTCGCGGGTGTCGATGCGGCTTCCCCCTCTCTCTCTCTTTTTTGTCGCTTTTTTATTTTTTTTTATTCCGCTGGTTTGAGTCTTCAAGCCGGGCTTCACCCCTGAAGTCAGCCAAAGTTGCCTACGAGGAGAGGATCTCCACTCTGGCCGAACAATGAGGTGGGTAAAGCGGCTCAAATCCCTTCATCTTCATTGTGTTTCCAGGCTACATTTTGTGTTTGAGCTGATACTTTTACAAGTAGACGACTGGTATTCTGACAAGGTAAAGCCTCCTTGGCCGGGTTGTGTAGTCGATTATTCGCTACAGCAGGTGTTTCAGTTTGGAACAACTCTTTTGGTTGTTTTGGTGTCCTTTCAGCTACACATGATACTGTGTAGCAGAATAATGGTGAGAGCCCGGTCCCACCTGTTCAAGAGCCTTTAAGAAATATTTTCAGGCTGGGTTAGTTGAGCAGGTCAAATGGCAGCAACATACTTTTGTATCTGATTTTAGACATTCGTTATAACGATTTTTGTTTAGCTACGGTTTCCTCTGGCTGGTGTAATAAAAAATCTCACAAAGCAATAAAACCCCCACAGCTGAACAACAGTGTAACCAAAGATCAGAGATCAGCTTATTTTTTATTTTTTTTAGGGCATGAAAAAGGATTGTTCACAAGCACATCAGCAAGGTGTGTTTTTATATATATATATATATATATATATATATATATATGCTCTTTCTGCTGCACAGTAACCACTGTGTCACCTTGCTGCAGTTTATCTCATGTCATGCAATCCACAGATACCCATTAAACCAGACCCTGTTGTACAATTTTCATCCCTCTGGCAGTTGCAGGGGTTTGCACCAGGAACAAAAATGCAAAGCTCATGTCCACAAATTCCAACGTCCTGTTGCAGCCTGTGCAGTTGGCAATTACACGCTTTGAAGCCACCACTCTTGGCTGGCTGGGGCTTCTCTGGGCTGACTCTTTTTATTTTTTCTCCCCTCTTACTTTCTCTCCCCAACTGTTTCACATTTTATGCAGCCCTTATGTCAACGAACACCTTTGTCACTTTAAAAGCTGGGGAGTTGGGAGTTAAATTCTTGACCTGAGCTGCAGCAGAGCATGGTAGTGCAGGCTGATAACCTGAGTGACTAGTTTAACTCTCTCTCTTGCTCTCTCTCTCTCTCTCTCTTTTTTTTTTTTTTACTTCAGACCTATTGCGCTGCCCTTTCTGTAACAATATCTCAGCTCGGGCGCATGGGTTGGTCCGGGTTTTGTATTTGTTGTTCACATATTTCTGCATGCTAACTTTGATTACAGCAGGAACAGGAGGTGACTGAGCTGCCTGAAATCCTGCCACAAGTTATGCATAAAACATACCCTTCTAATAAGGCCATTATTTAAGTTAATGCAGCCATCAGCAAAGATTACTGTGTTTACTTGCGTGATATAATGAAATTTAAAAAGCAAAGCAATACAATGTATGGAATTTGTAGCTTATTTTCTATTTCATATACCTGTAACACTCTCTCTTATCACTTTACGGTGTATAATTAAAAATTACCCCTCACACAGTAAGATAAGCGCGCTGCTTTATTTTCAGATTGCCCAGCTAGACTTTTTTTTAAAAAAAAGCACTTCCCTATTCATAAACGTATCAGCAAGCACACATTTAAAAACACACACACAGATGCAATGTAAAAACAGACCATTTTTTCCCCCCATGTGCAGGTTTGATCTTGCCCCTCAAAGAAGTTGGAAGGTTGTGTGTGCCTTAATGAATGTAGTTCTCTAACTCTAAACAGATAATGCTTTGACTGGCCCACCATTGTGGCCCAAACACAGTTCATGTCACCTTGTATAATAGATAAAGGCTGGTATGCAGCTCCACTCATGTTCATTGTCATTTATCCCTGTGGAATGTAAATGTTGACACAGAAGTGCACTCAGTTGGTCAAAAGTTCAGCGACTGACCCAGCTGACAAAAATGTTAAGTAAAGCATCCCGACTTGAAGCTGCCTTTAAATGTGCAGCCCGTAGAAACACCCTGCTATTCTTCTCATAAAGCATTAAGGCAGTTTCCTGCTAGACCGGTGACGCTTTCTGTCTGTTTGCGATTGAAACAGTCGTAAACTTGGCACAATGAACACATTGCAGTTAAAGCACGCTTTGACTTTTTACAGCACACGCAAAAAAAATCCCCAAATATAGTGTTTTACATCTCTAGATGTTTACTCGTGGCTTTGCCGCTGCTTTTTTAGCAAGCAGGCTGTCGGTTTGTGTGTTCCTGCACGCAGACGACAGTGTGAAGCTGTGGCAACAGCAACTGTTCTTTAAATACAATGTCTTTATAATGTCTTAAACATGGCTGGCTGCTGGTTGGTGGAACAACTACTGTGTTGCGCTTTTAGATTCAATGCAGGCTTGTTGATGTCATGCCATGTGACGCGAGTTGCCCGTTGTTGATTGGTAAGAACCTTTCCAAGCTGACAAATCCTTGATTTGAGTGTTCTGATGGTGATAGTTACTGTTTTCAGTGGAAACGATGTGACTGGCTGCAGTAGTTTTTAATTTGCCTGTGCGCCTTTTCTCAATCACAAATCACATTAGTGGGAATGGGCCTTTACCTCCACTGAGCACTTTAAGTGTTGATCTGTTGGTGTGAAGCAGAAGTTGACCACATTTACATATGTCCCTATGTTTTTTGTTTTCTGTCTGCTTTCTTATCACAGTGCAATAGCTGTACTGACTGTGTTTAGATTCCTTTGCCAGCCCTTTAAACTGCCTTATCTCTGGGTTTAGGTTTCTCAGAAAGTGCATCTATCTGCATGGTGATTCACGTTATCAGAGAGGTGACTCCCATCTCCCAGTATGACTCACTGGCTGTGTCTTTTGCTTTAAAAAACTTGTCCCGCATGAGACCGGCGATGGAGCTGCCTCAGGCTCTAGAACTAACGCGCAAGATGCGATCATAAACGCAGACAGGTGTAATGTGTCTGCTTAACACAATATTTACAGTCTAATGAGTTTCCTGTGCCCTTTTTAGAAACACCGCACGCATGAAAGTGATGCCGAGCTCAAATGCATCTCTGTGCTCTTGCATGAGCTTATTATTGATCAGCCTTAAAAGCAGGGAAATAGCCTCCCCCAGTCTCCTCTTCTGCGTCTTGAGCCATTTTCTTTTCCTTGTTTTGGCACTAACTAAGAAGGAATGCAGCTCTAAGAGTGATTTATGACGTTTTGCTGTCGTATCATCTTTGACAATTAAATGTTCAGGCTCCTGACCCTGTGTACCAAGGGGGCCAGTAGCTGTTATTTAAGCATTTAGCAACATGATTGCATGATGAAACCCTGTGGGGTTGCGATGCTCCTGCTGTGGTGTTGTGTAATGTTCATGTGGGTCTGTTGTGTAGCGATGCTGATTTTTTTTTTTTTTTTTCTTTTCATGTCTTCACTTGTTCTCCTAATTCCTTTGCGCAATCAGATTTTTCCTTTTGAAGTCTGATATCTGTGACAGAGGACTTTGAACCCATGTGCAGTCTACAAACACGCATTTATAAGTCAAAATACTAAAGAAAGAAAAATATGTGTCGTAAAGCATCCAATCAGTCTGTATTTTTTTTCTCAGCAGACAAAAAATTGTGATTTCTATTGATGTCTTTTGCAGAGTGTGCCTGAATACTTCAAAGAGAGTCCTCGTACCCTCCCCCCCCAAAAAAAATTTATTGCACTTTTTTAATGTGAACATAAACGCGCTTTTACAATTAGTTTTTCCACCCATAGACCTCCATGTATCCTCCATTACCCCTCCGCCCCAGAAGCAATAACCATTTGAAGTAATTGGGATGTGCTTGTGGGAATTTTTTATCTGTAATAAATTAAGAATAATGTCTTTGTTTCACACATCATAAAGGCTTGCATGTTGACACGCACTTCAACAGACACCTCAGTGTGTTGCTGTACAGTTGGAGTGATAGTGTGTCGAAATGATCACAAAGCCTGCGTGCTTCATCACTGAAGTCCCTCCATTATTAAAACAGCCCCGTCTAGTCAGTTTGTTTCTCAAAACACCCAATCACTGCCCCCCTCCCCTGAAACAATTTACCCCTCCTGGTCCTCCCACCTCTCCTACGCATAAATAGGTCATTATGCTGGGCAGCCTCTTGGATTAGATGCTTTGCTACAGGAGTTGCCTAACATACAAATTCTCTATTGTATACTTGGTGACAGATCTAATTTCCTTGGTGGTGGCTAATATTGCTTGTCTATGATTGTGCCTCTAGGTGGTTGTTTTTTGTTTTGTTTCTTTAATCACTTATCTTTAAGTTATCCATTGCTAATTTGTTGGTTATTTTTCACTTTTTATGAAATAGTTTTTCAGTGAGTTTAGTGCTGTAAAACTGATGCAGTATTTATTTATTTATTTTAATTTTAATCCTTTTTTTTTCTGAGTGTTTTGTGGCAAAATAATGTAGGTACCATACTCTTCTAAATCAGAAGGGTTAGGGTCAACCCAACCCATCTTGGTTATAAAGTCACGCAAACTCTAATGGGGCTGGACTGTGTATAAACTTTTGAAGGTATGTCAGGATATTATAAAAAAATATATAAGGATCATAGGATCGCTCATTAGTCCATGTAGTCTGTAGGAGCCATGGATGAATTTAAGATAAAGCAGAATATTTATGCTGATATCAATTGTGTGATTTTTTTTATTTTTTATTTATTTTATTTTTTTTTGTGTGTGTGAAGGTTTTGTGTGCATTTGTTTTGGTTTACTTGTTCATAATTTAACAGTTGGTCACATGATTAGGGGCTGTGTTACTGATTGTTAATTTGTTAATATTAGGCAACTGTTCACCTGGAGGTGAGCTGAAGGAGAGATGGTGATTGGTTCACCTTTTTTTTTTCTTTGTAATCTCTATGAATTATTTAAGAACTCTGCGATCAATGCAGTAAAATTTTAGCAATAAGTTTTTTTTTCATTAATAAAGATTTAAAATATATTTTTTAGCAAATCATGATCCCAGGGGGAGACACAAATCTCACGTCAGGAAGGGCATCCGGCATTAAATAATCTGACAAATCAAACGTGGGGCTCCCTGCTGTGACGACCTCCTTATAATAAGGGAGCAGCTGAGAGTAGCTTATTTTTGGATAACGCGTCCGGCAGCTATGCAGGCCCAGCCTCGGCCTCTTTGCTCGTTTTTCAAGCCTCGTTTTTCGGGCCACATAGCTTGTTTTGCATAACCCGTTTCTTCTGTATACCCATGCATTCTTTCCTCCCCCCCCCCCCCCCATATCTCCTGCCTCACTCACTACACAGTGCTGGCCCAACAATAGGTAATACCTTGAGGTTATGCTTTAACTTTAGTTGATGAGCTTCACTGACTCGTGCAAACGACACACTGGGAATGAAATCACTTGTATTCAAAGCCACGTGACTGTTTGACACCCCCCCCCCACCCCAAAAAAAAAAAAAAGAACCCCAGTAATTTCACCTTCCTGTACCCAGAAGCTGCTGGTCACAAACTCAACGGTCAACACAGTAAAATGTAAACATGCTGGTGTTGGTGTGCTGATCTTGTTAGTTAAATTAATTTTTGAACTGATAGCATTTCAGGCAGTCTTTTATTGACATTATCATGTCTATTTATACTGCAGTGACAATGAAAATACAATTTATAATACAATATTATCACAATCTTTTATTCAAAAATACAATATCATTGCAATTTTTAACATTTTGCAAATTGCTGAGTATTGCAGTAACATAATGTGATTTATCACCTTTTTTTTTTAAACTGCAAATTATGTCCTCTAAGTTAAACTTTGTCAATATCTGTTTTATCCAATAAGTTAACTCACTTCAGTTATTTATTCATTTGCTGTAGGGCTGCAACTAAAGATTATTTTGGTAGGTGACTAATCTGTCAATAATTTTTTGATTAGTTGATTAGTCAATGATTATTTCAATCTTACCTTACTTGTGCAAGCCTGCCCACCTGAGAATATCACCTTGTTGTCTCTTCTCAAAATTAAAATAATGAACCATAAAAGTTTGAAATTATTCAAATGTATTTTAACATTAGTGTGACCGTCGCAATAAATATCAAATAAGCAATGCATATTAAAGTGAATGCAATTTTTATTTTTAAATGAAAATATAATGTGCAAATAAATAAAAATGGCCTCTATCCAAAAGTTCAAATGAGGCTTCAAATTAAATCAAGTTCATGAAAATGTTTACTATTCAGAATGAACGGTAATATTAATGCGAGAAAAAATAGGAGACAATGTAGCTGCTGTTATTGTCCTTCACTCGTTAGCTAATATAACTCAAATGGTGCCGCTTAGCAAACATCATCTATGAGACTTTGTCTGCGACAGGTAACCTAACAGAAACATTACTGTACAAACATTAACAGGGTGTCAAAGCAACGCACTAACTCTCTAAACTCTCTACATTTCGTTGTCTTGTACTGTACATGTGTAATGACAATAGAGTTGAATCGAATCGAATCGAATCTAAAAAACGTACCCATCCAGAGCTGACGTGACAGCTCCAGGGTGCCGGCGTTTTAAACGCTCACGCTTTGCAGTGATGCTGCCGTGGAAGGAAAGCTCTGCTTTGCAGTCTGCATTCATCTTTGTTTTTATTTTCTGAGAAATGTTCCCACACCTTTGACAGTCTGTCTTGATTTTCTTTAATTTATTCCACCCTCCTCTCTGTTCCACCATAATTACGTTGTTCACGTTACTTTCTTCTTCATTAGTATTGTTGTTAATGGCAGACAACGGAGGCAATATTGCCCCCATATTTTCCTGTTGTGTATTGCAGTTACAAAATCACACGTGGTTTGAGAATATGACGTGTCGACATTAAAATTCCACATCGACTAATTTTTTTTACTCGACGCCATCGATTATGACAACAAATCATTGCAGCCCTAATTTGCTGTAAAATGAGGTTGTTGAGCACACCAACACTGTCATTAAAACCTGCCTGCTATCAGTCTGTGATTGAATGGGGTCAAGTTGGCAAATGCATGCAATCTGTTTCTGATAATACAGCAATTAAGTGTGATAAATCGGCAAAAGTCACATCCGTTGTTGTCTATATAGACAGAAATTTGCATTTAAAAGAAATTCAGTAATTAAACTATTAGATTTGTGCTTGACATCCTTCCTGTTCTATAGGAGTATAATGAGAATATAACCAGCTGGCAGCCAGTTCAGGAGCGCAGCTGTATACTTTCTGAGGTGTATGCGGACACATTTTTAGGGCCAACACAGAGAGACAGACAACCATTCACACCTATGGGCAATTCAGAGTAACCAATTAACTGCATGTCTTTGGACTGTTGGAGGAAACCCACGCAGACATGGGGAGAACATGCAAACTCCACACAGAAAGGCCCGGGCCAAGGTGGAATCGAACCCAGACCTTCTAGATGTCATTGTAACTGTGAGGCAGCAGTGCTAACCCCCACGCCACCGTGCTGCCCAGTTTAAACATATACTTGTAAAAAGATTTTGAGAAAGTGAATTCTCTTGCGTATGTCCTGTGAAATTCACCTTTCATGTTTGATCAGTGTTTTTGAAGTTCTTGTAACATCTTTCTTCACTCAGGGCCTACTGGTTAAGCTGTTGCTGTTTTTTAAAAAAGGTAAAGGCAAACAAGAAGGAGGCATTTATTTAGATATTGATTGATCCAAATCAACATTAGCGTGGCGTGAATCATGTAAAACTACCTCTGTCAGTCTCAAAATCAAGTTGTGTGTATTTTTTTTTTTTTTTTGCTTCAGTGAGAATTGCCATTTGTGTTTGGCCTTATTTACTCAGCCTGTCTTGGTGTTTTGGAAGTGTTATGTTCTTCAATAACCAATATAGACCTGCAACTGGCATTCATCTATTAATCAGTTAGCAGAAAATGGGTGGTGTCAACTAGTGTTTGCCCCTGCAGCATTTTCTCTTCTCTTGTTACCTCTCCATAGGTCTGAAGACTGTAAACAAGGTGTTGAGTCTCCATCGTTGTCTTTGTTTAAGATAAGATGTCTCAGAACCTTTTGAGCTGTTGTGACCCTGGGGGAGATACATCTCCCCCAGGGCTGCAGTATGACTAGATTTCACATGTATGTAGAGGTAATGTATATCCTCAACTTGGTGACACGTGAAGCAAATTCTGTCAAGAATGAGGTCAGAATTGTGATGACACAGTTCTTATGTTTGAATCTGTGGCATTTCTAACTGCTGAAATGAGTTTTTAGTAAATACTTCTACTGCTTTTATTACTTGTACACTGTCTCCTAAGTCTTCTGGGCACAGGTTAATATAAGATATCTGGCCACGTGGAGTTCCATAATAGGAAGCTTTTTTTTTTTTTTACACAAAGGATTATTCTGTTAGTAAATTTTCAAAAAATACAAATGAATTCTGGAGTTCCATATTTGAGTTAGTAAAGTGAAAATTAGGCCTTCTTCGTTCTATGTTGGAATGGACTTCAACTCATTATCTTCTTTGTTCTGCTCTGGGGATCTGCTTGAGTTGAAGGATCACTCTGACCACACTCAGGTGGAGAACTTGTTCATTGGCCACTACACTGAGCTGCAGAGCAGAACAAGAACTGCAGTCTGTGACTGTGGAGTTCAACTCATCTGCAGAATGGGAGACTCACTAGGGAAGCAGCTGATTTCATTGCTGTGCTTTTTATTTGTCATAAATAAAATATTTCCAGAGAAGAACCTTATAAACTCTAAATTGTAACACATACGATACTACAGTATGAAGCAAACTGCTGCACAGTGACTGAATGAAATACACAGCCTCTGGTCTCCCCTGCAGTGGCCCAGCCAAGTGACCTCATACAAGCTGATGGAGAGCCTGGGTCAAACACTGGAGTGAAACCATAGATTACTTTGGGCAGAAATGCTGTAGTGATGTATTGTATGGTCAGCACTGCTAATGGGCATAAAGATACAGTGGGTTCATCAGGGATCCGTGGCTTAATGGAGCATAATGGACAACACTTGGTATAAAAACAGCTTTATGTTGTCAGCCATTTTTAACATTCCCATCTTTGAGGTCCTCGGATCGTAAATTCACTTATCAGGAATGATGGTGATTGCTGATTGGCAATTGTATTAGAAAGAACAGCCTTGGAGGAGACCCAGTGCATGCGTTTGTCATTTATTAAGCACTAGCTTACGTCATTATTAGGCACCATTTATACATTAACTCTGGAAACTTTGACTTGGTATTGACTGAAGCTTTATAACAGACGGCCTTACTCAAAGTCAGCTTATGTGTTTACCTGTTCTACTGAGGACTGAACTGCTTTCTGCACTGGCCACATTTTTGCCCATGAACACTGATATGCATAATCTAGTGTAATAAAATAGCTTTTTTGTTGTTTGCTATTCTGGCTGCATCGTGAAGCTCAGTATTTCATTTTCTGTGTTTCTTTAGTGTTTTGAGTCCGAGAGGCAGTCTCAATTGTAAAAGTTAGGATTTGGGACGTCTAAAGAGACCCTCCTTTAGTTAAAGGGTCATCTGTTTAAAAGTACTAGTTCAGTTTTATTTGGACATGATTTTAATCAGTAACAGAATAACAATGAATGTAGAGTTGATTAGGCAGGTCTTTTTTTTTTTTTTTTTTTTTTTTAAAGCCATAACCCAGTGCAGAGGCCTTTGGTGTGAGTAACCAAAAAAAGCCTGGCAGGCCCAAAGTGAGGATAATCCAGATAAGCATTTCTGGCAAGTAATGTAAGGTCAAAAGCTATGTACGCAATACCAGTGAGAAGCAGGAAGTTTGACATAGGTGTTGCTTCCTTCCTTTTTGTCAACTTTGTGCCAAAAGTTGACAAAAAGACATCTACTCTTAATTTTAAGAGGAAAGGGTTGTACAAGTCAGGGCAGCTGAGTAAAGGGAGTTTGGGTTAGGAGTGGATTGTTCGTCTTCAGAGAATGAGCCCTGCCTCCTTCTTGGCCTGAGTCAAGGAGGATGTGCTCCAACCTGTAAAAGGAATTGAGCTCAGTGAGGAGGACAGAGGTGAGATGGTTCCAAATATGGGCATTAAAAGTGTGCCAGTCTTGTCCCCCACAGCGCACACGCACACAACACGTGCAACCTGCACTACCTCCAAATCAGTGGGGGTTCATCTCCACTGTTGACGTGGTCCGACAACAAAGCGAGCGCTTTTTTGGCCACGTAAGTTTTCCACAATGATCGAGAGCGGATGCTGAGCAGAAGATGAGTCAGCAGGCAAAGAATGCTGAGGGGTTTTGCTTAGCCGTTAAAGACGTCGGACTCCATTCAGATGAAGATACTGAGAAGAGTTTAAGAATAGTTTGATGCTAGATGTTTCTGTGTTGCTGATTCATGGAGGCAGAAAGCAGTAGCCTGCAGCAAGCATGTGTGTGTCTGTACATTTAGCAGCATGCTAGGACTTGTGTGAGAAGAAACAGGCATAAGGGAAAAAAACAGTGAGTGAGAAAAGGAGACTAGCAGAGATTTACTGAAGTCTTCCTTTAATTCTTAAAAATCATTATCCTAAACAACTGGGCAGGGTCTTTTAATCTTTTCAGAGGAGACTGATAGTTATTGCAGTACTTTGAAATGTAGCTGATACCTTCCTTTAAAAGCTTAGTGCTATATTAAGTTTGTTCTGCTTTACTCTGCCGTTTTAAAAAATGTCAAATAATCAGTAAAAAATCACTCATCCTTCCTTTTTCTTACAAACGCAAAGATCATCACTACAATTCTCCAGAATTAAAGGGATGATCTTGATTTGCATTTGTGCTAAAATTGTTTCTTGCATTTGTTTGTGTTCCTCATCCACCCAAAAAGTGGAAGAAGCTGCAACAGTGGGAAGTTTACTCAGAGTATGGAGTATCAAGCTACATATTAACATTTACGGCACTTCTGTAGCTGTCTCACAACAGACATTGTACTCTGCAGTTTGAAAGCTTATCTTGCACGGCATAGATCAGCCCTACGCAGTTCTCACAGGATGTACCACATTAACTCAGAGGTTGGTTTCAGATTAATGTATGTCCAGCTGAACATCACTGACAGCTATATATATATGGCCCACGAGTGACATGAGGTCAGTGTACACTCAAATGACTATTGTCTATTGTGTGGCCTCCTCATGTCTTAGTCAGCATCGGGGAGTCAAGTAGTCATGCATGACAGTAAGCCAAGAGCTCAGACTTGAGATTGCCTAAAAGGTTTTACTGGTCCTTTCTCATTGTGTGACATCAATGCGAGCACATATTCTTAATTTGGTCATCAGAGGTGCATACATCTGTGCAGGATTACTTTTTATTGCAAGCGGTGGCCAATCAGGAGATAGTCTGCTTAAAGTATAACATGAATGAGGATCATTTTGAACTGAGAATCATGGAAAGCTAGTCAAGTAGAGTTCAAGAATAAAAAAGAATATGAATGTGGGTGTAATAGATCCTCTTTAAAATCCCTGTTTGGGTAAAATTGGACTGTTTGAAGAATGACTTTAAAGAACTGATACTCTTGCAACAAGTGGCTCAGTTTCAGAGTCTTGTATACAGGAGGAGCATTCACGTGATGGCACACGCAGGATTTCCCCATGTTGCTCCTTCACTGTGAAGAGTTCCTCTTCTCACTTCTGTCTGCAGCTGTGTGCCCATCTGGAGTGTGACTTTCCCAGCGTTGTCTGTTATCAACCATTCAGGTGCTGTGGTAGAAAGGGAAACTCTTCACTTATCAGTGATTTCTCACCATATATACTGTACATGTAGCCACCCTTACCACACTCTAATCTTATGAGATTTGGCACACTGAGTGTAAAACAATTCATACTGGAGGAAATAATTTGCAGTTGACCCAGACATTTGCAGAGGCAGAGTAATTCACCTGCAATAGATACTGAAAATAGTGCTCTTCTATTGCTGCTTACTTTCAGAATAATTCAGTTGTGTGACCATATTGTGTGTTCTGTTCTTTTTGATAAGGCCACAAAGCAGAAGGAGGAAGTGGTGTGATTAAACACAGACTTTATTTAGTGACTTAATGTCATTCCCTGTCTGGTTTCAATGTGACGTTTTATAGTAGGCACCAAATAAAAGAAGTGATTAATAACAGTTTACTCATGGAAGGTACAGTACAGCCACCTGAGGGTTACTAATTTGAATGTGACACCTGTTTCTCATTTTGTTTCATAATTTTATTTGTGTGTGGGTTGTGTGTGAATCATCTCCCCAAAAGCTGTAAAAAGAAAAAAACAGTTTAATGCGGCACAAAGCTGAATGGATATTATTGTTGGTTCGTATCTGGTCAAGTGTTCCGTGAAATACTCCTGCAGTCTTGTCTTCTTTGCGGGTCTATTCGTCACAAAGAGAGGCATTTATTCCTGAAGGCAAGAATAACGCAAAGCGTCTGAACATCATTAAAAAAAGATTGTTGGCTGTAGTTTTTTGGGGAGGGGAAAGGGCTTTTCATATAGTGGGATTATGAAGTCCTGGAAGAGAAGCCTGATGAATAAGAAGGGAATGTGTTCCAGGGATAGATGCGCAGACAAACTGTATTACTCTACTTAGTGTCTAGACAAGGCTATTTGATATATACCCACACCAAATACAGTACCAGTCAAAAGTTTGGACACCCAAACTTTTGACTGGTACTGTATATAGCAAGATATATTTATGCAAGGGTACCACCAAGTGGCATTAGCGGATGTATTTTATAGCTACTGAAAACAGTTTGATTTATAGAGAAGGAATGACAGAGGAGCATGGTGGGAGGGTCAGGTAAGACGAGGAGGAGGAAGAGGGAAGAGAAAGAGCTACTGGGCCTGATTGTACTTGCCATTTGGAGAAAAGCTCTGAGAGCATAACCTTATACAGATATTTCCAAGACGGCATGTGCCCCAGCCATGCACTGTGATTTCCTGTTAACCCCTCACTCACCAAGAGAACCAAACCACAGAGGGATGAAGCACTCACTCTGGCTGTAACGAGAAGTGACAACAGACTCGGTTGTATTGCAATAAATGAGCAATTTGCATATCAGCCTGGTGATCGTTTCCTGTGGCAAAGTCCTGTCTTGCATTGAGGCTGGTGGCTCAAATCCCTCCCAGAGCAACAGCCAGCCAGTGACCTATTTGTGCTTAAGAGAAAACCTCTTAAGTCATCTGGTGACTTGGTTAGCTTGCTACACTCAGCTTCACTAGATTGGTGGTCTTTGTTCAAGGAAGGACAAGAATAGATTGTTTATGGCCACGCCTGTCATGGTTTATTCTAGTACTAAAACGCAGTCCGATCAGACCCTGCTGCAAGCCCTCTGCACTACAGCCTGTTATACCCAGTGGACCGGGTCAGCACAGGCGCATGTGTTGGCAGGTTGACAGGTGGGGAGGGTGTGTGAAAGTCCATGTCTTTAAGCGCATGTGCCACACACGCTTTTAGAGTCTCAGTGTCCGTAGTTCTATCAATAATGCAGCTGCTCACTCTGTCTCACTCTTGAGCCTTTGCTTTCTCTGCCATTAAATATGCATCTATTTCCCAGTCCTAAGTCTCTGTCCCCTCCCAGTTCCCATAAGCCCTCTCTGCCCCGCATCCCAACAGCATGCTCATTGCAGATGAGTTGCTGTGTTTGATGTAGGCTCCTTGTAGCCATAGGTGGCTTTAACCTGCTTCAGTTGATAGATGGACAAGATTTTCCCAACTGGAGGATTTGGAGTTTGTCTGCTCTTTTTTGTAAAATCTGTTCTTTGTACATTGTTATTAAAAACAATGGAATATAGTAAATATCTGCTAAATATCAATGATACTGTCTTAACTATCCTGTGGGTGTGTGAATTTGCAGAAAGTTTGCTGGGCCTTTTCACACTTACCACTATTGGACATGGTCACTTCAGAAATGTGCAAAATAAAAAAAAAATACTTTGACAGGAACAAATGATCCTTAAATCTAAGTAAAACTAAAATGATGATATTCTGAAACTGCAATAGAAAGTTGTAAGTGCAGATGGTGTGGACACTGAAAGAGTTTGTGAAAATCCATTTTTTGGTGTGATAATAGATGATAAAATAACAAAGTTTTAATGAGCATTTCATTATTGAGTACCGCAAAACACATGCTGGACCACAAATCACTCGACACTCTCTACTGTTCACTAGTTTCACGTTATTTGAATTACTGTGCGGAGGTTTAAGGCAAAACTTACATTATCAATACTAGCAAAAAATTTCTAAAAACGTATAGATGTTAATCATTGCTGTATGTTTGATGATGTTTGTGCAAAGTCTTGGGGTAAAATGGGATACACCCCCAACAGTAGTTGAGAGTGACTGAGCTAAGATTCTGTGGGACTTCCAGATACAGACAAACTGGTGATGGCTAACCAACTGGACATGGTGGTGGACAAGCAGAGGAAGAAGGGTGTAGCGATAGCAATACCAAGCAACAGTAACGTCAAGAAGAGGGAACACGAGAAGCTCAAAAAATACCAAGGCCTGAGAGAAGAGCTAGAGAGGAAGTGAAGGGTGAAGTGATCCCCATGGTAATCGGGGAAATTCAGTGGAGTGACCCCCAAACTGGGGGAGTAGCTCCAGACAGATTCCCTTTTTTTAATATAATCATACAGTACCAGTCAAAAGTTTGGACACACTGGTTTCACCGCTATTTAAGTACATATTCTGTTATGATATACTGTCCAAAATTCATAACATATACAAACATTATTAGTAAAGACCCCTCCATGTAATTTTTTTCTGTCCTTAAATTATGACCAATAGTGGTGGGACAAAGTATTGAGATTACAATTTATTGTGCACATATTGCCTTCTCTTATTTAATCGATACGATAGATGCAAATATCAGTGTGTTTATGAAAAGTATGTTGGTGTTCTAAACAGACACCAACATTTCCATCACTTGGTCCCCCACCAATTCACCTTTATCAGTGTCACTACTCTTCATGGTAGCATTTATCAAATGAAGACAAGAGAAGGGAAAAGGCCATCAGACAGGGAAAGCTAATCACTGAGCAAATGAATTGAATTGACACATTATTAAAAACTGTATAAAAATAACACACACTGATGCTTCAGGATAAGGAGTAAATGCATACGGGCCATTCCATTCCATGCCAGTCTATCAAATGCCTTCCACCTGATCGTCTCATATTTACCTGAAAATTTTCCAGGGTTAAGATACACTTAAGACGCACTTAACACTTCTGCACCACCGTTGAGTTAGTGGCATCCTGTGGTATTATGAGGAAACTCTATCCTTGCAATTATGTGTTGTAATGGCACCAAGCACACATGCTCTCTTCTTGGCCAGAAAAACCTTGCTGGGCAGTGAGGCTGCATAAACTGAAATAAAACATCTTGATCTTCTAAAACAATCTTTGGCTGAGTATTTCAAAAATTCATGGGAAAATGAGAGGAAACACTGTCACAAACATTGGCTCTAATGTTAACAGAAATTTGCTCAGTTTCATAAAGTTAATTTGGGTTTAGTACACTGTCATAGCTGGGGACTATAAGCCTGAAGCTGGATGAAAACGTTTTTTCCCCTTATTCACAGTTTAATATCTGTGAAACCATTCACCTGATTTGGACTGTTTTTAACTATTATTATGTGCCTTGTATATGAAAAGCTGTAAATAAAATATCAGTCCCCTACCTGCAAACTTGTGGCTTCTACAGGCCTCCAGATCTGCTGTTAGAGATCAGACATCCAGATATCGAGCATTCATCATTCTGTGCTAACTTAAGCTACACTCATGATATCATGATACTCCATATTCATAGAACTGTAGTACAAGATATTTACCCTAAAAGATTTGAAGGACCTAACTTAAGTAGTTTTCCAATTTTGATTCCCATCCCCAGGCACAATGTTCCTGAATGACCTCAAACATGCTACTTCTCTAATGCACATTCTTGTTATTTAATGACTTATCTATATGCAGATACAGTAGAACTCTATGTTTAAATTCTGAATAACAATACATGCTGCAGAAGCATTTTTCTGCCACTTTTAACCTCTTTGAAAGTGTCTAAAGTTGTTAACTGTTGTTTTCCAAGCCTCACACAGAAAAATATACAAAATTCATACACTGACTTTTTTCCCCAGACAGAGAACACCTACACAAATGTCTGCAGGGCTACAGGTATCACAGACAAGAGAAACTCGCTCTGAAAACAACTGAACAAGCATTTAATATTGCCACAGTTATTGTAAGGCATGTGCCAAATAACACAATCACAGGAAAGCATTTTGAAGTTTATATAATACACCTTTTCTAAGATTGACAACAAATCCGAAGCTGCGTGCGAAGCTTTTGCTGTGAAATCACTTTTACACACACAGCCTCATGTTTAATTTACAGGCTGTTTGTACCAGAAATCCCCCTGTTTAGGGATATTTGCAGGCCTAAAAATTTAAGTACCTGGTTGGAGGCCATAATTCCAGACACTTAATCACTCATGAAATCCTAATTCTTGGCTCTTTATTATCCTTCTTTAAATCTTTGCTGTTCTCCAGTTAATCTGGACTGAATTGAATTGTTAGGAAGTTTTAAAATATATATGGACTTTTTTTTTTTTGAGTGTGCATGCATGCAACCATTGTTCAAGCTGGATGAGTCCTTATTAGGCATTGCTGGCAACAGGAAGTGGGTTGGGCTTTGGTGCTGTGTCACAGGAAGTAGCAGATTGTATCACGGGTGGGACAGATGGAGGGAGAGGTGGAAGAGATGGATTAGGGGACTATAGGGAGACCATGCAGGGAAAATAAGGAGAGGAGGGGGAGGGATGGTAAACCTTTGTTCTTCTGCGTGTCTGCCCAGCTCCTCTGCTCAGTATTTACTGCCACTTTGGTTTCTTCTGTGTTGTTTTACTTTAAGCTGAGACAGACATGTATTAACATTATGTTTTTATATTATGGGCCATGCATATATTAAGGTTTTATAGCTAAATGAATGGACACAGACTTTGCAGTGTTAACTGGTATTTATTTATATGTTACCTGATTGCTCTGTTCAGATCCAGTTGGCATATACAAGGAAATTGCAAATATGTGTTTCTGATAAATTTTGTACTTTTCATCTTTTAATTTTTTTTTTCCTAAGATCTGTGTTAAACACATCTGCACACACTGCACTATCATTGCTTCCTAAACTATACCTGCAATACCTGAGTAAACATTGTTTATTCTGCCTGCGTAGACCTATTAATAAATATTTTGTCACTGATGTCAGCACACACGTGGCTGTTTTCCTCCAAAGTGTGAGGAGGTGGAGGCTGATGGAAAGCAGGTGGAAGATTCCAGTGCCTTGTCTGTTTGGCAAAGCTCGGCACAACTTCCCGTCTTTGTCAGCCTCCATTGTTGCCTCTTTTTTTGGGATCAAACTAATCTGTTTGTTCAAGCAGTTATCAACACTATACTGCATTTATTTATTTATTTACTTTTGTCCTCCACATGTTCGTTACTGTGCAAAAGTAATGCCACTCCTCATTTCTTTATACTTTGTTTCCGAGAAGCTACACTTTGTTGCAATCTTTAACGTGGCCTTGAGCAATAGTTCTCCAGGGTTTCAAAGGTCTTCTTTGGACATTGGCTGCTTTTTCACTCATTTTCAGTCCAGTCCTTGTACCTGACCATTTTCAGTGGAATTATTTTAATTATTTTATTGTTTGTTAAGCCACTTAACACTGACCTATGAATCCTTTAAGCATTAAAAAAGGCACCTAACTCGAGGAATGTACACATGCATAACAAACAGCTTAGCCAAAAAAAAAAATTCAAATTGTATCTTTAGACATTGTTACACATAATTTTTTAACATTTCTTTAGTTTAATCTATGAAAAATGCCAAAAATAACAGTTTGACAGGCATAAAATTGCATCTTTGCAGCAACAAAGTGATTCCCAAAGAGCTGTCAGCTGAAAATGTCTCAGCAACTGGTGTGCAGTGTGTTTGTAACAAAACTTGTCCAATTTCCAGGAAACTGGACAAGTGGAGGAAAGAGAAGTGGCAGGACTAAAAAACTACCTACAGCAGATAAACGGTGTCTGAAAGTTGTGGCCTTAAGAAATAGGAAAAACCTGACATAGGACCTGAGAGTTGCAGCTGATCCTTCAGCCAATCTTTCTACTGTTCACTGAAGGGTGGCTGTCAAGAAGCCATTCTTAAATAAGGGAAACGGTGAGAAAAGGCTGAGTGCAAGAGCTGCACTGAAAATCAATGGCAACAGATCTTATGGAGTGATGAATCCAAATTTGACATTTGTGGTTCAAATTCTCATCAGTATGTATGGAGGAGGTCAAGAGAGACGTTCAAAAGTGAGTGTCTACGGCCAGCTGTAAAACACGCTGGAGGCTAAGTCATGGTTTGGGGCTGCATTTCAGCCAGTGGTGTTGGCTGAAATGCAGCCAACACCACTGGCTGTTTGATTGAATTGCAAACACAGAAATGTACGGTCAGATTTTGGTCCATCATGCAATACCATGTGGAAAACAAATGATTGGAACTGCTTGATTTTTTTTTCCCGGCATACATGGAAATACAATATATATTTCAATAATTTTCCATTTTCCTAGCAAAATATAAAGAAATGAGGGGTGCCTCAAGACTTTTGCACTGGAATGTACACTTGAACTTTTTGCACAGATACTGAATGAATAAAAAAGGACACTGTCTATATAATTTGGTTTGCTTTTTGTGTTCCGAGAGAGTAAAAAAAAGCGCTATATAAGAACTAGTCCATTTACCATTTAAGAACTAGTCCATTTCTAAAATCCGGCCAGACATGACCCTGAAGTTCAGACAAACCAGGTTATTAGTGTTATGTGTTTTTTGAAAGGCCTGTGCTGTGGCATTATGGGTTAGTCAAAATGAGACTAGGTTTGTCTGGAAGTACTGGCCCTCATGACTAAAAACATTGTTTATGCAGGAATGTTCTTCATTCATTTGTCCATCTAGTGTCTCCAGTTCCTCCTCATCTCTCCTCATTTGCCTCTTTTGTTCAGTCCATGCTGAATGCTACATAAAACACACAGCCTTTACATGATCTTAATTAGCCTCAGTTCTTGTTCATCCTTGTACAAAAAAAAGTAAAAAAAACAAGTGTCTTTTTCAGAATGCTTCAGGTAAGCACTGCTAGCAAAGTAACTGAAATTTTAGTTAGTTTAATTATCCATGATTCTCAGTAGTAACATAAATAAATGTATTTCTAAATCATTTCTTTTTGGTTTTATATTGTTACAGATTGAAAGATGTACTACATAAAATGCACGTTGCGATTCGCTAACATTTCCGGTTATTAATAGAACATGTTGCTAACATAAACAGAAGAAATTAAACACTGTCACCTTGGACCGCAAGTTCCTTTCTGTTATGGCATCTAGAGTATGTTAGATACCTAACTGTGTCTTGGGAGAACAAGTACCTCCACATTTTGGTATCGACTTGGTACTGAAGTATCTGGTTTTGTGACATCCCTAAAAATAACAGTGAAGATCTGTTTCCTCTGTACTGTAGACTGTCATCAGAGAAATAAACCAAATGTGTTTGCGGTAGTGTTCACAACGTGGTTTGTCATACTTGTGTCAGCGGCGGCTGCGCTCACTAACATAAACCCCTGTGGATTATTTTTGTTCTATAAGCATTAATATGATCTTAAAAACACCTGTTTGTATGTGTGAACCACATTTGCAGACATTTGAGCTCTTTAAAAAAAAAATTTATTCTTTGCTCACTTTCACACTGAAAGAATGAAAACTTTTAAGCATTAATTTAATGAAATATACTTGATTATAATCAGATTCTGCTGTCTTAATGAGTTGTGATACTGACGTCTGTTAATTTACACAGTTGTCATTTTTGCTGGCTTTCCCTCTTGCCTTCAAATAGGCTAAACTTTATTAATATCGTAGTTCTTTTCCAGTCTTGCTGGCCAAAGTTCACACACTTTCATAAAGCTCTTTTAATACTAAACTCTTGCACAATGCTTTTCCACTCACACACTCAAACCACTGCTTTGTCTGCAGCTGCTTTCTTGCTTTTAGCCTGTAGTATGTGTTTAACCTTTTAATATTTTTCTAATATTATAGTTTTGTCTTCTGCTCTGCGGCTTGTGCGCTTATCCATGTTTGTGATTGGTCGAATGCTTCAGAACCACCCTTTCATGTGAACGTGCTCGTGGCTCGTAGATTTTGAAACCCTGGGTTAATTAAGCAAGTTGATAACCAGCTTTGTGAGACTGCTTGTCCTGATTGTTAGGGTAAGTGAAGATAACGGAAAGATCCCTGGGTATGTCCAGCTTGCTTTGTAGTATAGGGCTCAGTGCTAGTAAAACAAAAGTGGGGAAAAGAATACTCAAAAGTGCTCATACTTCTAAGAGTCAACCCAACTATGCTGTAAACTAATGTTTGTTTCTTTTTTGTCCTCTGTTTTTCAGTGAGTCAAGTATTTGCCAGGCTCGGGCCACTGTGATGATCTATGATGATGGCAATAAGAAGTGGCTTCCTGCAGGAACTGGACCCCAAACCTTCAGCCGAGTCCAGATCTATCACAACCCAACCAACAATGCCTTTAGGATAGTGGGACGCAAGATGCAGACAGATCAGCAGGTAAATCTGCCAGCTTTGCGTAGGCTTAGTGTGGTGTCTGACTTTATATGCTTGCTGTGAACTCTGTCATGTGGCCTGTGGGTGTCTGTGGTGTCCAAAAGGGGTCTGAGTAAGCAAGGGTGAGAGATCTGACATCATTACTGTCTAACGGATACCAGAGAATGTGTCTGGTTATTACATGGAGGATATTTACTGTAAGCACTGTGATAGTTCTATTAGAAGGACTCAAGGTCATTTTTACATCATCTGCCACCTTGTTGTTTGTGTCCTCCCCATAAATCTAATCCCCTGCCCCTCTAAGAAGCCACAGGGGGTGAAATCAATAACAACCAAAAAATATATATATTTTTTTTACTTATTTTCTGTGCCCTTGTTTGATTGCAGTAGAGTCTGAGAATCTCTGAGGCATGTTGCAGTTATTTAGACTCACCAGCCACTTTATTAGGTACACCTTGCTAGAACACATGTACTTTGCAAAGTGGTCAGTGAGTGTACAGTCACGCTACTTTCCTCATAATGTCTCTCTGAACTCAATGTGTGTGAGGGGGAGGGGTGGAGCAAGCATACTGGCTGCTGTGGGGAGACACTATATTATGAACACCCCCACCAAGTTTCATGATTTTTATAAACATTGTTGCAGATATGACAGCATGAACTGTGTATCAACAAGACAGTTGGAGCAAGAAAAAGTGACAGTGACAAACTGAAGTGTTGCACCAGTTCACACTTTCAGCAGAGTGTGAACCAGTGCACTTCGCCTGCACTGGTTTATTCCTCTGCCAACGTGAGAGCTGAGGCTGAGTGTGTGATTATTTGCTATTAAGCACAAAACAACCAAGCTGAATTTCATGAAACCTGATGAAAGGTGGAGCAGGGAATCCATTAAGTTTTTGGGTGGCATGGATGGCTCTCTTTAGTGCCCTTCTAGTCAGTACTTCGCAGCCATTTATCCAAACTCTCGCTGCCTTGCACTTATTTACGTCACTAATAAATATCCATCCATCCATCCATTTTCTTCCGCTTTTTCTTCCGCTTTCTCTGCTTAGGCTGCTGCCTAAGCAGAGAAGCCCAGGTTTCCCTGTCCCCAGCCACCTCCACCAGCTCATCGGGAGGGACCCCAAGGCGTTCCCAGGCCAGCCGAGAGATGTAATCTCTCCAGCGTGTCCTGGGTCTACCCCGGGGCCT
>JAVDPK010000527.1:140600-169407 GCA_034780415.1 Cichlasoma orientale | reverse complement strand
AACCCCCCCCCCCCCCCCCAAAAAAAAACAACATACTGGTTAAAGAATAGTGCCAACTAAATTAATTAATATCAGGCATTAATTTATGGCTCATCAGAATCCTCAAGGTTCAGAAAGGTAAGTTAATGAGCTCATGTAGGTTAATCTCAGGTTATAGATTTCTGCATTTTCCATTCACCGTTCCTTCATTTGCTGTATACTCTGATACACTTCATTAATATGCAGCACCTCTTCTGTAGAGAAAAAAAAAACATGAAATCTTTGTATCTCTGTTTCTTTCCTCCTTACAGAGCAAAGGGTGCAAGCAACAATAATGACGCAAGTGGAACAGATGACTCGGATTTAGAGAAAATGAAACAGGTAAACATACTCATTGACCCAGCATTATCGGTTCTTGACAAGAAGAGCTACACTTGAATGCTGTATTTTTCCATTAATCTGAATTTTTGTCATGTTAATGAGAAACCTGGTTTCTCTAAAGCCAACCTCTGACATGCATTGCTTTGCATGAATCTGACTGCATCTGAACATGTTGCCTTGATGTCTGACTACGCTCTTTGGACGCTTTTCCACATAAGTTGCCATACCAGTCTTAATAAGTTGAACCTAGCTCTGACCTAGTAAGCTTAGATAGCCTAGGTTGTTTTGGAGGGTGCCTAAAGTGTAATGAACCTTGACGGAAAAAACCTTTGGCACAAAAAGCCACCTTTAATCTCTGTCTCATTGTCTAACTCTTCCAGAAATTCCTTGCTCTTTAGCGAAAAACAGCCTTCAAAATAGCTTATTCATGTACACGATGTGGACAAACTGCGCCACCTCCATATCGCACGTACAGGAGCTTCTCGGCCATGGAAACCCATGCCATGAAGCTCCCGGCTCACAGCTTTTGTGCCGATGTTAATGCCAGAGGTTTGGAGCCATACAGTTGGTCAGCATCTTTTTGGCAGCTTATATGCACTATGCGTAAAAGTCACCAACAGCTCTCAGCCATAATTTCCTGAATCTGTTGCAAACCTTGAGCATTTCCAGAGAAAGATAATAATAACAGACAATAATTATATTCCCAACTTGAGACAGGATTAGTCAGGATCTTAGAGCAAATAATATTGCGTAGTTTACTTCAGACAGGTGACTATACTTTGAGTCACACTTCATAACTTCCTGTTATTTTTAATCCGATATGTGGGATGTGTTCCCATAGTTACATATAGGAAGTGGCCTCTCTAGTTATCAAAGAGTCTATCAAAAGATAGCTGCCATGGTAAGAAAAGTCCGACCTTGTGCATTATGTCACTGCTGTACTGTCAAATCTTGCACGTAACTTGCAGGTACTGTGGATCATTTTTGTGTTTATGACTAAATGCAGCTGAGAAGAAGATTAACATAAAAGTAACCTATGCCTAAATGACAATTTAATTTGATTGATTGAAGCCAGCAATGTTGTGTCCCATGTCTGAATAGGTTTTAACCCTAGCAGGGGGACGCAGCCATAAATTGTTTAGGTCAAGACTGACAGTCATTCTTGGAGATGAAATCTTATGTCCAACGTGTTGCATGCATACAGAGATTTTGAGCAATGCGGTTACTGCTTGTGAACACATTCTCTGATTACCCACTAAACTGTTCTTTTTTTTCTTTTCTTTTTTTTCTCTGAACCACGAATGTATCACGATGACTAACAGTTTGTCCATTTTTCTGCAGGAGATCTTGGAGGAAGTGCGGAAAGAACTACAAAAAGTCAAAGAGGAAATTATTGGAGGTTAGATTACACTGAAATAAAACTTACATTTTTCATTTTGCTTCAGTATAAATGATTTCAGATACTTAATCCATGTTTGTCTTTGCGTTCACAGCCTTTATTCAGGAGCTTCAGAAGAGAAGCACATAGTTCTGCTGAGCGTCAGGTGTAACGGAGGGATGCGATAGATGGAGACGATCGAGGCCTGTTAAGGTCTCTCGTCCACATCACCCTCTTATGTAGCCCAGGGATTTCTCTTTATCTTCTACACATTTTCTCTCATCTCTCTTTTACACAAACACATGAGCATATGTGCTTATCTGTACAACATGCATATTCACTTCATGTTAATGGTAACCCAGGGAACCTCCTCAAGTCAGCGTTTGGCACTTTTGACGTTCACTCACTTTTATTGCAGCGGTGATGATCCCATGTGTACCGTCTCTTCCTGCTCAGTCATCCCGTCCCCTCGTGTCCTCTGTGTGTTCTGTTCATCTGAACCATTTCAGAGCACATAACTACAGCCAGAGTTGTCCTTCCAGTTTGCCATCTTTAACACCGCTTTGTTGCAGAACCCCTGCTGCTTGTGTCCTCTCCCTTCTGCTATCAGATGCATTATTTTTACTGATAGAGAAGTTTTCAGTATTCAGCCACACTGTATTAGTCATATTTTTTACTGTTATAGCAAGAGGCTGGCATGCTGGGATCATTTTCTCCCTTTCTCAGTTGGCATAAAAATGTTGAGACTTCTGCAAGTAGGTTGCTGTGTATAATGGCAGTTGGAGGTGGGAAAAAAAAAACATCAAATCGGACGGATCAGTGAAGCCATCTTCATTAGTGCAGCATATCTCAGTCAAGTGGACTTTGAGCTCCGGCCAATGACTGACAACACAAGCCTTCACACTGCTGCAGCACAGAGATGCTCGAGGAAGAGGAGACAAGCAAAGGGAAGTTAATGTTCAACCAGAGTGCTGTGGAAGAGGAGTGCGTTGTAGTTTTATGATGTGTGAGAAACTTATTCTCTTTGCATTGCACTTGTTCCTGAGGAAGTGTGTCTGTGTGCCACACTGCCTTGATAGACTATTCCCTCTTACTCGAAATGAGACATTATTTGCTGGCCAGTGCGGCGGTCCTGCTGTCCGCTGTGCTTTCGCTTGTTGTTTTTCTTCCATTCTAGCTTTGTTTTCTAATTTTGAAACATGAAATATGGCCATGATGAGGTCAAGTGATTTGGCCATGACCAACTGCCTTGAGAATAAATATATAAATATATATATATGGAAAAATATATATTTGTTTTGAGGGAAATGTTAGCAAAAAAAGAGATGGTGTTTCTATTTTAATTGAAATGACTGGTGAATGGGGATTTCTTTTTCTTTCTTTTTTTTTTCCAATGATTTGTTTTCTTATGAAATGTAATTTTTTTTGTTTAATGTTTCTTTTTTTTCTAATAGAGTCTAGGCTTTTTACACTGAAATATAAAGAAAACAGCTTAGAGACACTGGATTAGATATGCCTTTATAGTCGAATACAGCTGCTTCTTGAAATGCATCATTGTCTGGAGTCATCTTTTCTATTTTCCTGTTGTAAAAATAAAGTGTCTTCAAATTTGCTGCACAAACTTCACTATGTTAAAATCCAAACTCCATTTATTTATTAGAAATGTTTACTTAGTCATCTTCTTTCAGCTGCTTCCTTCATCTGCCTTCATCTCACCCTATCCCTTAGCATCCTCTTCTGTCACACCAACCCCCTGCATGTCTTTCACTACATCCATTAACCACCTCTGTGGTCTTCCTCTTTTCCTCATGTCTGGCAGCTCCATCTTCAGTATCCTTTAGTCCAATGTACCTACTATTCCTTCTGCACATGTCCAAACGAATCTCAGCCTAGTGTCTCTCTCTATCCTTGTCTCTAAACTGCTCAACCTGAGCTGTCCCTGTGATAGAGCATTTCCAATCCTGTCCATTCTCATCGCTCCCAGTGAAAATCCGAGCGTAGAGCTTGGATAGCAATGAAAGAAAAACAGCTTCTGAGAAATTTGCCACAAAAACACATACAGTTGTGGCTTTATTAAATTTGAGATTTTCTGAATTCTAATGTCTCTGAAGGGTTAATAAAGTTTTAAACATATGCTGTCAGAAATTTTATAAAACAACCCTATTATTTACGGAACTGACGTACATGGCCAAATAATTAATTGTTTTTTTAATTCACAACAGAGTAAAATTTATGCAGCGTTAACGAGCAGAACCCGATTTTTATATTATTTAGTGGTTAAATTGGAGGGGGGGAGACTTGTGAGTTGTCCATACGTTCAGAGCCAGTGTCCTTCCAGAGATCCCTGGATGCTTCCGGATTGGGAAGGCTGCGAGCCGTTTCCGCCGCCATTGCGGATTTTGGACAGAAGATCAGCCATAGCCACTGCTATCCATCGATGCAGTGCAGAAAGCATACACAGAAGGGGGGACGTATTTAACATTTCCACCGGTATCACCTTTTGGAAACACGATTACCTACACTGCGTTTTGGCTATTTTAAAACCGTGCTATCGTTTTCACCGACTGGCTCCGACCTACACATTCAGTGAGGAGGTCGTAGCTAGCGCGGTGCCGCTGTTACTGCTGCCTAGCTAGCTAGCTAGCTGTACGGCCAGAATTTCAGGACTCTGGAGAAGCTTAAGGAAACCGCCATGGCTCAAATCCTGCCTATCCGCTTCCAGGAGCACCTGCAGGTAAATGGTCAAATCTGATAGCTATATGCTTCCTAGCATTTTCAGTATCCCTTCATTTCTCGGCTTAACAGGCGTTTTGACAGCTTACTAGCTAAGCTAACATTAAGCGTCAATACCCGCAGCAAAATGAATGACCTCCCATCCCCCGTTTAGCCAGCAGCTAATAACTAGCTTCTCAGGCTAGCACCTCATTCATTGCACTGATGCTGTCAACTACGGCCAGGGGGAGAAACTAGTTAACGTTAGTCACCTTTTCTGACCTTGAGTGACTTATTTATTGCATTGTAGCGGCTCATTGATGCACGGTCACATTTACGTTATTTCAATATCGAGTTAATGTTTGGACGTCGTAAGGCGAGGCATTGCAAGTCGCTGACCTGGATAATAACATCATGATATCGCTAGTATATCTGTTTAATGTAGGCATCATGTTATTGTCATGTGCTAAGTTAGTAGCCGTGAAGCCGCGGTCAGCTGCAGTCTGACTAGACTGTGCCATTTCACGTCTTAGAGAAACGTTATGTCACGACAGGCCATTTTTACTCCTGGAGGGAGAGTCAGGTGGTTATTTAGTGTTTTTTTTTCTTCTTTTTTTTAACTGAAATGTAACCCATTCATCGCGTTTTCTGAAGTGAACCGGGTGGTCCGTTCATTCTGTCAAAAGAATACGATTTTTCTCTGTCAAGCACATTCATATCAGTCAGTCATTCGATACGTCCCAGCTTCTGGCTGTATTGGATGTACGCAGGATTCCCACAGAAGCCTTAAATCAAAGCTTGACGCCCCCCCCCCCCAAAAAAAACCCAAAACATTTTTATCTTTTTTCTTTTCTTTTTTTTAATACTGTGACCCGTGCACCTTGAGCTTTTGCCAAGCCTCAGTTGTTTTGTTAGTGTTTTTACAATCACTGAATGTATAAGTAAAGGCACATAATTGAAATAATCATCCCTGACATCCCTGACTTTTTACAGCAGGGGTCAATCATAAGGCCCAGGGGCCAGAATCGCCCGGCAAAGGCTCCAATCTGGCCCACTGGATGTCTTTGGAAAATGTGAAGGAGGACATAAATTTAGGACTTTGAATTGTATTTTCATAGATTTTCCTGCTTGTCCTACTGATAAAGACCTCCCCCACTGACAGACTTCTTTCATTTACTATAACAGCATTTTGTTATCATTTATAAAAACTGAGGCATACTGTTAAAAATTGCACTTTTTCTCATATTGAGATATTTCGGGGAATAAATGTGACTTTTAACTGTTTTACACTGGCAGAAAGGGGTTTTGCACTGGTCCGGTCCACTTAAGATCAAAGTGGGCTGTATGTGGCCCATGATGTAAAATGAGTTTGACATTAGTATTTTACAGTGAAAAATGTACTAGAGATGCATGAGTTAAAATTTTCTGACACCTAAATAATTGTCCCTGTAGCTGATATACACACTCACACACACACACGTGTGTGTTTTTTTGCTGGTTAATTTTTGTTTGCATTTGCTTGCAAATGAAAAGCATTTCATCAAATTGTCTTTCAAAATGTATCCAGCACAAAGTTGATGTGAGACAGCACAGAAACATCAAACACTGATATCGGTAGATATCTTTACCAACAGATATTGGTCAACAAACAGGGTTTTCCCAGCTCACAGTGGGTCTTTGTGTTGTGATGCACTCAGGCCACCATATAAATAAGGTAATGAGTCTGTGTTACTTTCCTTAAGAGGTCTGTAATTTTCATGTTATTTCTGGCCACTTGAAAAGTAAAATATATTTAATGATTGAGTAACTGGCGTACTGATTTTTCCTTTGGTGGAAGGTCAGAACCTCTTTGTTGGGCTTTGGCAGAAAAACCCTGCATGCCCTGATTTATCGTTTGATATATCAGAACATCCCTACCTACACTGTACTATATGCCAAGAGCTGCCGTTAAAACAGATCTTCTCTTTATATACCAGCTCCAGAACTTGGGAATCAACCCAGCCAACATTGGATTCAGCACTCTTACAATGGAGTCTGACAAGTTCATCTGTGTACGAGAGAAGGTCGGTGAACAGGCTCAGGTTGTCATCATTGATATGGCTGATCCCAACAACCCCATCCGCCGCCCCATCTCTGCCGACAGCGCCATCATGAACCCTGCCAGCAAAGTTATTGCCCTTAAAGGTAAGCCCCAGGCTTAAATGCACTTTAGCACCATTTCCACATAGTGTGCTAGGATTTCAAAGCACCTGAACTAAACAGTAAGCAGCTAAAGTTGGCTTGTACCTTGCTATCTTGCTTTTTTAAAAAATACACCAGTCCATTTGTGTAAATTTTGTTTGTGTTGTCAGTCAGTTATGTAGCTGTCACAGTCTGCTTTTCATTTTGATGTTCATATTGTAGATCACCCCATTTTTGTTTGTCAACAACAACTAGTAGCTAAAGTGTGTGTATAGAAATAGAAATGTGCTACATTTAAAATTGCTCTTTTAGCTCAAGTAGCAGTAGCACTAGTAAATTGTCATGCTGTCATGAATGCTTTGTCTATTTTGCTTGTTTTTTGCTCTTTTTCATTTCTTACTGCTTTCTTATGTTTGCAGACGGTGAGTTGAATTTTATGTATCATGAGTTGTCAGAGTGATCCTGTATGCACTGTCTTGAAATGTTTGCACAGTACTGAAATAATTTAAGAGTGCCTGGATTTACAGTAATAACAGTAGGAGAGCATAACAAAATTAAGACAGTAGCTTGAAGAACCATATCTTTTTTTCTTTTCTTGTTCACTTGTTTGTCCCGTTTGCTACACTGTACATATATTTTATATTACAGCTGACCATTTCTAAAGCACTATCTCATTTTCATACTGTCCTGAAGTTATTACCAAATAAATTAAAATAATACACTTGCATTGGAAAGCTAATAAATTAGCAGTGATCCTGCCCACATGTTGTTATTATGTGATAATCATAGACTGTGTGTCTGTGTTGGTAATGTAGTTGAATTGGTGCTGAAAACACATGTAAATCTGTCTACATCTTCATTACACGACAACAATAAAACTGCAGCATTCAGTAATACAGTTCCTGAGTTATTTTTAAGCTGTCATTCACAACCCGAAGGCACCCATATAACACGTGAACATCTGACTCAGAAAGTTGTCTAAACTGAATCAAAATTTCTATGTCTAACAGTCGCAGTAATATATGGAAAGTCAGGGGAATATTCTGAAATGCTAAGATTCCTTGGAAAATGGTTAGTAGTAATGTATAACGTGTGTGTGTGTGTAGTAAGAGGAAAAAACATGCAGGAAAAAATGATATGGTTATATTAACAGTGGGAAACTGTCGAAAAGGATACTGTGGCAATGACACAGGGAAATGCACTATAAATGTTAGATGAAAATAACATCAGTTATGAATAAAACAAAAGGCTGACACACATCTTAATAATTCTGTTAATTAATTGTTATTAATTAGATCTTTCCCGTTTCAAGCTCAGACTTAAGTTTGTTTTTGAATGTAGGAAAATCAGAGAATGCTTCAAACACTTCAACTGTGATGCCAGCCTCACATATCACAAAAATCTGCTGCTGAGTGTGCAGGTGCAGTTTTGACTGGCTTTCCCCGGGACATTGCAGAGATTAACACCAAATGTTCTGCTTGTCTTTGGGCACTTTCATTGGGAATATACAGCTAGCATCATTCTCACTTTGAAAATACTGACATTTCTGACAGGTTTTCAGTAACTGTACACGTTTTCACGCTTTCACTGTGTAATGCTACTCTGTGTTTTAAATTGTGACTAATTATAATTTTTATTATACCAGAGGATTGGTGATATATGAAACTCATGGTTCCATATGTGTTCATTACTTAGGGTTCAGGCACACATTTGTATCTTCTAGACAAATAACTGATTTGCACTTCATATCTCTCATTGTAGTAATCAGGTAGTTTATTTTTACAATGCACTATACCCACAGTATTACCAAAAATGTTCAGAAATGCCTCTAGACTGTCAGGCATATGCTTTATTAACAAGTTAAATATATGCTGTATTTGTTTTGGGCCAGATTGAAACTAGCGTTTATACCTTTTCCTCCAGTGAGACTGAACTGGAGGAAATGAACCGAATGGGTGTGAGTGCATCTGTCCAGCATCCTTTTCCTCATCACATCTGTTTGTGTGCTTTGTGGTCGTACTAATCTGCATTCAGACATCCCTTATTTTGGGATTAAATTTCAGCGTGAATCCCCTAAGAGCTATAACAACACGACAAGAGTTTCATTTCTTTAGTAGGTTGTGTGGGTGGCGGGCTCAACACAGGCCATAAAGTCGTCACATTGAGCATGCACTGTGCACCGTGTCATGCTAGTAGACAGGCGTCACTTCCTAATTGATCTGGTTTGGGTTGAAAGGAATGGTGGAGAATTGAAATATTGAACCAAAACTGCATGAAAGGTCACATTGATCCATCTGAGAAGCAAAGACAGTGTAGTATTGATAGTATTTCCAATCATGCTCTAGTACTTCATTAAAAAATGCAACCATCTTCAATTAGATCAGAATGTTAATAATAAGAATAATAATTGATAATGGGTTTTGGGGGTGGGTGGGGGGGTAGCAGACAAATTTAGATATCATTCTCTGAGCTTTTTTCTTTCTCTCAAGGAAAAAAAATGATGTAATTCTGTATGAACGTCCTACCAATTCGCTTCATAAACTAATTAGCAACTACCAATAAAGAGATAAAGAGTGTGCTGAGGATTGTAAACAATGTAGATGCATTGCATCTACATGCAAGACTACAACGCATCTTCTGCGTTGTAGTCTTTAATTCTCGTCAACAAATATTAGACAACATACATGCTTATACTGATATGTGTAACAGGCGCAAATCAGCCGTCTGTTGAGACAGTGAAATTAGATGGAAAAAGACCAATTTGAGAGCTGTAAGTTTAAAGCTTTTTGTCATAAAGGACTGAATCACTCCAATCCTCCATTGGCATTGCAAATGAATGTACTTGTTCACACGGATATTTAGGCAACAGCGTGCTGCACCTCATGGTGTTGCTTTGCATTGTGAAAAGGAAAAAAAAAAAAAGCTGAGCACCGTTCAGCTTTTTTTTTTTTTTTTAAATTGGCTTCCTCTTGCTGTGTTGACCTCGCTGAAATGAATGTGGGAGTTGCATTTCTTTGATGCAGTGCTAAGCCCAGTGTATTTCTCAAATTAAAAATTTGCTTCATTGGTGAGTGATTTCACGTTATGCGGAGGTGTGTGTATTTAGGCGCACCTGAATGTGTTTCACGTTAACAGTTTATTGCATCAGATATAACTGAATGCAGATCCACCATTTTAAGTGGTTGCCCTTTTGTTGGTCTTGCCCCTTGTTTTGACACTGGTACTGGCTTTTTGTATGGTCTCAGTGTTACTCCAAAACAACAACAAAAAAATACCCAACTACCTGCATTTCTCCTACAATTGGAGTAGGTATACCCAAATGATTTCTTCCTAAACTCTGCTGTGGGTTGTGTGTCGTAGCTTTAGTCACTGAACTGAGTTTTAATGTTACTATCTAAAAATTTTGGAGGGGTGGGTTAGCAGCATCCCAGCATTTCTACATGTTAACCTTCTACATGTTAAATATTTTCAGCTGCAAAGACCCTGCAGATCTTTAACATTGAGATGAAGAGCAAGATGAAGGCTCACACGATGACAGATGATGTGACCTTCTGGAAGTGGATCTCCCTCAACACTGTTGCCCTGGTCACAGACAACGCAGTCTACCACTGGAGCATGGAGGGTGACTCTCAACCAATCAAAGTATTCGACCGTCACTCCAGCCTGGCAGGCTGCCAGATCATCAACTACCGCACTGACGCCAAACAGAAGTGGTTGCTGCTCATTGGCATTTCTGCACAGGTAAATTAGCTCAGTTGCTTCAGCCTTAATTTTAATACTAGATTAAAAATAATGTTTGAGGCAAAATATCGTTTTCTAAATAATGTCACAGTTTTAGCAAATGGCTATTGCTCTAGCAAAGCAGAATAAAACACAGCCTCTAGTCTAACTTGTTGGGTTTCTCTCCTCAGCAAAACCGAGTCGTTGGAGCCATGCAGCTATACTCTGTGGACAGGAAGGTATCTCAGCCTATCGAAGGGCATGCCGCTGGCTTTGCACAGTTCAAGATGGAGGGCAACACTGAGGAATCGACTCTGTTCTGCTTTGCTGTGCGAGGACAGGCAGGAGGAAAAGTAAGAATTATGAGAACTGCAAAGCCTGGCAGCTACAAAATAAAGAGATCAGGATAAAGTAATTTAAGTGGAAATTAAGACTGTGTAGAAAAAGTGCTGTATTTGAAAACTCCCATAGGCGTTTGTGGCCTCACTTTGTCTCCTTTTGCCTTGCTTTTTTTTTTTCTTCTAGCTCCATATCATTGAAGTTGGGACTCCACCAACTGGGAACCAGCCATTCCCAAAGAAAGCGGTGGATGTTTTCTTTCCTCCAGAAGCCCAGAATGACTTCCCTGTGGCCATGCAGGTACAAAACCTATTTACAGAAAAAGTAGGAACCTGTTTTTGTCACTTGTCTACTAAAAGGTCTTTGGGTTCATACACTTTATATCTGTTTTTCCCCTTTCTGTACATCTAGATCAGTTCCAAGCAAGATGTAGTCTTTCTCATCACCAAATATGGCTACATCCACCTATATGACCTGGAAACTGGAACTTGTATCTACATGAACAGGATCAGCGGAGAGACCATTTTTGTCACTGCCCCCCATGAGCCTACTGCTGGAATCATTGGAGTGAACAGGAAAGGACAGGTACTCAAATGCACATTAGTGGAATATGTTTTGCAGTAGCTTGGAAAATAAGGCGCTTCTTCTCACAGTTAAACTCAATGACATCTTCCAGATTGCTTCCTTTTCAAACCAATTCTAGAAATTACATCAGGTGTTCAGCTTGTAAACATTTATATAACGAATGCTAGGCTGAGTCAAGAATGCAATGATGAATCAGCCCCTTATTAATTTCCAGTGGAGAAAAGAGCCAGACTCATTATTGATATTTCATCTTGTGCTTTCTGCAGGTGAACAGCTATCCATTTTATCCACTATCTTTGATTTTGGATGAAAAATGAGTTAAATTGATGTTTTTGATAGATGAAACTCGTGTTATTTCTAATAAGCTTCTTACAATACTATTTTAATATCTGTGAATACATATTGTTTTAGAAAAATGTTCCAAACCTACTGTTTATTTTTAAACCAGTGTGCATGCATGTATAGCAGATTACCTTCCCTCTGGTATGTTGGTATATCAGCATGGAGCCTTGGGTGTGACCTTGACTGAGGAAATCTCTGAAAATATCAGGCTGTGGCAGCATCTTCACTGTCAGGCAGCATGTGACACTAACAGCAGGTGGCCTCAGCTTGGCCAGGCAGACTACACAGTCTAATCCTGTTATTGCTCTTGGCTCTCACCTGCGGGCCTGCCATGCACAGCACAGTGTGTTGCACACACACACATATACACACACTTGCACACAGAATGTAACACTATAAATGACAGTGTGGGGGTAATCCCTATATGTAATTTAGGAACGTGACAAATACAAGTCTTATAATGTAATTCTCAAGTCTAATTTTTGCATGCGGATATGTTTGCAGTGAACTTCAAACCCAGTTTCACCAACAGTTACTCTCAGTCACGTATTTAGTGCCATTCTAGCTGTTTGTTTGGAATAGCACATGTGGTGTCTGTCTCCTTTCGGGTGTTTATATCACCATATACCAGGCTGAATTTAAGTTTTGGTGCACCTTGGTTGGAAGGTATTGCAACTGGACACCTTTGACACGAGCATTACAAATTAAAGTGTGTCCTTAAAGTGTAAAGGGGCAGTATAACTAAACACTTTTCGTAATTTTTTTTTTTTTTTAATATTCTGGCAGTTTCACCTCATATCATGGTATTTATTATTTAGATTATTTATGCTTGTGTAAATTGGACCTTTTTATATAGGTTTATGTGCTCCAGTGACTCATTCTTCTTTCAGGAGTATACAAAATATAACAACAGTTTGTCATCATAACAAAAAGAAATAAAACATCAATAACCATACAGCCTGTCTCCACAAAAATCTTACCTTGGCACAGGGCTGCACAGTAGGCCATTACCGGGCTTCCTGTTGTGCTTTTAGGTTAAATATAATGCCACTTTGTTCCCACTGTTTTAAAAACAAAGTCAACATGTGGCATGTTAGTTACGGGAGCATTGAAACAGTGTGAACTGAGGTATTAAGCAAAGAGTCTCATTTTATGAAACCAAGAAGCTTCCAAAGACAGCTCCTTTGTTGGTCTAAAGTTATTTTGGAACATCGCTGTTCACTTCATCCCCCATCTGTCTTTACTTTTCTTCCCTCCCAGCTGTAGGATTTCCTATCATGCTGTTCGCTGGTGTAATTTTGTGAATGTGCAGTTATTAGTGTTAGAAATATAGTTAATGTTTTATAAATGTGTGCCATTGCAGTTTCCCTGATAAAGAGTGCTTGTTGCTAATTGTTAATTGTCTCATTGTCTTGATATACATTTTTGCATCATATGATTAGAACAGCAAGAATAGTGTGCAGTGAATACACGTTCCCTCTTAATACGCTCTGCAGCCAATGATATAACACATTTAACCACCTTGAAAAGCCACAGTGGAGGTATTTTGTTGTTCAGTTATAGCTCTGTTTGAAAAAATTATTTTCATACATGAAATTACAACCAGTGTAACAGTACATCCAGCATACGCCATGGCACAAGTATCAGTATTAAACAACAGGCAAAAACAACAGCAGTTTTAAAAGTATAAAATAACATCATATGAATGTAATTTTAAGTATATATTTGATTGAATGTTGAAGTCTAAATCAATTATGTTCATGAAGAGAAAAAATGAAAAAACTAAGGAACATACAGGTCGTCACATATCATCAATTACACGTGCTTATCTGCACATTTGCTTTTCCAGGTGTTGTCCGTGTGCGTGGAGGAAGAAAACATCATTCCATACATCACCAATGTGCTCCAGAACCCAGACCTGGCACTCCGAATGGCTGTACGCAACAACCTCGCTGGTGCCGAGGAGCTGTTTGCTCGCAAGTTCAACACACTCTTTGCAGCAGGAAATTACTCAGAAGCTGCCAAGGTGGCAGCGAATGCACCTAAGGTACTGCCATTGTGCTTCTGTGCCCTCAGACTGTGTTCACACAGGACATACAAGCTCAGACTGTTAAGACTAAGCAGATTTCAGTGGCTTAGTCTGATAGTAAATAACAAAGAGAATATGTAAAACAAGTTTAGATTTTCCAGACAAAATAGTTTAAAGGGACTGCAGCCTGTGTGCTGAATGAATGATGAATCTTTTTGTGTATTGTACTTTGTTTTTGCATTTGTAATGGTCTAAGAAGTTTCCGTCCTGCCTCTCCAGGGTATCCTGCGAACCCCAGACACTATCCGTAGATTCCAAAGTGTTCCTGCCCAACCAGGCCAGACGTCTCCCTTGCTTCAGTACTTTGGCATCTTGCTGGACCAAGGCCAGCTAAATAAGTTTGAGTCTCTGGAGCTCTGCAGACCTGTCCTTCAGCAGGGCCGAAAGCAGCTCCTAGAGAAATGGCTAAAAGAGGACAAGGTATGTGTTTAGTGGTTGTTATTATAGTGAACAGTTTTATTCAAAGTTTCAATATTCTTTGATTTCATCTACCATATCATGGAGAAAAATGTATTCAGAAAAATAGTCTCTGAAGTCATAGTGTTAGACCGACTGAATCACATATAACATTGATTCCAAAGCAGAAGATCCATCATGTAGGGCAATGAAACCACCGTTTTTGTTTTTGCCTTTTTTTTTTTTTTTTTTTTTTTTTTTTTTAAAGCTTTAAGTGTCATGAAAGTGAAGCACATGGCAGTTTGTGCTCTTCTAAACCTGATTTATTATTGTGTTTACAGCTGGAATGTTCTGAGGAGCTTGGAGACTTGGTGAAGTCTGTAGATCCAACTCTCGCCCTCAGCGTCTACCTCAGAGCCAATGTTCCCAATAAGGTCATTCAGTGCTTTGCAGAGACTGGCCAGTTCCAGAAGATTGTCCTCTATGCCAAGAAGGTTTGTGATGACTCACTTGGTAATTAAAAAAGCTTTGGCTGTAATTTGTTTGATTTTCTACCTTTTTATATACATCCGTCACAGATGGGGAGCACCTTATATGTGCGACTATTATCCTTAAAGATTTTTCATCCTTGTAGGTGGGCTACACTCCAGACTGGATCTTTTTGCTAAGGAACGTAATGCGCATCAGTCCAGAGCAGGGTCTTCAGTTCTCTCAGATGCTGGTTCAGGATGAAGAGCCACTTGCTGACATTACACAGGTAAAAGCATTTCTTTGTTGCACTTGGCCAAAAGATACCACGACAATCTTTAAAGTTACAGTTACAATCCACGATCTGAATTACAGTTCTTCCCATAGATGTAGTTGAGTTCAAGCAGTTGATTATGTGATTGTGAAAAGAAACTACATCTCTGAAATGCGTAGAGACAGAACCGAGGTTTCTGAGAGTTCAACATCAGCGATTTCTCTGTTTAATTTTCCAGATTGTTGACGTGTTCATGGAGTACAACCTGATCCAGCAGTGCACGTCCTTCCTACTAGATGCCCTGAAGAACAACAGACCCATGGAGGGACCACTGCAGACGCGCCTCCTCGAAATGAATTTGGTCCATGCACCACAGGTACATAAACATCTGGTCCATATATGCTAAATGATTTCAACCAACATGGAGTACCAGTGATCAGTAGGTCTCACCCAAAATAAAACTCCTGGACCTAAACTTCTAAGTAGGACTGATAAAAAATCCACATCTGACTGATGTAACTAATCACATTTTTGGTGTCTTTGTCCCTGTGTCATTTGTTACAGGTTGCAGATGCCATCTTGGGTAACCAGATGTTCACCCACTATGATCGTGCTCACGTGGCACAACTGTGTGAGAAAGCCGGCCTCCTGCAGAGGGCGCTGGAGCATTATACTGACTTGTATGATATTAAACGCGCAGTGGTGCACACACACCTTCTCAACCCTGAGGTACAATTCAGATTGAGTATATAAAATTAATATGATACAACTGTGACTGTGTCTGAAAAATATATATATTCATATATTTTGATGTTATATATATTATCTTTTCAGTGGTTGGTGAATTTCTTTGGCTCGCTCTCTGTGGAGGATTCTTTGGAGTGTCTGAGGGCCATGTTATCCGCTAACATCCGTCAGAACCTGCAGATATGTGTGCAGGTCGCCTCCAAGTACCATGAACAGCTGTCTACTCAGGCCCTCACTGAACTGTTTGAGTCATTCAAGAGCTTTGAGGGTTAGTAGGGAAGATACAGATTTGCATACTTTCTTGCCTTTCCTGTTCAGTCTGAGAAAACAGAACAGAACTCCAGGTGATTGAGTTTTTTGCCTTGCAGGTTTGTTCTATTTCTTAGGTTCCATCGTGAACTTCAGCCAGGATCCTGAAGTCCACTTCAAATACATTCAAGCTGCCTGCAAAACAGGCCAAATCAAAGAGGTGGAGAGAATCTGCAGAGAAAGCAATTGCTACGACCCTGAACGTGTGAAGAACTTCCTCAAGGTGAGAAGTGGGCAGTACAGAAAACATTTATCTCTCTAATGTAAACCTACAATTTTATTTTTTCTTTTATCCAACATCATTTATTGTATTGTTCCTTAACAGGAAGCCAAGCTTACTGACCAGCTGCCTTTAATCATTGTGTGTGATCGCTTTGATTTCGTCCACGATCTGGTCCTGTACCTGTACCGCAACAGCTTGCAGAAATACATTGAGATCTACGTGCAGAAGGTACATTGCTGCACCCAGAAGAGTAAATAAAAGGCAACCTACATGCTTTTCTTTTTTTATAATTTAAATTACAATGCAAAACCCTGACTGATTTGAAACTTTAAATTGTTTATTCTCTTCCCATCCAGCTGAACGTATATAACTTTATTGGTCTGCCTCTCTCTGCTCAAACTGTGGTTGTCCATTTGTTTTTACTTTGATGGAAACATGTCAGCCTTTCCTGATCATATATTCCAGGTGAACCCGAGCCGTCTGCCAGTAGTCATTGGGGGATTATTGGATGTGGACTGTGCTGAAGATGTGATTAAGAACCTGATCATGGTGGTGAGAGGACAGTTCTCCACAGATGAACTAGTTGCTGAAGTGGAGAAAAGAAATCGGTGAGAACCCAAATATCTATTTAATGTGCACAGCAAAAGAAAACTCACTGACTCGGCCATCTAACTCAAACTGTAGCATTAAACTGGTTCTTTCTTTTTGTAATATTCCTTCAAAACCTATGATATTCTTACTGTGCTTTCCTCTACAGTTTGAAGTTGTTGCTGCCTTGGTTGGAGGCTCGTATTCACGAAGGTTGTGAGGAGCCTGCAACCCACAATGCTTTGGCCAAGATCTACATCGACAGCAACAACAACCCTGAGCGCTTCTTGAGGGAGAACCCCTACTATGACAGTCGTGTGGTGGGCAAGTACTGTGAAAAGAGAGACCCCCATCTGGCCTGTGTGGCTTATGAAAGAGGACAATGTGACCAGGAACTTATTCATGTGAGTTTAAAAACAAATCTTTTTCACTGGAAGGTGAAAGTCTGTGTAATTAGTAATGTAATAAAGACGTTTCTTGCTCTGTGTTTCATGTGAAATGTTTTATTTCTAAATATTTTTGTTCTGCTTCAGGTGTGCAATGAGAACTCACTGTTCAAGAGTCTGTCTCGCTACCTTGTACGCCGCAAGAACCCAGAGCTGTGGGCAAGTGTGCTGCTGGAGACCAACCACTACAGAAGACCACTCATTGACCAGGTCTGAATCTTTAACATCTGTGATACTAAATTATCCCACATAAACCCTCCATATTGTAAACAAACATCAGCTGTTGTGCATCATGTCTGTTGTTGGTCTCTGCTGCAGGTTGTCCAGACAGCCTTATCAGAGACCCAGGATCCAGAGGAGGTGTCTGTCACAGTCAAGGCCTTCATGACCGCCGACCTTCCCAACGAGCTCATTGAGCTTTTGGAAAAGATTGTGCTGGATAATTCCGTCTTCAGTGAGCACAGGTAAAAGAGTGTGACCTCAGTATGTAATGTCGTCCTTTGTTTAAACATTAAACATTCATTTTAGCCTGCATATCAAAGATTTAGACAGACGTCAGTCAACTGCTCACAATTGTTGTTCCAATGATGAACACTGAACTAGCAAAGTATTTAATACATTTAATAAGGCATTCAGTGAAAACCTCTTTTTTATTTCAGAAACCTTCAGAATCTCCTCATTCTGACTGCCATTAAAGCTGATCGGACACGTGTCATGGAGTACATTAACCGTCTGGACAACTACGATGCCCCAGACATTGCAAACATTGCCATCAGCAATGAGCTGTTTGAGGAGGCCTTTGCTATTTTTAGGAAATTTGATGTCAACACTTCTGCTGTGCAGGTGCGTGCTTTCCTTATCAACTATAACTTGTTTATTTTTACACATCTTGTGTTGTACTCAACCCAGAGCCTGGTAATAGCTCCCAGAATTTAGCAGTTAATGTTGATATTCAGCGATCTCGATGTTTTCTCATGTCCAGGTCCTGATTGAACACATTGGCAACCTGGACAGAGCTTATGAATTCGCTGAGCGGTGCAATGAGCCCCCAGTTTGGAGTCAGCTGGCAAAGGCGCAGCTTCAGAAGGGCTTGGTGAAAGAAGCCATCGACTCTTACATCAAGGCCGATGACCCATCTGCTTACATGGAGGTGGGGCAAGCTGCAGCCCAAAGTGGTAAGATGAGCTTTTATCTATCAGTTTAACTTTTTTTTTCTCTAAGATATAACGAACTTTATCACTTTTTGTTTTATTTAATCAAGACACTTTAATGGTGTAATAATAAATATGTAGTAGCTTGCTGTGTTCATGAAGCTTATGATAGTTAATTTTTGTGTGCAGGAAACTGGGAGGATCTGGTGAAGTTCCTGCAGATGGCTCGTAAGAAAGCCCGCGAGTCATATGTTGAGACAGAGTTGATCTTTGCCCTGGCCAAGACCAACCGCTTGGCCGAGCTGGAAGAGTTCATCAACGGACCCAATAATGCTCACATTCAGCAAGTAGGTCCTGGGACACACATAGACATGGAGCTACTTCTTTTCCAGCTGTTTACAGTTACAGCTGTTGTTACTTATTTTGTCTGCCTTCTGTCAGGTGGGTGATCGTTGCTATGATGACAAGATGTACGAGGCAGCCAAACTGCTTTACAACAATGTGTCAAACTTTGGGCGTCTGGCCTCCACTCTGGTGCACCTGGGAGAATACCAGGCAGCTGTGGACGGAGCCCGCAAGGCTAACAGCACCCGCACCTGGAAGGAGGTGATGAAAATCAGTTTTATTTCTTCTTTTTTTTTTTTTTCTACATCTCTCTCTTTTTACTGATAGCAAGTCTCCTTTTATTTAAAACATGAACTCTGGCCTGTTTTTAACAAGTGTTGGCTTTTGTTTTGTTGTTTCCCTTTCTGCCCTTGCAGGTGTGTTTTGCTTGTGTAGATGGAAAGGAGTTCCGTCTCGCCCAGATGTGTGGCCTGCATATTGTTGTCCATGCTGATGAACTGGAGGAACTCATCAACTACTACCAGGTACATGGGGTACTTGTGGGCCAAACACAGAACCGTTGCTATGAATGATAAGTAGCTGAGCATGTATACTATCAAGAATCTGGCATAAATATAAGAACAAACCACCTTTTCTTTTGTGTTGTCAGCGTTAATAACAACAATGCTCAGCAATGCTTTGATTGAAATAAATCAGTCAATTGAGCCAAAGGATAGTAGGGTTTTCAGTTTTCCCCAGCTTACAGATTGCTTTACTTCACCTCATGTCAGTATACTGTGTCTGCAAACATGAGTTTTGTTTAAGGGCTTCAAAATAACTTATCAAATTGTGAAGGGGTGAGAGATTAGGGGTATAGCAGTGTCACTAAGTCTGGTTGTGTCCTCTAGGACCGTGGTTACTTTGAGGAGCTGATCACCATGCTGGAGGCTGCCCTGGGGCTGGAGCGTGCTCACATGGGTATGTTCACTGAGCTGGCCATCCTCTACTCCAAATTCAAACCCCAGAAGATGAGGGAACACCTGGAGCTCTTCTGGTCTCGTGTCAACATTCCAAAGGTGGGTGTGAGAAACAGATTCATTGTGAGCTTTGCAGTCAGCCTTTATTGTGGGATCATGTATTGGCTGGAATCTGACGGTATGCATTACAATACAGGGGCTGCGATTCTGTATATTGTCGTTAGTTTTTTAACTTTAAGGTGTCATAGCATAAAGAGCATATCGCTATGTATGTATAGAATTATGATTTTAAAAAAGTTAACTATTTAAAATACTCAGAACAGCAGGATCTAGTCCTATCACAGTTTCTATAACATCCAAAAAATGATGCATTACTTTTTGTACAGTCTGGGCAGTGGAGTAAATATTTTTCTAAATTAAAACTATTCATTCTCAAATGCATCATTTTTACTCCACTACATAGGCTGTAAAATACAAGGTTTTACACAGTTTAATTTGAGTTCCTGAACTAACTTGTGTGTTTGTGTATCAGGTTCTCAGAGCAGCTGAGCAGGCCCACCTCTGGGCAGAACTGGTGTTCCTCTATGACAAATATGAGGAATATGACAATGCCATCATCACCATGATGAACCATCCATCTGATGCCTGGAAGGAAAGCCAGTTCAAAGACATTGTCACCAAGGTAAAAAGCACAACATGAAAGTGTTATTAGTGCTATCAGTTTCTTCTACTGACAGCAGTACCAGCACAGTGCTGCCCTTTTTTTCCCCGAATGTAGAAATCGTTGAACATGAATATGGTGTGTTTCTCATAGGTGGCCAATGTCGAGCTGTACTACAAGGCCACCCAGTTTTATCTGGAGTACAAACCATTGCTGCTCAACGACCTACTCATTGTCCTTTCTCCAAGACTGGATCACACACGTGCTGTCAACTTCTTTAGCAAGGTCATTATTATTTTCTTTGACTGTTGTTTTTGCTTCACATGAAAAGATCAAGATGAATCATTTTGAGGATCACACACACTCAGTTTTGCCAGACTGAAAAATGATAAACTCCCAGTGGCACTCATGATATTTAATCTGGTTCTTTGTTCAGGTGAAACAGCTGCCTCTGGTTAAGCCTTACCTAAGGTCTGTCCAGAATCACAACAACAAGTCAGTGAATGAAGCCCTTAACAACCTCTTCATCATTGAGGAAGATTATGCGGTATGGATTCATATTTGTTAGTTGGGTCTCATAACCAATATTATGCTTTTGATGTTGGCTTAATATAGAAACTTTTTGTTATTGTTAATTCTAGCTAGCACACATTAAAAACATTGCAGTGGTTCCAGATGTTCTGTTTTCAGGGTTTTTTTTCTTGCAATCACCTTTTTGTTACCCAGGCACTGCGCACGTCCATCGACGCTTACGACAACTTTGACAACATCTCGCTCGCCCAGAGCCTGGAGAAGCATGAGCTGATTGAATTCAGAAGGATTGCAGCCTATCTTTTTAAAGGCAACAACCGCTGGAAACAGAGTGTTGAGCTCTGCAAGAAGGACAAGCTCTACAAGGTGCGTGGGCACTAAAATAAGAAATAAGTTGCAGGAGAGATGCACTGAAGCAATGTAAATCGAAATTTTACATTTCCCCCCTGGAAACCAGCTGACAGATGTGTCAGTTTATTGACCTGTACTTGTGTGCTTATTTCTGCAGGATGCCATGCAGTACGCATCAGAGTCCAAAGACACCGAGCTGGCAGAGGAGCTCCTAGCTTGGTTCCTGAAGGAAGACAAGAAAGAGTGTTTTGCTGCCTGCCTATTCACCTGCTATGACCTGCTGCGGCCCGACGTGGTACTGGAGACTGCCTGGCGACACAACATCATGGACTTCTCCATGCCATACTTCATCCAGGTCATGAGGGAGTATCTCACTAAGGTGGGTTGGCCAGAGGCAATGAGGATCAGGACAAAGTAAATAGCTTTATCAGAAGGCCTCTAAGGAGAGAAAAGCAACTGATAGACCTCTTTTACATAAAGTCACCAAAGTAAAGTTATAGTCACAAATTTACATACACGGCATGAATCTCATTGGAATTTTGGGCTTTTAATGATTTCTTTGACTAGTTCTTTTTCCAGGGTGGAATGATTGTACAGGAAACATCTTTAATGACTTAAAAAACAAGACTTGGGTGCACAAGTTTGAATTTATTTTGGATTTTTCTCTAATCCACACAGGGTCAAAATTATACATAATGGCTCAAATATATACATACACCCCCACTAATATTTGTTTAAATGTCCCTTTGCAAGTTGCACTTCAACCAGATAATTCTGACAGGATATATGATCATTCATTTTGACAGAAAAGGTGGAGTTCACTTAAATTGGTTGGTTTCCTGACCCAGCTTTTAACTATAGTATACAGATTTTCAGTAGGGTTGAGGTTGGGGCTTTGGGAAGGGTATTCCAGAAGCTGAATGTTAACCTGCTTTATTCCAAAACCAGTTTTGATGTGTGTTTGGGATCATTGTTCTGTTGGAACACCCAACTGTGTCTAAGTTTCAACCATCTAGCTGTTGATCTGAAATGAAGTTGAAGGATTTGGGGGTAGTCCTCCTTCTCCTCCTATTAGTGGGGGTGTATGTATATATTTGAGCCATTATGTATAATTTTGACCCTATGTGGATTAGAGAAAAATCCAAAATAAATTTAAACTTGTGCACCCAATTCTTATTTTTTTTAAGTCATTACAGATGGATGCTGTACAGTTATTCCACCCTGGAAAAAGAACAGCTCAAAGAAATTATTAAAAGCCTAAAATTCCCATGACATTCATGGCCATGATGAGTGTGTGTAAACGTCTGACCACAGCTGTGTAAGAAGATGCATTGATGGTTCTTCTGCTTTTAGTTTTTAAGACTTGTGAAATAGTTTTTGCAAATTAGTCCCATCCTCCCTGCAGCCATCTGTGGAAGACCAACAAAAATCTTTTCTCTGATAAATTCCCAGGATTTCCATCCATCTGTTACAAGAAACAGTAGCAGCAGCTAAAATGTGTTTGCAAATACTGTTTGACTATAAACAGTATGATGCCGTTAAAACCCCCCCACCCCTCGCAAGTACTGCCAGTTCTTTTCCTCCATTCATGCTCATCTTCCTTTGCATCTGTCAGTCACCATGTGTCATCACTGGTGTTTTCCTTTTTCATTTGGGTTTCCATCCATTTAAGCTACTTTTCCATACAAATGTGTTACAGAGGAGATTCATAGCTGCTGTGGGACTCATTATGCTATTTATCTCTGTTACATGGTGAAAAAACCACCTGATGCTTTCATAACAGCCCGCAGACCTGAGTGAAGCGTTTATACATTTATGTTCCGGTCTTTGAGTAAACCTTCAAAATAATTCAGTCTGTTATTTAAGCTTTTAGATATACAAGTTCAAGTTAAATGAAGTAATTGTGTACTTAGGTCTTTTTTTGTTTTTAGATGTTTGTGCATAATGTAGCTCCAATTAGTCAACATCTGTAATTTTGCCTTGATACTAGTCTAAAAACAAGGTGCAAGTTCACAGTAGCAGGTTTAATCTCAAGTGTGCATTTGTATCAAAAGTGGCGTTAATTACCCGCATCACTCTTAGGATTTTTGTATTTCTTCTTTAAGTGACAAGTCCTCTGTTTCCTCTCTCTCTCTCTCTCTTTCTCTCTCTCTCTCACTTTCTATTTTGGGAGACTCCCATTTGTTTTTTCCTCCTTAAGTTGCTTCTCTGAATTTCCTTTCCAGGTTGATGCGATAAAGGAAAAGGTGAAAGTCGAATCCATTTTTTAATCATTCTTTTTGACCCTCTCCCCTGTCCTGTAGCCTGTAGTTTGAAGAAGTGAAACTAGTACAAACTGCATGTCCCCCTCCCCTCCCCATGCCACTCTGCTGCTTCTGACTGTAAATTCCACATCTCCACTAGACCACCTACCAACCCACAAAACTCCAGAGCGGGGACTCTTCACACGCGTCCCTCAAGAGTCCTGATTGGCATGCTGGTGTGTGTCGGTGACGGCTTGAGTTTTGCCTCAGGCCAGGAATCGCAGAACTGATTATTGAATTGGACACAGAACTGATAACTAAATTCATATTAAGTGCTGATGACACATTATGACCTGTCAACAATAAGTTTTTGAAGATTTTTAAGTTTTGAATAGTTTTTGATTTGCTTGGGCATATCAATTAGCTCTGTTCGTTACTAAAACTAGCCAGCATTGATCATCTCTGTTATGCTTTATGCAAATAGTACTTTTAATTTGTAGGACAGCAGTCTGTCTGTTAGTGTTAATTTTTCCCACTTAAACTTGCAATAACTGATTATTTGTTTTATTTATTTGGCTATGGTTGCAGCAGGCTGCAAACTGTAAACACGTCCTTAACATATTCTTGTCTTTTAACCTGGAAAATTTGGCCACCACCCGCAGCTGAAAGTACTTTCAGAGTCTCTCAGTAATTCTGTCATTCTGCCACTAAGAGCAAGCTCTTTCACATATTTGTATCAAATGTGCAACTGAGCCGTCGCCTGAAGCCAGCATGCTCATCAGCTCTCCTTGACTGTGGGTGAATAGTTCCACTCTGCTTAGCTCCCTCACCTGCTATGGTCAGGTCCTTTTTATAGATAAATTCTAATGTTTTACCGTCTTGTACCGCTGCTCAGCTGCACTCTACTGCTAGCCATACAAACTTTACTTCAGGAAGCATATGTCTTCACACTGTAGATGTTATAGTTTTGTTTGTTTTTTTGGTTTTTGTTTTTTTCCAAATAATTCTTAATTATCTATTTATATCAAATAGTGTGTGGGATTTTTTTTCTGTTTCGACAGTGGTGCATTAGCAGAGACTGCAGCTGAGTGTCATTTTAGCAATAGAGGAGCCACATAGGCTTTTTTTTTTGTTTTGTTTTTTAAATGAAATATTTCTGTGTCTGTCTGTACTTATTTCAGTGCTTTAGTCAAAATCTGGGCAATAAAAAACATAAACATTAGTTGGTTACATGCATTTCAAGAGGGGTGTATTTTCCTTGCCTATTTTTGCAAACTGAAGTCTCCTCGAGTGACAAGTTTCTTGCGTGTGTAAGGGCATAAAATATGTAGTATGGATTTATCCGTTGGGCAAAACGAATACCAAACTTGTGAAACAACAAGCATGCATCCCCCCCTTGGTAGCGTCAGCTGATCTCAGGCCAGGCTAAGAGACATCGTTGTTGGCTGTGCCTGCTTCTGGAAACCTTGAACTGGCTGTACAAAACCATCCCCTCCACCCTGTCGTTCACACTCCCTCCACTTTGACTCTCCGCTTCTCTGTCTTTCTCTCATGCACTCCTCAAGAAATAAATGACTAAACTGCTGCTTCAGCATGTCTCTAAAGCCTTCTCCTCTCAAATAAATCTACACTCTTGTCTTAAAACGGCCTGCTTAACCAGATTGACTGATTGTACTAGTAAACCAGACAGTATGTAGAGAACTGAACCCAAAACCACCTTAAGAGGAAATCCACACCTGTGCATCATTTAGCACTGTCTTGAGCGCGTTTCATCAATATTGCATGCTAGTGTAGCTGAGAGCACTGAGGATAATATCTGAAGCTTTCTGCTGGCTGCTTAATTCTCTGAATGGTTTTCGCTGTCTTTTGTCCTTCGACTGTCATTGTCTGCCTCTGAGCTGCTGGGCAAATAATAAAGCATCAAAGAAAAAAATAATAGGGAGCTTTAGTAAGTTGATTCTCAAGGCTTTTATGTGTTTTATAGAGCTGTTTGCACTCAGGCAGTGACTTAAAGATGGGATATGCAGCATATTAGTATTACTGGACAGTAATTAACATTGAAGTGAACTAAGTGAATCAGGCCCAGTCCCTTCCTCCAGGCTTTGTTTTTTGGATTAAAAAATGTAGTTTAAGGCTTGAAAAGTCTAGGACGCTTTGATCAGTCACACCTGTTTTCTGATGTCAGGTGAGTAGTATTTAAAAAAAAAAAAATAGGAAGACCTTCGATGCATGATGGGAGTGAGGGAGGGGGGTGTCCTGTCAGTTTACCGTTTTATTATTTTTTTTTAAATTTAATTACTTTTGGCCTATATCCATTTTATAATAACTAGATAAATACCTCTAAAAGTGTTAAAACCTGTGAACACCCACTGCTCGTTGTTGGCGAATGATATTTGTGTTTTCAGAGCAATGTGACAGAAAACAAAGCGTGGAGTAAACAAATGGCACAGCAGATGTTGGTGAAAACCGCCAAGCCTGTTTGTTAGTTTAAGATACAGTTGCAGCTAAGTTAAATAATTAATTTTACTTTCATTTTCTTACAGTTTTATAAATTTGCAATCACATTTCTCAACCACAGATTCAGGTTGTGTGATATGTTCTGGATTTGGACAAAATAAGCCTTTTGATGTCATCACCATTACTATTTTTGACTACTTTGTTACTCTGTAAACTATATTGTTAGTCCAGTGATGAGTGCTCAGTATAGTTGTGGTCTGCAAAGAGATGGAAGTGTAACAGAAGAAAAACCTGAATGTTAGGGTGTTTGCTGTGGTGCAGGGTGGGTTCTCTACATACTCACACTTTTTCAACATGCTAGAGTAGATGTTTTGGGTGGCTGGATGGTGGGACCATTATTACCCAGTAGCTGTTTGTCTTTGTTTCCCCTCCTTATTCCCTAATTTGTTTCACAATAAGTGGATGTCCATAAGGTAGACTGCTGTATCGAGTAGCCACTAGCTCTCTAGGTGTAGTAATTACTCCTCTTAGGCTTCTTAGTAAGGCCTGCTTCCTGCAGCCTGTTTTTATTTAAATCTGGACTGTAATCGTCTTCGCCTGTCAGGAATGGTCCCATCCGTCAGCCAGTGAAATAACCCAGAGGTCAGTTTTTACAAACCCTTGCTCTTCTAGAGCCCCATCATCTTCAGTTTAACTGAAGTCTAACACGGTCACTGTCGTCGTGTGCTCCACAGGTGGACAAACTCGAAGCTTCCGAGTCTCTGAGGAAACAGGAAGAGCAGGCTACAGAGTCTCAACCCATTGTTTACGGTATAAAAAAACAGAAACAAAAAAACATCAGATCAGAACTACATCACTGTCATCGTTTATGAGGATGGATTAGACAATATGATCACAGCTGCTTTGTTTATTAGTACTCCTCTTGATGTTCTCTTGCAGGCACACCCCAGCTTATGCTCACAGCAGGGCCCAACGTGGCCGTGCCTCCTCAGCAGCCCTACGGCTACGGCTACACAGCAGCACCAGGCTACGCCCAGCCGCCACAGACCGCCTTTGGATACGGCATGTGAACACCCATCGACCCACCCCCCCTAACTTGACCCAACACTTTCCTTCCATCTGTCCTCCCTTCTTTGTGTTCCTCACCAGCTTCCCATGGTCTTCTACTCACAACAGAGGCCACAAGCAAGCAACAGCCCACTCTCGTTTTGAGCACTATTTTTTTATTACGTTGTCCTGTTCCAAGAGAAAACATTTAACTGCATCGAAGGACTTTTATTTGTATTGTTTGAAAGAAATTGGACCATGTTTGGTTTTTTTTCACATTCCATATTTATGACTACTTATTTAGATATTTTTTGTGTGGCTTTTTTTTTTCTTGTTATATTTTTATTGTTTTATGGAGAAGTGGACTTGCTCAAGCTCAGCAATGAACCTTTGAAGTAGGTGGAGGAGCATTGGATTTTGCACTCATGAAGAAATTAATGTTGAAGAGCTCTTACTTTTGATGTACTGAACATGTGAACAGCTTACTGTCTCGTTTGTCTGTATAATGCATTTCATCATTGTATATTCTGAGGAAAAAAGGTTACATATAATGAACATATATTGCCATTTCAATGGCTATAGCTAGCGACACTAAGTAATGATAGTATATTCTGCACAGGCGTGTAGCTTTATGGAGTTTTAAATGCATACAGACGTATGTCACTGTGTGACTGAGGGTGTGCGTGTGTGTGTGTGTGTGTGTGTGTGTGTGTGTGTGTGTGTGTGTGTGTGTGTGTGTGTGTGTGTGAGACATAAAGGTCTGAATAAGAATTTTAACCCCCTCTCCCCCCAGCTTGTACTGGGCTATTCCACTCCACTCACCTAGATATTAGCTCTCTTTCATTAGCTCCATGTATTAAGGTGACCTCTTGTGCTGTGTACAGTGCTTGTGTGAGACTGTATCTGTGTATGTGCAAGGACGGGACCACGGCGACCAAACCCCAGGGCCCTTAACTGTACCGTGTGTATGTATTTACTCTGAACCCTTCTCGTGCTGAGGTCCGTGTATGCCAGGTGTTGTGGTGTTTCCCTCGGTCACCATTACTTTTTTTCCCCCTCCTTGCGTGTACAGATGTGAAGAATTGAAAATGTTTAGATGGAGACCCCCCACCTCTCTGTCGTTCACCCCCTCCCCTGTCTTGTTACCTCATTTGTTAATGCTTAGTGGCAAGAACAAAGAAAGTGGCAGATGAAGACAGGCTGGTGGAACTTTTAGTGTTCTGATGACAGATTGATTAGCTCCATAAACACTCCTGTAGGTTGTGTGTTTAGATGGTTACGATGAAGAAATCTAAGTCTCCATGCATCCAGTTCTTTGTAAAGAATGGTCTGAAATAAGAGCCTGTTATTTACCTTGATGTACTTAACTTCCTTACATGCTTTAAGCTGTGTGTGTATAAAGTGTCATCCTAACCCTAACATAAGTTGAATTCCTTTCTGTTGTCATGCATATTAATAAAAGGGATCTGTCATTGATAAGTGGAAGAATATGACTTAATTGAAAGGGAAATACTAGCCTAAATAAAAGCTAAAAATTGTATCCTCTGTGTCTGAGATCAATCGGTAATGTGTCAAGAAAAAGTTGTCTTTTTCCAATATACACAAACCACAGAATAAATCATCTTAAATAAGCATCAGCTGCTCAAAAGTACCAATGTTTAATATATTAGTATTTTATTGGTCTATTGTTATATTTAAATTTTATTTAACTTACATTTGTAATTGAAACATGTTATACTAAACTGTAAATGTGATGGAGGGACCAGATGAGATGGGTAGGTGTGTGTGTGGCCTCCACATGCCTGTATGACCTCCCTACAATGCCTGGGCGTGCTCCTGATGAGGTGGCGGATGGTCTCCTGAGGGATCTCCTCCCAGACCTGGACTAAAGCATCCGCCAACTCCTGG
>JAVDPK010000527.1:75081-123196 GCA_034780415.1 Cichlasoma orientale | reverse complement strand
GACACGGGATAATTTGCAGGATCTTTCAGGTATTCGAGGATGTCCTTTCCTTCTGACGTGTTCTTCCCGATCACATCAACTCCATTGATAGACAGTACTGCGTGGCCCACTGACGAATGGCAAGACATTTCAGTCCAGTCAGTCTAATAGTCAGCTAGTTACACCACAACATCTCATATGCAAGAAAAAGGAACATTTCAGCTAACTTAGTCTGTAAAAACGATACAAATAAGCGCATTATAGCTAATAAACCAACACAGACTGATTGGGAATATTTTGGATGCAGAAGTTTCAGTGGATAGTCCCACCGCAGCTAGCTAATAAATGAGCTAATGCTATACCCGTGAGGATACCTCTAATTCCGTCCCGCTGTCCGAACGACACGACGACCTTCTCGTCGTGGTGCTTCAGCACCAGGTCCAGAGGGTAGCTGAAGGTTTTCTCCACCTCGGTTCGCGGGACGTAGTTATCATATTGGTAAATTAACCCTCCAGCCTTGTTCACGACATACACACTGAATATCACCATCTTTGCAGCGTCCTGCTCAGCTGACAGCAACTGTCACGTGACTTCGACGTATGCCTACAAGTCACGAATAAAACAATTTAATTTTACTTAAATGCTTTTTTTTTTTTTTGCTGGGTTTTGTTACCGTAATAATCTCAGGCATGCCGCTGTAATGTTTGTGAGAATGTTTGCCGAGCCCATAAGCTAAATAAAGTCCAAAAAAGGCGAAGAAACATGGAAAAACTCAAGTTCCCATAATCCCCCAATCTCACTTCCGCGAAAAACGGGTTGTCTAAGGGGCTCTTACACGGGCGAACTTCCTTTCGCTCCGACATCTTGACGAGGAAACATGGTGAGGACAGTTATTACACGTTTTTAGAAACAAATTAGACGTTTTTCGGGTTATTGTTACTTATTCTGGAGTCGTAATTACGCGGAACATTTTGCGATGGGAATGCGTTTTATTATGCAGCTATGAGAGTGTGCGGATGAAGCCGTCATTCTTAACATTTTACGTACTTAGCGTATGGCTAGCACACTAGCAGTTTGCTAAGCACACCATGCTTCCAGCTATACTGTGCTCACAGACAGGATCTTAACAAAGTTACCTCTCATGTGATTGCTAATTAATATGCGTGCAGATGATACCGACACTGAATGCCAAACTACAATAGAGGGAATAATGTGAAATATTATTGAAGATATCGAGACTAGAAACGTTCTGAAGAAGAGGCCTTCCCATGCCGGTCAACCCAATTTAGCTTTAGCCGCTGGCTTTTCAACTAATTGACTGTCGATACATACTAGAGAGCCATCCTTGCTCTTGTGTACATTACAGCATGAGTGAAGGCATAACGTAGTGTCTTCTTTTTCCAGCCTCCTAAGCAGGATAAGAAGAAGGATACTGGGAAGTCCAAGAAGGACAAGGACCCAGTCAACAAGTCTGGAGGCAAAGCCAAGAAGAAGGTATGCTTCAGTTAACATTCATCTATATCGGATGCATGTTACAGCATGTGGTAGTGGAATAAATGTTGAGGCTAGATGTTTCCCGATCATTAAAACGGCACGTCTCTGTGATTTTGAGCAGAAGTGGTCCAAGGGAAAAGTGAGGGACAAGCTCAACAACCTGGTCCTCTTCGACAAGGCAACCTACGACAAGCTGTACAAAGAAGTTCCCAACTACAAGCTCATCACCCCGGCTGTTGTGTCCGAGAGGCTGAAGATCCGTGGTTCCCTGGCAAGGAACGCCCTCCAGGAACTGCTCGCCAAAGGTGAATTTCACCTTTTCAGCTCAGCGCCCCTAACTGTCCATGTTGGATCTTAATTGTAAAGACGGGCATCGGAGATATTTGCAAGTCTGTTACTAGAAAGTGATCAAAGGCTGGACTTGAGATAGCAAGGTCACTTTGTTCAGTTGCTCGACACCATTGCCAGGTGTCAGATTTTAGCAAAAAATATTTGCTTAAGTTAAGAGTAAAGGATTTATTTACTGTCTGTAATAAGTCGATTGAGCGAGTTGCAGGATGTTTTCCAGCTTCAGAGAAAGCTCAGTCACTTGATGCGTATTTTTTGCATTAAGGGCAGAAGATGTGGAGATGGTTCTGGCTTTGAAAAATGGAAACAGTAACATCTCTTGCCATCTACTGTTTTGTGATGCAACATTAAGCTCATCCGATGAATGTGCCCGTAGTCATCAGCACTGCTCGCTGGCTGTGTCTAATGTTTATAAATGCTTACACTGAATGAATCCAGGCCAGAGCGGTTTGGCAGCAACTTTGTCATTTGTTCCAAAATGACAGTGATTTGCATGCAGCGTGACTACTTGTCACTTCTTTTGACATCTTTGAGCTTCTGTTCGGTGGAAATATTCAAAATACAAAGTTCTAGATGAAAGCAAGTAAAATACTGCAGCTTGTTTATCGTTTCATGCGAGCCAGTTGACAGAGGTGCGTTTTGCGTTCTGCTTTGTAATGTTTTTGTTTTGTTATAATTTAACTGTAATGTGTGTAGTGTTAATCGTTATATTTAAGATATACTGTCATCTGGACATTGCATAGTGCACTTTTTTATGAATTAAAGTCCATTTTCAGTGGCCTGTGCAGTTCTGATAAATGAACCCAGATTTGCTTTTGTCCCACACAGTGCAGCTTCATATTCAGCAGTAGTGACATGAGGGGGCATTCTCTGTATAAATCCTGGAATAATTTTGCTGTCATTTTGAAAGTTAGCAGTCAAACTGCCTTAAAATGTTACGGCTTCATAGCTGGACAGCCTGTCAGTGTTTGGAAACATGACTGATGTTTGAAGCGATCGGTCGCACACATCTGCTGACCACATGCGTCTCTGTGCAGGCTGACTAAAGCAAATTTATCACAACAGTTGACATGACTATGCGAATAAAAAAATGAGAATTTGCTGACCGAGAGCATGGCTCCATTTTGTCTTGCAGGCATGATCAAACTGGTGTCCAAACACAGAGCACAGCTGATTTACACACGTAACACCAAGGGTGGAGATGAGGAGGCAGCAGCGGAGAAAGCATAATCAGGTACCAGCAGCATCTGTAATGTGTCTGTTATTATGTTTATTTAATCTGCTCTCACTAACCTGCCGTGTTTTTCTTTTCTTGCAGGTTCCCCTGTTTGTTTCATGTGATGAGCTGTTTGTAATGAAAGGTGGAATAAAAATGTAAAGACAAAACCTTTGCACTCGTTTTGCTTTTACTGTTTGTATTAAATCATTAGTAATTAGTTTATTCATTATTTGTTCAGGTGGTCAAGGGAAATCAGATGGTGTGTTTAAAAATATTTCAGTTAAGTAGTGACTTGGTACAAATTTTGGCATCCGTAATAACAGGACTTTGTGTGTACGGTTGTTTCCTCGTTCCTGATATGAATGTTAGGCAAATACGATAAATGCTTTTCATCCACTGCCTAGTGCTCCCTGAACTTAGAATGAGTTACTATTAGTGGATTAATGTCAGTGATGGGCGATGAATTTGTTCCACGCTGTTTAAATTACTAAAAGATCAAAAGCATGTCATAGAAAGTGGAGAGGAAGTGTTACTAACAAAAATGAGGTGCTCGCTGTGTGTGCGCCCAAAGTAAAAGCACATTGCATCATAAGTACAAATGTTGCAGCAGTTATTGTGAATCACAGTCTTGTTTTGATCACTTTAACTCTGATAAAGGACGTTTTTTTTTTTCCCCCTTCTAATTGGTTTTACATTATATAGCATCATAAAGCCAATCTAGGAGCATAGAGGTATTAAAGGCTTTCCAGATATTCTGTTTAAAACTGCACACGAGGGAAGAGTTGTACTGATTCGAGAGCCTGTATTGCTAAAGTGCTTTCACGCCCCATTTACTGTGCTGCGTTCAGTCTGTGATTGTCACCTCTAAATTTAAAGAGACATCCTGACTCAGTTGTTCCATGTTTTCAGTGTTGGATGGATCATTTGTAATTTGGCTGGGGAGATTTGCCGTTTGTCTTCTGCTTGTCTGTTAGAAGCCACCGGCAGCGAAAGGTTATGAGATATTGATAGGAGTGAAATGAAGAAGCCATCTTCACTGTCACCGTTTGCTCAGGGCGTAAGATAACGCCAGAGTCCTGTGATGGATGCTGTCAGGCGCCCCCTCTGTCACTCCTCAGCACCACCTCGAGCTGCGGCCACAAAAACAAGCTGCAGGTTTAACAACTGATAGATGCAGTCCTCCAACGTGAGCCTGTGAGAGCACAAACGGGGCTCTCAGGTCACAGCTCACACAGCAGTGTCTGTTTAATACTGCTATTGCTGGACTTTTCCACCAACCAGACTCAACTCTCAAGATTTCTATTTATGAGGTTTGCTAATTGATTAAAGCATTTGTATATTTTATAAGGCAGTGTGTTGGCGCATTTTCATAATCAGGAGTGTGCTGCTCAACATGTAGATATAGTGTTTTCAGTCATGTAGTGAAACCCTTTTATTCCTGTATAATTTTGGGTCATGCAATCAGTGTTTGACTTTCTAAATGTATCAAAGTGACAGTAATCAGTGATTTAATCATTCCCCTGCTGTGTTTCTTACTGTTACTGTGCCAGCTCTGCGATTTCACGCTTTTGTTTGTTTATAAAATTGCCTGCACTGGAATATTCAGTTATTGTGGCCGAATGAACCCTCTGAACAGGTTGAAGGGGGGTGTAAAGGTTCACACTCTTCCATATAAAGTCACATTCAATTAAATTAAATTGCCCTGAAGCTTAAAGTAGGATGTGATGTTACAGTTGTTTAAAGGAAGGTGTTGACATCTGGGAATAATCAAGTTTGTTTCTATTGGCCTTTTCTTCAGCCTGAGCATGTCCAGACAAATGTGCCTAACCACAGGAGTGTTGAACCTGTGGCTCCCTGAGGCTTTGGCAGGAAAAAATAAATATGAAAATAACTAATAAACAATTCCTTTAAAAAAAATGATCATTGTTGTAAATTATGGAAGCCTGTTTCCGCAACTGGAAAAACTCAAAATATTTTTGGCAAATTTTTAGTTAATTTAAAATTTCATGATATCCCAAAATTTTGAGTTCTGGATGGCAGTTTTTTTTCATTTGTTTTTGTTTTCTGTTTTTTTTTAAGTGGCGAAAACACAGTTAAGTCTTTAATTACATTCATCAACTCTCTCTCTCTCTCTCTCTCTCTATATATATATATATATATATATATATATATATATATACATATATAAGATCTCTCTCTATATATATAAGATAGTAAATTATTTTATTTTAGTTCTTTAATTTCAGAAATGGAACAAAAACATTGTATCATTGTAATGAAAATACAACGTTAAAGTACCAAACAATTTTAATCCACAGTAGTCACGTGATGCAATTACGTGACTACTAAATTAATTATTTACATTTATTAATAATGCTGATAGGTTCTTAATAGGATAGGATTGGTACTTAACAGGCTGTGCCACCTTCATTACCAAGGTTTACGTGTGTTTATATGTGTTGCAGCTCCATACAGTTTTTTTTTTCCCTTTTGGTCAATAATTGCTCGATAATGGCTTGTTTGATAATAAAAGTTGCCAGCTGACCTAATCAAAATAATGTACTTTTAAGCTTGTAGCCATGATAAGCGCACACAGTGAACTTCCGCGTTTGTGACTGAATTTAAAACAGCCGTCCTATCTCCTGCAGATTATATTTACCTTACCCATCCTATATCCTGTACACCTGTTTGCAACCAACACCCTATGGAAATATTTTCCCAGGTGAATTCTGGTCTGGTTGAAGCTTCAGGAACAATGCACAGATCACGCTGAAGGCATCTGTTTTTTTTGTTTTGTTTTGTTTTTTTTGCACCTGCTAATGTGGGACAGCTCACACCTTCATCAATAAGTGGGACCTTTAGTTTCAGGTAAGTGAGTTTATGAAATAGATTTTGGGACGTCACAATGAGAAGAACGCACGGGTGAAACCACAGCCGATGTACATTAGCTACTTCAGGTTGTAATGGATGCAGTAGAATGGAGCCACCGCTGATGTTATTAGTTCAAAGCTGCTTTTAGCTCCTGCTTCCTCATTTACAAGCGGTCGCCACAGTGGGTAGCTTGATTTGGCAGATTTTTATGCCTTTCCTGACACAACCCCGAAGGGATTTGCGTCTCCTCCCAGAATTGAACCAGAGATCTTGTTAGGCGAACGTGTAAACTGCTAAACTATGTTATTAGTTTGACATGTCAAATGTGTATCCACAGCCAAAGTCTGTGCAACCAGATCTGCTAGAAGCCTCCATTAAATCTATTTTTTCCCCCTATTTGTGTTCAGGCCACAGATGTCTCTGCTATGCCCTCCTCAGAGTACAATATTAGCATTTAGCTCCAGGGCTGACTCTTTAAACCTATCACTAAAGATAAGCTTCACTTTATCTGCAACATCAAGCGGCTGTCCCTGTTTAATTTACGTGTCTTCACAGTGGAAATCTCATCGTGCCACTTCCTGTTATCAAATGTTAGCACCTACACAAACTGTATATATGGTAAATGTTTCATAATGGAATGTGTTATTCTCAGTTTGCACTATTCATATTCACTGTATCTGGTCATATTGAAGGATGACCTTGAGTTCCTGATATTTATTTACATACATAACTACAGTTAAAAAAAGAAAAGCTCGCTGATATATTCAAGGATCATTAAACAGTTTCCACATCAGGAACCACAAGTTTGCTGTGTTTGCTGAACGTCCGCCCCTCTCACTCACTGACTGCCCTCTTCAAGGTCCACCCGTCCTGCTGTCACCCAGCAGAGCTTACAGTATCTGAAAGACCAGCTTCACTTTATACTGAGAGGCATGACTGAAGTCTCAAATTAGACTGCGCTGCTTCCCTGGGTTGGGCAGTGAAAGTGACTCAGTGGATTGCATGACAAACAAATGCTCTGTTCATTATGTGACGGTTCTGTGTGTGTGTGTGTATGTTGTGAGAGAGAGAGAGAGAGAGAGAGATTCAGTCTTTCCACTGATAGTTACTGCTCCTCTCTCTCTCTCTCTCACTCTCTCTCTCTCATACACACTCTGATGATATTCAAATATCTGTACAGCTAAAAAGGCAGAGGGAGTCAGAGCTCAGAGTCAGAGTGGGAATGCAGGGCAGTGGGAGCGCCGTCTCGTGGTGATTATTCGGGGCACTTCCAGAGCTGGATTTATGGCACGCAGCTGTTGAGTGGCTGACAGACGCGTGAGGAGCTCAAGCACGGCTGCTTCTCAAGCTGCTTGTACCAGCCCGAGCTCTGCTTACTGTTGCATAGGAAAGAAGAGTGCTGTGTCTCAACACACGTCGGTGAGTACTCTGCCTCTGACTGCAGAAATATTCATTTGGTCATTTTGTGTCTTTAACAACCTTCTTTTAAGGTGAAGTTGAAGCGCTTTATGAAGGCAGCCTTTCACCCACTGCACGTATATATGCAGTTTTTGTCCTTCTTTGCGTCTCATGGTAAGCTCAGTTTACTTTCCAGTCCTCACAGGTGTAGTTTTGGATTTGGAAACTACGTTTTTAGTCAGCTTTCAGTCGGCCGGCTGCCCTGTGTTTTACCATACATGGCCAACAATGCTGAAATACTAAACTAACTGTGCAAAAGAGCTGCTCACTAATGTTTTATGTGTGTTCTGAGAAATCCCCTAGTCTCTTTGTAATATTCATTAGCTATACCTGGGGTAGTTTGTGTCTCTGTTAGTTTCCTCTGGTGCTTTTTAAAATTTAGTTCACAATGCTGTGTCCTATTTATAGAAGTAAAGGCATCACAGTGCAGTGGAGACATGACGCCGGCCTCCTTACTACACAGACAGACTGAAACCCTCTGCCCTGTTCTCGGTTTCTGATCGCCCCTCGCTCCACACACAGAGTCCTTCCTCCACCTTAAAAGCATTTTGAGCTTTTCTAACTTAGTGCAACTTCTGGCGTTTTTGTCAGGTCAAGCCTCGGCTCAGAGGAAAGCCTGGATTCTCAATTACAGCCGGACCCTGTGGATTGAAAGTGAGAAGTTGGCCTGTCCGACCCGGCCCTCGCTCTCATTCAGAGGTCAGAGACAGAGCCGGGCAGGGAAAATCGCGGGTTTAAGGTTAATTGAGAGGATGCCCTAGGATAAATGGACCTGCCTGGAGCAGAGGATTGTATTAGAGCTCCACACACTACCTTTGAAACTTTTTATTTTTTTTTAGACGTTTCTTTTGTGGAGTATTTCTGATGATTTATATTTAGAAGCAATCAAAAGGAAGCTTAGAAAATAAAGACCTGACAAAAACATTTTTCTCTCTAAGTCAGATTGAATTTCCGACCATAAATTGAGCATTCCTGGCCCTCGCAGCGAGGCTGTTCGGGGAGTGTTTATTTGGGTTGCTATGGAGGGATCAGTCTGTGGTGGTAGCACAGAAACTGTAGCTGGAAGACGCCCTTTAAAGAGCTGGCCTCAAAGCTGCTTCCTCCTCGTGCTGCTGCCGGTCTCTTAATGCTTTCATTTAAAGTAATTAGACTGGGCTAGATCAAATTCATTAACGTCATAATGAACAGAGCCTGAGCTCTTTCACTCTCACTGCTCATTCACCCCAAAAAAAGTACAAAAGAGTTGAGCTGATCAACATGTTAGCACACAATGGATCTGAGGCTGTTAATAGATACGGCGCGGGGATATTGGAATCAGTCGGTTAAACAGCGTCTGACTGCTCGGGCTCCTTTTTTTCTCCCCCCCAATCCTCAGTGGAGAACTCCCTTCAAAGAACAAGAATCCGTGCTCACAGATCTGCCAGAGTTAAACCATGTAGCAGCTCGCAACTGCTGCTGAAAGTCGCTGTTGCCCTCCTGCATTGCTGACATTCAATTTATCATTCTGACTTATTCTCACAATTGTGATTAATAAATATAAATGAGGAGAGATAGAGACAAAAAAAAAAAGAGCCTTTCACACAAGTTTTTTTCCTCTCTGGAAAAGTCTTATTTTCCTTTCTTTTTGCTGGCAGCATGCATTTGTTTGATTGTGACAGCTAGGCTTGCAGGCCGCATGGTAGGACATAGAAATACTATCTGCCTTCTACGCCACAGTGCCTCCTCCCTGCGTTTACTGTAAACAGCAAGAAACAACCGGCTGTCCTTTATTATCACGTCTGTGAAACATGTTCTCCTGGACCTCGGAGAGCTCAGACCCCCTTTGCGGAGAGCCTGTTTGCTTCCATTCATCACTCCTTGGTGTGAGGGTGGAACAATGTTTACCTTCATTATTTACAGCAGCGCAGCCTCTTTGCTCGTACAGTTTGTCACTGTATGCTCAGCTTTTCTTCCCCCTGCCTGCATCATCATCATCATCATCGGCCCAGGGGGAGTTACGGTGGGATGATGTGCTCGGCTGAACATCTGGTAATGTCAGGGAAGAATTGCTTTTGGGCTTGAAAAGTGGCTCTTTTAACATGATGGAAAATGTCTTTGCTGTGACAGTAAGATGTAACATCTGTCTTGTATGTAAATCAGCCTCGCTTCTTTCATCTGGGCCACTCCAGAAAGCACAGCTGAGACAACCCAGATACATCTGTGTTTAGATAACTTTCCCCATAAAACTGAGATGTGGTGGCTTCTGAAGAACGGGTGAAGATTTAGAGCAGTTTGCATCTTAGAGAAATCTGCATTCTGTCTTTGTGTTTCTGCCTCTTTTGGGTGTTTCATTGACTCATAACCGTCTACAACTGACAGCATTTTCTCCCGGCTTGCTCCTCGGTGAAAGCGGCTCGCTCCTGGTTATTAATGCAGATTAATCAATAGAAAGAAACACCACTCCTCTGCAGCCCTCTGAGGCTCTGCGCTCCGTCGTACTCGAACCACTGTGAAATCTCCCCACGAGGTTCTCTCTTGTCACTGTGTCAGATGGTCCAAATGTGCTGACTGGGGGGCTCGCTCGCAGGTTCTGCAGTCCTGCGCTCCGGTCTGCCGTCACGTGAACCGAATACAGAAAACGACCATCGTGTCATAACTTATAGTGCCGGCTGTGGTTTGAAATATGCTGACTTTCTACGACTTGGTTTTTTTGTCACTTATGGTCTGCTGCTGTGTAGCCAGAAAGTACAGCCTCAGCCTCTGTAATAAATGCCATTTTTCTTCGCCTTTGCCTTTTTTGAAAAACTGCTGGAAATTCTGTCAAGTTTTCCATTGGTGCAAAGAGCCAGCTATCCAGTAGCTCTGTGTGTGAGCTTTGGGCTCATGAATCATACTGCAGACTGCTGGACCAGGCATTATATAGTGCTGTTATTATGTAGGCTGTATGTATATAATGAAGCATAAAAACTGCAAAAGTAGTGAAATAAACCGTGAGAGCTTGGATTCTGTCGAATTTGTCACAGCTAGTCCCAATTCAGTAATCAGAAAGAGACCAGCCGCCATATCAGATATATATTTTTTAACATGTTTTGTCATTTGACAATATCATAAAGATTTGAGGCATTTGCATCTCTCGGGTCTCCAAATTCATTTTATAAATCTTTTATATGGTAATATTCATGGGAATATTATACAGTCATGAAAAAGAGTGTTTTCACAGCACTCTGTGCAGTCCTGTGACAAACTAAGCACACCTGAAGGTGGCTCGTAGAACCACCTTCAGCAGCAATAACTTGAAGCTTTGTGACTTTATCAGCCTCTCGCATTGTTGTAGAGGAGTTTTGGCCCACTCTTCTTTACAACATTGCTTCCGCTCATTGAGGTTTGCCGGCATTCATTTATTCACAGCTCCGTTGCAGCGCCTCGATTCTTTTGTTTTTCAGCCATTCTGTTGTAGGCTTGCTGCTGTGCTTGGGATCATTCTCCTGTTGCACAACCCAGTTTGGGCCAGGCTTTAGATGTCAGACAGGTGGACTCACATTTGACTCTAGAATACTTTGGTATGGGCAGCACAGTGGTGCAGTGGTTAGCGCTGTTGCCTCACAGTATGAGGGTCCACTGGCTGGCTGGATCCTTTCTGTGTGGAGCTTGTGTGGCAATTCTTAATTGACTATAGGTAGTGAATGTGAGCAAGAGTGGTTGTCTGTCTCTCTGTGTTAGCCCTGCTATAGACTGGTGACCTGTCCAGGGTGTACACCGCTTCGTGCTCTATGACAGAGAGGCTCCAGCCCCCCTCGCAAATTGGACGAGCAGGGAAAAATGGATGGATGGATACTTTGCTATACAGAGGAGTTCATGGTCGACTCAGTGAAGGTGCCCGGGATCTATGGCTGCAAAACAAGCCCAAATCATCACCCCTCCACCACAGTGCTTGATAGTTAGCATGAGGTGTTTGTGCTGATATGCAGTGCTCAGTTTTCACCAAACGTGGTGCTGTGCATTATGGCCCAACATCTCCACTTTGGTCTCAAAGGACATTGTTCCAGAAGTCTTGTGGTTTTGTTCAGATGGAATTTGTAAACCTAAGCCATGCTGTCATGTTCCTTTTAGAGAGAGGAGGCTTTCACCTGGCAAACCTTCCAAACATGCCATACTTGTTCAGTCCTTTTATTGTGCTGTCATGAACTTGAACATTTAACATGCTAACTGAGGCCTGCAGCATCTGAGATGTAGCTCCTGGGTTTTTTTTTACAGTTTCTCTGCACATTGACCTTGGGGTGAATTTACTGGGACATCCACTCCTGGAAAGATTGCCAGCTGCCTTGAATGTTTTCCACTTGTGAGGAACTATAACTTTCTTTTTCATATGAGTGTAGATGGTGAGAAAAAGGTCCTACTCTAATGGAAAGGGAAAATGGGAGGAACAAGAAGGTAAAAAATACATGTTATATTGTAACAGTGCAAAGAAAAAGAGAAGTTTTGTCATTTCCTTGAAATGGCAGTCAGTGCGTGCAGGAAATACGTATAGATGTTTTATACAGCGGCCTAATGACAAGTAGAGGGTGTACCCGCCTCTCACTCTGTGGGAGCTGGGATAGGCGTCGGCTCCGGTCCTGTCCCCCTGGACCTTAAGTTGGATTAGTGGTTGACAAAACGGATGGATGGATGTTATTAATTACTATAGCTGCAGACTTGAAACTGCTTTAAATTAACAGCAAAAACCAATTAGTTGCACACGAGATGCTTCTTAGCCACTTGATTTGCTTAGAGACTTTTGTAAAGGGGGTCTGATGAAAGCTCTTGTCTGCACCGTTTCACTCGTAAACCCGTGAAGCGATGAAGAAGTCAGAAGGCTCTCGGTGTGCAAAACTTAATTTTGTGGGGGTTTTTGTGTGTGTGTGTGTGTGTGTGTGTGTGTGTGTGTGTGTGTGTGTGTGTGTGTGTGTGTGTGTGTGTTGCTGTTCTGGGTGCGCTTGTTGTCAGAATGCTTTAAGCGATATTCTATCACTGCTGCAATCAATATTTTCATATTAACTTAATTTTAATTTGAACCGAAACCGAGACAAAGAAACTGTTAATGAATTTTCACAGTTCCCCCTCAGTTTTATAAAGATTTATAGCAACTTTCAGGATTCAAGGAAACACTACTGCTTTGAGCAAATCTCACCTCTATCATAGTGTTGTTATTTTTGATCTGCAAAGGAGGATTTTTTTACAGCAAGAAAGCCCTGACACACTCTTCACATCCTGCCCAGCTCCAGATGGGAGACAGACACACAGTGATAACAGCACATTTAGAGGGTAAAGGCTATGATGTGTCCTTCAGGCGTTGGTGGAGACCAAATAGAGAGCTTACAGAGGTTCACCAGATCAGTTACAAAGGCGATGTTATAATGAGTCTCAAGTTCACAGTTGTTTTGTCAGAATAACTCTCTTTGATGAGTCACACTTATTGTAAACTCATATCAATTTCCCTGGTCTATTCTCTTTGATCCGTGACAAACACCGTCTCTGTGGCATGTTCTTTTTTTTTTACTTTTTAACATCTGTTTCCATTGCCTGTGTACCTGTCTTCATGTGTTGCGGCCAGGCGACAGATGGTGCGGGAACAGTATGTCACCACCACCGAGGGCAGCAGCACGCCCAGGCCGGTGCCCGACCAACTCTACAAGATTGGCATCTATGGCTGGAGGAAGCGCTGTCTCTACCTGTTTGTGCTGCTGCTCATTGTCATCCTGGTGGTCAACTTTGCCCTCACCATCTGGATCCTCAGGGTGATGTGGTTCAACACGGTATGCATGGCTCACATTTGGACACAGTGTTTTCAGTTGGGATTGTTTTTGTTTTTTTTGTTTTGTTTTGGGTTTTTTTTGCTTTCTTCAAACAGGCTATGTTTATTTGTCTAGTATAAACTTTTATTGATTACCTCATCATTTAATACACTGACTATTACCTGCTTATTATTATAATGACTGGAAGCAATAGCATTATTCATCATTAAGTGCTACTTGGCTGTCTAAACAGGAGGCTAAATGTGTTTGTTATTTCATGGAGACTTGTCAGCTTTCTGTCTCAAGTCCAGATGGTAACCGTAGATTTATGAACAGAGCTGCAAACCAACACACACCCTTGCATGCACACATGAACACACTATGGTGGAGACCTTAGACAAAGATCTAAGGGGTGCGGGGAGTGCTGTTCGGGGCATTTTATACTTGGAAAGCCAAAAGACATTCCTCGCCTTCTAGCTTGCCATGTTTTTGTCTAAATATGTAACCCTGTGCTTTCATTTTGATCACAGGAGGGGATGGGACTCCTACAAGTACACGCAGATGGGGTTAAGCTGGAGGAGGGCGAGTCTGAGTTCCTCTTCCCTGTCTATGCTCAGGAGATCCACAGCAGAGAAGTAAGCTAATCGGGAACTCAAACTTTTCTTTTCCCTGTTCTTCTTCCCACATTCTTCTGTGATAAGCCCCCCCCCCCCCTCCTCGTCTACCCCCTGCTTCGCTCCCCTTTTCTGCTTCTTCCCAGTTCATTCTCAAACCTCTGTTTGCTCAGTTAAGTAGCCTGGCGGCCTGGCCATTATTTCATCTCACTGTTTACCAAACTTAAACTCGAGTGTGTGTGGAGACTGCACGTCATCTTATCATCTAAATCTAATTCCTCGCAGACACTCAGGCAGTTTTTATCCAGCTGCACTGAGAGAGCTGCATATTTCTGTCAGTACTTTTTTTTTAGGAGATGTGTCAGAACAAACTGGATTTGGCAGTCGCACACAGTGCACGTGGTGGTGTGCTGAGCTCTCCATTAACCTCAGGGATATTTGTGGTGGAAAGTAGTTTATGGCCCGCCTGCTAGCAGCAGATGGGAACACTTTGCTGCAGTTGTTTACATGTTATGGCTTTTCTTGCTCATAGCAGCAAATTTTTTTTTCTTGCTTCATGGGCCTCATTAAAAAGGCAATGTATTCCTCATTTATGGATGGACACATTTTCTAATGTGTTCTATGGATTTCTAAAGTGATTCAGTGCTTAGAGAGACATCCTGCTGCCCTCTACGTGAAAACTTGCTTTCCTAGATCATTTTTAGAAGCATGTCTTCCCCACAGCTACAAAGCAACAGAAGTGATTTATTGCTAAGCTGCCTCATTTAAACATTTTATGACAGTGTACACGTGTGTGTGTGTGTGTGTGTGTGTGTGTGTGTGTGTGTGTGTGTGTGTGTGTGTGTGTGTGTCTGCTTATACAAATCCAATTACTTGCTGTCATATCCTGTGCAAATATTTAGGTAAAATAATAAACAGCCTGCTAATAATGCATTTTTTTTTTCAGGGTTAATAAACAGCAGCTCATAACACTGTGACCGGTCAGTAATGCTTCACTCTGGCTGGTGAATATCCTCCTCCATTAGGATGCTCAATGCCTCCTTATGGATGCTTGATCATAATAATAACTATTAATAATATATCAGCCAAGAGTTTGCAGAATAATCCAAGTCGACAGCTGTAAATGCTAATGTGTGAGGCCATAAATGACTGAGAGGAAACATCTTGGTGAACTAAGAAACAAAATATATTGCAGAATTATTATTTGTTGTCATCTTTATCCATAATTAAAGTCACAATAAAGAGCTGGTTATCAGAAAAAAGCACCAAGCTTCTTGAGTTTACTGCCAAGCTAGCTACTTTATGGTGTTTTGGGCTAAATGCTAATGTCAGCATGCTAGCATGCTCTCGAGAATTGGGCTAAGTGCTGCAGAGGCTTATGGGAATGTTTTCTGACTGAGAAGCTGCAACACTGGTGGGACAGCTCTGCACCACAGTTTCTGTTGGCGACCATGCTGTCGATGTGGAATCCCACAGAGTTCTGCACTCAGACCTTTCCTTTTTCACTGTGTTTTATCCTTTGGTCATACACAAAATTGCCAAAAGTATTCGCTCGTCTGCCTTCACACGCATATGAACTTGCGTCCATAGGGTTTAATATGATGTGAGCCCACCCTTTGCAGCCATAACAGCTTCAGCTCTTCTGGGAAGGCTTTCCACACGGTTTAGGAGTTTGTTTATGGGAATTTTTGACCATTCTTCCAGAAGGGCATTTGTGAGGTCACAAATTTGGATGAGAAGGCCTGGCTCACCATTTCTAATTCATCCCGAAGGTGTCACCTGAGCTGATGCACAGGTGGCATCCTATCACGGTACCACGCTGGAAATTACTGAGCTCCTGAGAGCGACTCATTCTTTGAGAAATGATTGGAGCAGGCTGCGTGGCTAGGTGCTTCGTTTTATACGTGATTGGAACACTTGAATTCAGTGATTTGGATGAGTGAATCCTTTTGGCAATATTGTGTATCTTTCCACTGCTGTACCAATAACACACATTTCTCCTTTTTGAGAAATATATAAGCAAGCTAACCCAGTCGACCTGCTACCATTTGAGGAGCAGCGCTAGAATACAATCGATATTTAGCTTCAGCCACACACAAACTATTATTCATGCTGTTATTTCGTCTTTGTTAGATTATTCTGTTTCCATATGAAACTCATGAATTAAATACATACATTTATAGACTTCAAACTGTTAAAAAATGCAGCAGCAAGACTTCTTACAAAAACACTGTACAGCAGCCGTCCATTTGCTTTAGACTCAGCTTTAGGATTTTAGTCATTACTTTTAACCTCCAGAGACCTGAGCTCATGTGTGGGATGAATTTTTTATTTCTTTTAGCTGTTTGGTATTAGTTGAACCTGACAAGTATAAAAACTAAGTATAATCTTTCAACAGAGAGTAATGTTCAAAAGTATGCCCTCATGCGATCCACGTATGGTTTATTTTACAGTGTGACACAAAAAAGTCACCACAGTTTTAGAAAGTTTAAAAACACTTTATTGAACAGAAGGTAGTAAAAGGTGTGGAAAAGCCTAAATGTAATGTCCCCATATGAGGACACAGGGTCTCCCTTCATGACCTGGCTCCAGAATTAGACACTGGAATAGACTGGAACCAATGAGCAGCCTGAGATCCTCAGGCAGGAACCTGCCAGCTGTTCCACCTCATGCTTAAAAACTAAAGGCGAGTGTTTGCTGTCAGGGCTCCTCGGCTGCCTCGGCAACTCCGACCTTCAGCATCTTATTTTTAAATCGCTGCTGAAGAACATGGGCATTTTTTTTAAACTCACTAATTCCTATAACTTTTACATTTTTAATTTTTATTGCATTTCATTCTTGATTTTGCACTAGTTTATCTTTAGAGTGTAACATTTTGGTTTAAAATCTTCTTTAAATTTTTTTTTGATTTTATTGGGTGTATTATGTGTTTTGTAAAGTGCTTCGTAACGCTGGTTTTGATAGGCGCTATTCAAATAAACTTTATTTTTATCATTATTGATGTTAATTTTGCAGCGCTGTCTTGATAGCCTAATAAACCCCACATTATCAACCTCATGGCAGCGTTAGAGTCAGACCATAAAAGTCAGTAGGAGTTACCCTCAGGGAATCATCAATGTCTTTGCAATCCATCAATTAGTGTGGACTGAAGTGGCCTGACCAGTGAACCAGTAGTACCATCTGCAGAGCCAGCGTGCCTAAAAACCTCGCATAATACGTGTTTGTCCAAGTTAATGCATGTAAATAATTATCATTTTTTTCTGTTGCAGATTCGTATTTTTAGCACAGGCTGTTAATATGGTAATTTTTATTTTTTCCTTCTCCACAGGACTCTTCACTTCTAGTGCACTCGTCGGAAAATGTTTCCCTTAATGCCCGCAATGAAAACGGTGACGTTACAGGGAGGATATCTGTGGGTGAGAGGACACATGTACACGCAGACACATGCGGCGCTCACACATCACATCCCGCTGATGTATGAGAGTGACAGCGAAGACATTGGTGCACTGCAGGGATTTCTCATCCAGCATTAGCAGTGACAAGAGGCCATATTTCAGTTTATAATCTCTTAGATTTCCATTTAAAATCCATTAAATGTAGCATTCTTTTTCTCTATCCATTGCTTCTGGATTGTTCTGTATTACACAAGAGGGCCTAAGGGCAGCGGAGGATCATATTTGCACGTCTTTTTATGGCTCACCGACTGCCACGTTTGGGGATTTTGTCATAATTAAAAGGCCAGCAAATTGTTGTGTTCCACAGCGCTGTTATGTGTCCTTGATCATTAAGCCATAAAAAGCATAGCCTGCATACTCTCGGGCCTCTGTGAATAAAGCTGAAATGCTTGTTAGGGAAGGCTGCATGTCTGTTCACAGTTGTGGGCCCTGACAGAGGTTAAATATCTCACTGAGTGATCGGCATGCTTTGGATCGGCTCCTCTCGGGGCTGATGAAGCGAAGGGCAAAGTGAAATCACCTCAGAGGAGTTACCGCTCAGGCCGAAGCAGTAATAGGGTTACTCATTTTTAATCCACGCGTTTCTCATCAGCAGGTGTCTGTTTTCTCTCCCCTTTCCCCCTCTGCACTGCTCTAAACTGGCAACGTGTCTCTTATATTCTCTGAGCACGTCAAACTGAATCACAGGACGAGAATGATGATAGATTTTTATGGTTACATTTTACACATGTCTTATTGCCAAACCCCTTCAGGTGGTGTTGCTGTTGTTGTTGTTGTTCCAGGTCCAGAAGAGGCTCAGGGACACACTCGAAATCTGCTCATTAACTCGCACAATGACAACATGCTGTTCACCGCAGATGGCGACAGGGCTGAGATTGGGCCAGACAAACTACGAGTCACAGGTATACCAATGGCCGCTACGTGCTGTTTGTTTCTTTGGATATAGCGCACACCTGTTGGCAGAAGGGTTTTGGAGAAAAAAAAATAAAGATAATACTGACAACAGATGTGGACTCAGCAGGAGCAATTTTGTTTGATGGGAAATATCTGCTCAACAATCCAGCAACCAAGGGCAAAGACAGCGCAGTCATTTTCCTAATCATTCGTGTCTCATAAAGCTGAGCGCATGGATATCTTTTAAGTACACAGACCACAATACTGCACAGTTATTCCTGTGCTCTCATTCCGAGTCTCTCGGCCTCCAGCGCGTCGTATTAATGTTGATGTGTGCCGCTGACCACACGCTGCGATGACTGATTAATGTTGAACAGAGTGTCAGGCGATAGCTTCATAACGCCCGGGGTCAGTTTGATCCACAGAGAGCAGCAGGCAGCAGCGCTCCACGTGCTGTTTTTCCAAAAAATCCTCCAAACAAAGCTTCTGTGCTCTCGGTGTTTGTGGAGTGTTTACGTCTTTCACAGTCGGCTCCAAATGTTGCAGCGTTTGGATCCAGTTTTCTCTCTCCGCTCATCTGTCTCCTTCTCTTCTCCAGCATTGCCCGATTTTTCAAGTCAATTTTTCAGACAACCCGCCTCGCTCATTTTTTATTTTTTATAAACAATCTTTACACAAGGAAGCATTCTGAAGTTTAAACAGCACTGCGGTGCTTTGAGATGAATATTTGAGGATTACAGTCGACGGGCCCTCGTCCACTGGGGACGGGTGATCTCACAAAACCTGATGCTTTGATCTATGCGGATGGGTTCACTGTAATCCTGAAGGAATGGACATGGTCAGCAACCATGACTGTGGTGTTTAAACGATGCTCAGATGGTACTGAGAGGCCCAAAGTGTACCAAGAATATATCCCCCACACCACTACACCACCAACTGGAACCATTGGTAGAAGGCATGATGGATCCATGCTTTCATGTGCTTCATGCCAGATTCCTACCCTACCATCTGAATGTCACAGACCAGGCAGCACTTTTCCAATCTTCTGTTGTCCAATTTTGGTGAGCCTGTGTGAATTGTAGCCTCAGTTTCCTGCTCTTATCTGACAGCAGCGGCACCCGGTGTGGTCTTCTGCTGCTGTAGCCCATCTGCTTCTAGGTTTGACGTGTTGTGCATTCAGAGATGCTCTTCTTGCATACCTTGATTGTAACGAGTCTCACCATTCTCCTCCGACCTCTAACATCAACAGGGCATTTTCACCCAGAGAACGGCCGCTCACTGGATATTTTCTCTTTTTCACACCATTCTCTGTAAGCCTCAGAGATGGCTGTGTGTGAAAATCCCAGCAGATCATCAGTTTCTGAATCACCAAGATCACTCCATCTGGCACCAAGAACCATGCCACAGTCAAAGTCACTTAAATCACCTTTCTTTCCCGTTCTGATGCTCGGTTTCAACATCAGCAGGTCACCTTGACCAGGTCTAAATGCCTAAATATGTTGAGCTGCTGCCATGTGATTGGCTGATTACATATTTGCATTAACATGCAGTTGAACAGGGGTACCTAATTAAGTGGCTGGTGAGTATAGTGTTAAAATACTTCAGTATGGGATAAAAGGGGTGAACCGGCCAACACTCCATCGCTGCCATTGTCGGCAAAGCTACTTGGATTATTTCATTAAAAATGTTTGGTGTGTGTTGTGCCAGCAGATCTTAATGTGTGTATCTTTGTGTACAGGTCCTGAAGGAGCACTGTTCCAGCATTCAGTAGAGGTGCCTCAGCTGAGATCTGAACTTTTGAAAGAGCTGAGGTGAGCATTTCAGACATCGATTACTCAGAACAATCTGCTAATAACACAACGTTTCGAGGTTCAGTCTTACTCTGTCAAATCAAGTGTGGAATGAACGTTTGGAGTGGTGCTGCTCGGGTGAAATAAATAAGCAAACAGATAAAACAGGCGTACTTTTAAAGCTGGTGTTTCTTTAGGTTGGAGTCCCCGACTCGCTCTCTCAGTATGGACGCACCGAAAGGAGTTTTTATGAAAGCTCTGGCTGGCAACATTGAAGCTGCTTCCAACATGGATGTCATTCTGCAGTCTAGAGAAGGGCTGGTACGAAAACCACTTTTCACTTCCTGCTGTTTGCTACACGCCATCTTCAGGCCCGCTTTTTCTTTAGATGGCCGAGGGAATATATATAGAGAGCATGCTTTTCCAGCAAACATGCTGCTTTACGCTTCTATAATCTCGTGGGTCGCACCTGGGAGCTGGAGTGCAGTGCTTTCCAGTTACTGAACATTTTTGTCCAAAAAACACCTTACAGACAGACGGCACTTCAAAAGCTGCTTTTTCTTTACTTCATCTATAGAACGCAATGCAATACAGTCATAGTAAACTTCTTCCAAAGCCAAAAAAAAAAGAGCAGTGAGAATCTCATCTTCTCTTTCTTTTGAACTTGGAAAACGTTTGTTTGGGCTCTGCAGGCTTGTTGTGGGGAGTGGTTTGCCGTTTCCATGTTAGTGTTTGTGGTAATGGTTGTGGTGCAGCAAACTGGCTGAAGCACATAAGAGGCATTTGTATCACGAGCACTTATTTGACCTTTTTTTCTTGAATTCATTCTCAGTAGATCAGAACATTTATATGACAAAGCAGTTGCAGGCTGTATCGCTCCCTCATCTTTCTTTTCTTGCTGTGGGGATGATAACTGCATGCTAATCTGCACTTGACTTGAATGCTCACATTCTCTCATTTTAAGCTGATTTACTGCCACACCTTTTTATTATTATGGTGATGTCCTCATACACCGGTGAGGCATTAAATGGATAATTCTTTAGCTCCCTCCACACTGTGTCTGATCACTCATGCATGAACTCCGCTAAAGCAAAAAGACTGAGACAGGGTGATATTTCTTTGCTCCTTTAGTGGATCTTTGTTGTTCTCCTTTAATCGTCCTTGCTCTCCGTGCTGTCTGCTGTACAGCTGGTGCTGGATGCTGAGACGGTGCGCATGCCGCGCCTGCCCAAGAGCGAAGAAGGAGTTTCTGGAAATGCTCAGGGTCTCTACGAGGTCTGTGTCTGTCCCAGCGGAAAGCTCTTCCTGTCCAAGGCTGGAAGAACTTCCACTTGCAGCGATAATCAGGAGTGCTAGGTAGAGTCTGACAAGGTCATCGATTTTTCCACGTCTCAGAAGATGCATCTTCTGGGAGGCAACAAGCACAACCATTTTTTTTTATCTTAATCTTTATACCACAGTGGGTCTAACAGGATCCCACTGGCACATCGAGGCCTGTAAAAATACAAATGCCTGGTGGCATACATGAAATGAATTCTTTTAGTTGCATTTATGAACTTCTGACCATTCAACTGAAACAAATTGGCTCTCAGTACTAAATTTTTTCCGCATCAGGGCTTTGTGGATAATTTTTTTTTCTTTTTTTTTTTTTTTTATACACACAGTGTCATGGCTGGGCAATGAGGAGCTGGTAACAGCTTACATCCTATGCAATATTATCTTGTGGTGCAATAAATTAAAGTGACGCATATCAAGGGCTTGGAAAATTGAAAAATAAATCCCTGAAACAGCGACAAAGTGTTATTGAAAATATTTATTTTGCTTTATACAATCCCCTCTTGCTCCAAGCCCTTGTTATGGTGTGTTTTGGTGTTTAGCATGTATTTATTTAACTGGAGACAAACAGAAATGCTGTATAATTTGTCTTTTTTTTAAAACTCAAATTCAGATGCAAGATGAGGCAACTGACTTGGTTCTCATTTTGCTGCAGCTGCTTTACAGGGACTGAGGTCCATATAGCACCACAAAGTGTTACTAATGAGGCTTCACATGTGTATCTACAAAGGGCACTTAGAGAGCACATTCTCTGATAAGGCCAACGCCAGTGCATTATTTTTGCAATTTTAAAGTGAGTGGTCTGGAGCTGCACCAAAATGTCATGGGTTCTTCCTTTGCCTGTGCCCCACCGCGCCACCAAAATTGTTGGAGTCTGTCTCGGTATTCTGTGCACAGTCCTGCTGTCAAACACGCAGACAGCGGCTATCACACGCCACATGTTGGGTTCTTTCCAGGTTTTAAAGCCACTCGTGTTCGGCCTGTGGTAAGCATGTAATTATGCAGCTACTTCCTGCTGCTAAGCTGACTTGGTCTGTTCAGAAATTCCACTTACAGCCAGTTGACTAATGTATCATAACTGTTGACCTCAGCAACAAGAAAGCAAAAACAAAAGGTTTTCAGTTCACTGTGTCAAAAAAGACTGTAGTGATAGTTAGACTGAGCTTGGCACCAGTTTATCTTTACATCGCTGTTTTAGAACAGTTCACATCTCATGGCGTTGTGTTTTGGTTGTCAATCTTGTTTAGGTAGTTCATTTGCAATTTTGAGATATTTTGATAGTGTGCAATGTGTGTTTTTATTTTGTATGTTGAATAAACTTTGTGCTATTCTTCTACGTGTCTGTCAGCATCTGTAATGTTCACACTCTTGCTTTTCTATAATCTGTTCTCATGTTATTTGAATCTTCCTAAGGAAAAAAAAACAAACAGCATTGACTGTGCGCTTAAGCTGTTAGCTGGTGGATACAGTTTAATATCCTGACCTAAATTAATGGATCTGTAATGCACTCTAGTGGAAAAGCTCTGCAGTACCACCGCAATGGCCAAACCAACTGCCTCACACCAGCAGCCCGAGAGAACCAAATATGTGCTTATTCAGTGAATCAGTGTGCGTGCTGCGGCACATTCATGACCTTTGCACACATAAACATGTGGGGGTACCATTAATGTCAGCCCCCCTGGTCATGGCATCAGCCATACGCTGTCTTGTGACTTGCAAAGGTGGAAGAATTCAGATTCATTTTTAAGCCTGTTTGGACTGCAGTGACATGACGGCGCCTCAGAAAATCAATTTGTTTTGGGATGTGTAAATTTAACCCTTCAAATAACTCCACAAATCAACTTTTTTAACCCCATCTGAACCACCTGTCCCAGCTATGGTAGCTTAATGAACATAGTTATTATATAAGTCTAAATTCTAAGAGAATATATGTAAATTTAAGAGCTCTGAGTTTTTATGCAAAATAGGACTGTTTAAAATGAAGATGATCAAAATCCTACAAAACTTTTAAAAAGCTAAAATAAAATTTAATTGCACTCTTTGACATTTTGGACAGCAGTTTTTCAGATGCTGGACTGTACACGAGGAGCATTTATTCCTAAAACAGGACTGTCACTTCATGATTTTCTTGTCCACAATTTATGATGACGATATAATTGTGATATCTTAAATTTAAATACACATATAGATATGCAGTCCTGTGAAATACTGAGTATATCCTTACTGTTTCCATAGGAATTAAGAGGGTCAGTTGCAGCCAGGTGCTGCAAATCAAATGCACTTGATTAAGATCATTGATTATCATCAGCAACTGTGAGCACCTGTACAAAAGCAGAATTTCTTGCAATTTGCTGGTCTGGTGTCTAGTTCAGGTGTGTGTGTTAACACAATGCCAAAGAGGAAAGACATCAGCAATGATCTTAGAAAAGCAACTGTTGCTGCTCATCAGTCTGGGAAGGGGTGTAAGGCCATTTCCAAACAGGTCCATCATTCTACAGTGGGAAAGATTAGCAGAAAACATTCAAGACACTTTCCAGGAGTGAACGTCCCAGCAAATTCGCCCCCAAGTCAAAACGTGCAATTCTCAGAAAAACTGCAAAAAAAGCTACATCTCAGACTCTACAGGCCTCAGCATGTTAAATGTTCATGACAGTGCAATTAGGAAAAAACTGAGTAAGTATGGTTCGTTTGGAAGGGCTGCCAGAAGAAAGCCTCTTCTCTCTAAAACCAACATGGCAGCACAGCTTAGGCCTGTTGAGTCACATCTGAAAAAACCCGAAAACGTCTGCAACAATGTCCCAACAATGACAGACGAGACCAAAGTGGAGATGTTTGGCCATAATACACAACCCTATGTTTGAAGAAAACCAACATTTGCCAAAATTCCTTTACAACACTGTGAGAGACTGATGAAGTCATACAAAAAACTATTACTTTATGTTATTGCTACCAAAGCAGGTTCTTAGTTAAACTTTTTTCAAATGACAGGGGTGATGCTATCAGTCAAATTCACCTATAACCTAAACTCCAAATTCAAATGCATGGAGGTGGTGAGTCTGTAACCACCACTGTACAAAACGATGCAACAAAGAGCATTAATGATACAATCATTTGAAATATGAGTTACTGTCAATACACAATTATAATGACAGATTTCTAGTTGAAATACACCTTCTTTAAAATTTACAAACAATAACTGACACCGAATATTTAGGGGGAATTTATTAGGCCTTGCTATGGCACAGTGTACATCAGCGAGTATGATATAGAAGGGACTCCAAAGGTTATTTAAGGGGACACTCTTGACTGAGTGTAACTTATGTTTTATACTTTACGTTGTACATTTGTGTGTAGTCCTTCAAATCAGAGGTAAAATCGAGCTGCTAAAGCAGCAAAAACAAGAGCACCTCAATGTTGGTGCTGTTCTATGTTCCTTAAACCAGAAAATTCACATTACAAAAAAAAAAAGTATGAACATGAGTTAACGCTGGCAAAAGTTAACATGTTGGGTTGTGCCCAGATTACAGCATATATATGGCTCTTTATCACAAATCCTGCTGAGTATTAATAAACAGATAAAAAACAAAAACAAACAAAAAAACCTTCAAGATGATTGAGTAACCACCTTTTTCAAAAGCTTCACATATCAAAGACTCTTGCACTCTAACTTTGAGTACAGGTACTTCATATGAACTGTTAGTGACACAAAACGTACAGAAAACATACAAGTGAATTTGAAGTAACGCGTCATTTTTGTATTCACAGATGGGCTCTCCCGAGTTGCTGGGTTGTCTAGCGCTATACAAGTGCAAGTACACGGGTTTCAAAAAGTGCTTTTCCATAAACAAGTGACATGTTACAGAGAATGTACAACTTTTACAGAAATGATGTGAAATCAAGCATAAAAATACAAAAAGAAAATGTACAATAGTGATTGTATTTCCTTGACTTGCTGAGCTTTTGCAAATAGATGTTGCATGAAAGTAACTGCAGTACTTGACAGATTTGACCGATTCCATGATGTGCGCAGCCTTTAAGTACACCCAACAGGTTTTCCATAGCAAGAAAATATACTTTTATTTTTTTTTATAAAAGATAAAGTAAAAAAAAGCAGCATATTTTTTTAAAAATCTAACTTAGAGCAAAGATAGTCAATGTGGAGACTTTGGTAAACAAAACGTATTGCTGAGGCATATGTACAGCATATGCACAAATGGTTTTTCACATATTACAGCAATTTTCTATTAATGCAGCCTAACAGGTTATGGAAGCCATACATGTGCATTACTGTGCACGAGCCACAGCACCGCCATCACAGGTATAAACTGTATATGTACCATAAGCTGCCAGCTGGATACATGATACATGATCTGTATTGCACACAGCCACGAGTTTCCTCTATTTCACAGAGGACCAATGCATACTCATCTTCATCAACAGCAGTATCATATTTTTTGTTGCACAAAGGTTTCAAGCTTTATGATAATCCGTGCAGTACATTCCATCACTCTCATCGCAACCTCAGATGTGTACCTGTCATTGGGAATCTGTGGGAATGGCAGGAGATCGGGGTAGCGAGTTCTCAGGCTGTCTACACCGTATCCTTCCAGGATCTGAACGTCACTGGCAAGGCCTGTGAGCTGTGAGCTGTACTCTTCCACTTTTTGAGCCAGAGCAGTAGGCTTTACATCTTTGTCAGACTTTCCTCTGACAGCATAATCAGCAGCTATCAGTGCAAGCTTTGTGGCCAGGTAGCACTTGAAACAAACCCACTCATTAGCGTTCTTATGAAGGTCATTGCGAGCAGCAGAGTAATTCGCTCTGGCTTGCCTCAGCCACCTGCGGGCTTCCACAGGGTTTCCAACTGTCTTGAAGGTTGGGGGCACAAAGAAACGATGCGAGTGTGATGAACTTGCATAACCTGTATAATGTTCCCTGAACTGTTGCCTTTCTGATTTGTGACTAGTTGCTTCTTGGTTCCACGATGAATAAAACCTTTGAAATGAGAACTTCTCTGACTGGAAGCGAGCTGATGACGCAGTGTAGGATCTTCTGGAAGCCCTGTCTGTATTTTGCTGATCAGCCAAAGACTGCTTCTCCATCCTGTTTATCTCATTCTGTAAGTGCTTGAAGACTTCTGTGGCAATGTCCAGATTTTCTGCATTTTTGTCCGGATGCCATTTGAGATACAATCTTCGGATTATCTTTTTTCTTTCTGTCTCAGGAAGCTTCCAAGCTTGTTCAACTACTAAGGTCACTTCTTTGAGAATCTCAGGCAATGCCTGAAGTTTGATCTTTTTTGGAGACTGTTTCTGAGGAGGGGGTCGCACATTTTCTTTGCCAGCAAATAGAGGAGGGACCATTCGCAGACCAGATGAACGACTTTCTGTGCTTGTAGGAGTTGATGGGGTAGATGTGTCTCGCACATGGGTGCTTTCATCTTGTCTTGAGAACTTGTACAAGTCGAGGGAACTAACTATTTTGTACTCACTATAACCAATGTCGATCTGGAAGCATTTCCCAAGAAAACTTGTGTTTTCCTCCTCTTCTCTTTCGACTTCTTGAACAATGATGGCGTATGTATAGGTAGGCTGATATGACCCGTATATGTCTCCCCCCTCAGAGTCTACAAGATAACCCACATACTCCCCTGGATAGAATACATTCATTGGATCCATGAGTAGTGTGTGATGTATCTCAGCTGGTATTGGGGTTCCAGGGAGGGGTAGCTCAAGCTGTGAAGGTTCTGTTGAGTCATATTTAACACCAAGGTTGTCCAGCTTCTCTGTGATTCTGTAGATGTCATTACAGCCCAACATGGCAATCAGGTAGGACGTGTCAGAAATCAAATTGTCTGTAGCAGACTTCAGTGTCATGGCGAGTGCCAAAAGAAAGTTAATGTCTTTGCTGTCTGAATGCTGGATGTAGAGGTGAATCACAGCTGTCCCATATCTTTTGAGGAATGCTAGTGTTTCACTGCGACTATGCAGGATGGGGCTACATCCTTTCACTCTCAAAGTTGTCTGAAGTTTCTCAAAACAGGACACTTTGAGTCCTTCACAAAGTGCTTTACAAAGACGTATGGCTTTTTCTTCATTCACAAGGTATGCATTATCGTTCTCGTGTTTCATTATTCTGATCAGTCCTGTGATGAACTGTTCTGATGAGAGCAACAGCTGAAGGCGACCTTGTAGTGAGCAAAGGGCCCCAAACTGGCACATTTTTGGAGAGTCCTCGTCAAGTTGCTCTTCAAGAATGCTACTCAGCAGTCTAGGCCTTAGCTTCTGTGGAAGTAGCATGATCAGCTTTGTGTGGAAGGCGTGATCTTTGCCCAGATAACACTGGCTCATATCCACAAGCATCTGAACTCCAACGTTACCCTGAATTCTGCTCTTGTAGTGTGGTGCATCATCAAACACCAAGGCATTAGATTTGGCTAATCTACCATCATGGCTTGGCAGGTAAAATGTCAAATCTCTTAGATCATCAAGGTCTTTGCGAATTTCCACTGGGTCATTATGAAGAGATTTGAACAATCCAGAAACAACCCTTTTCACAGTTCTCATTTCATTTGGGTCAAGCTGCTTTCCCTCTGAATTTCTGTAAATTCGCCACAGCACTTCAACATACTGTCTGGTTGACACAACGTCTTCCGTGCCAAGAAGTTTGAACAACTGATGAAAGGTACCGAGTTCTAGAGGTAGTTTGTACAAGTAGGGTTTGAAGTCAGATTCATTGTCCAAATTAATGACCACTTCTTCAGGTTTTAGCAGTTTCCAGCCATCTTCCACCATAACAAATGCCACCCCACGGAGCTGGTAACGGAAATCTCTTTTATCTGCATTGAGGAACTCATATGTGGACCTTAAAACTTTGTTCCTTGTTTTCACCATTTCATCATCAGGATTGGATATGTTGCAGATGTTCTTACAGTTGCTTATGACTTTTTCCACAGGTGGGTCCAAGTTGACACCTAGCATGTTTAGCACTTGGTCAAGTTGTTCCTGCCCAGTGAGAGTGCTCCCTTCCTGGTCCCTTATACTTGAAGGTGTAGCTTTCTCAGGTAGTATTGGACATGATGTCCAAAGCAAGTGAATAATGTCTGTTTGTTTGAATTTTGGATTCACTTGGGACCCACTGAAGCGTATCAGAGGAAGTGTTCCACTCATTTCTTGGTACTGAGAATGAAGTTTGATGAGTTCTTTGGGTGCTCTCTCAGGGCACAAAAAGGGTATCATTGAGAGCTCTTTGAGGAATGTACCCTGAAACAGGTCCACCCTCTCTCTGAAAATGTGGTTCAAGAGAACATCGACAATGGTTTGCACTTTTTCCTTGGTCCAGCTCTCTGTTTGCGCTTTGATGCTGACCTCTTTTGCAAACTGAAGAACTTGCTGCTGTAACACATCATGCTTGAGACCAATATTTCTCAAAAAGCTTATCCATGATGTGAGCAACAATGTCCCATTCTTGGGTTTTGACACTTGTTCTACTTTCTTAAAAAAGTCAGTAGGTATGAATGACTTTGCAGGTAGCATAACTTCAAAAACTTTCACTGTCTCATCATAGAAAAACTTGGTTGGCCTGATTCTGTTTGAGGAGTCATAGATGAATGACAATTCCTTCAGTTTCTCATACAGCGGATCTTTCATCTCACAGGGTTCTTCCATTGCCAAAAGCCTCTCCTTCAGATAGACAATGTGTTCAACTTTGGCATCATAGGAAAGACTCTCAAACTTTGGCAGAAGATGCTCAAGATAGATTTCTAAGTCATCAATTGGCATGCAGCCAAGGAAGGTGTACAACTCTTTGAGCTGCGGACAATCAGCAAGAAATGCAAAGGAGTTTGTGTGGGCCCATTTGTCGATGTCCGCAGAAGGGATGCTTTTGGCAAGGACATAGTTTGCCCCATAGTTTGCAATGCTAATATATCTCCCGCTAACTGATTTAAAGCATGGGAGGAGTTTTAGGCTCTGTGCATCTTGTTGTGTAAGGTTAGCCAAGTTGCAGTTGAAATACAACAGAAGAGCTTCAAAGTCCTTGTCAGTCAGGTTTCCTGATTTGAATGCAGATGTCTGAATCATGTACTCTACAGCTTTCAGAACACTTGATGGATTTTCAATGTTTGCCGTGTACTGTGTCAGAAAAGGCATGAGCTGACTCTCTTTGACACAGATTTTGTTCACTGCAAGTTGAATGCACCCTGCTTTCATCAGGGTATGAAAAACTTTGTCATTTTGGCCATGTGGAAATATGGCAATGCTCATCAAGTTCAGCGGTAGAAGTATGTCATGCTCTGGAACAACCAGCTTTTCTCTGGCCATGAATTTGATCCCAGGTAGCAAAGCCCAGTCTTTCAGAATCTCAAGCACTGTGTCGAAGCTGGGTTTAATGTCCATCTGATCCTCCTTAACAGCAATATTCTCGCTGATGAAGTTCCACACATTCTTTAGCCAGGATTCACTTGCAAAGGTGTCCCTCCATTTCACAGGGATCTTTGATCGATACTCTCTTGGAAGAACAGACCCTAGTAGCTCCCCAAAGCTGCTGATGTCAAAGACTTTTGTAACTCCTGCATTCAACAGGATGTTGCTGTACCTGATGTACAGTGTGTTCATGAACATTTCTTTCCTGGATGATATCAGTTCATGATGTGCTGTCAGGAACTTTGGCCTCTTTGAATCAAACACCTGAAGCATATTGTCCATTGTTATCAACAGAGGCAAACCCTCTATTTTGACTTCATTCTCCTCTATATCTTTAAAACAGTAGTCCACTAAAAGCTTCAAGTTATGAACTAGCTTATAGTTTGACTGCTGGAGGCGGCAGGGGAGTTTTCCGACATGGCAAGATGTATCCGGTGATGAGAAAGTATAAAGAAAGTTGCGGACATCACTTGGTGTAGCATAACTGACTGGAATCCCTGCATCTTCCAAACAGAAGTAGAGATTTCCAGTCTCGTCACAGCTGTGAATCAGGTTGAAACCAATATCAAGAAGCAAGGTTTTCAGCCTGTAGACATTTTCAGCCACAGACTTTCTTGAAGTTAGGTTGTACTCTGTGTTCTTCAAATGCTGAAGTTCATCTTGTAGCAGGTTATCAAAAAAGGCTCTGCCTTTGTTTGTGGTGGATGTATTCACCCATGAAATATAAATGACAGAGTGCATCTCAGAGTTGTCCATATGTGCTGCTCTGACAACAGGAAGCAGACGTTTCAGGTCAGCATGGATACAGCTGTATACTGCTTTAACCAGGCAGTACCAATCTGGCTGTATATCAAGTCTGTTGGCTGGGAAGAAGAACAGATATTTCCGCAGAGTATCTTTAACAACATGAAGTGGTGTTCCTTGGACTATAGTCATGGTGGGATCTGGACCTGGGAAGTAACGACGCTTGAGCTGAATCAGCAGTTCCACACAGGCTGGCGCTATCAGTGATGTCATCAGATTGTTATTCCAGTCACTCCTCACCCCGACTCCATTGTCATCTCTCCACAGGTTTCTTCTAGCAGAGTCTAGGGCAAAATGTCCATTGACATGAAAAGGTAAGCCAGTCTCAAGTGAAAGAGGGAGAAAGCAGAAGGCTCTGTGGGGTTTTTTGTAGTTGTGACTTACACATGCAGCTACCCCTCCACGTGGAAACAGAGTGATGTCTTCATTTTTGTGAGCTGAGATCACACTTTTGGAAACATTTTCAATGTTAGGGAAGCCAGATCTGTTGCAGATCATCCATGTAGTCAGATTTCCCTCAGTATCCTCTATGTCCATTGTGTAGGTTATCTGCTGGACTGGGATAGCAGTGAGCGGCTTCTTTTTGGTCACACTGTCAATGACAGAGGCATGAAACTGTTTGCGTTTCAATCGGTCACCATCTGTTATTTTGGCTGTCACAGAGTAGAGCACTTTTAGTTCACCACATGCATGATCAACAGTACATATTGATATTTTCTCCATGTGGTTAAGGAACATCAAAAGCTCTGCACCATCAGTTTTTAACTTATCCAGAAGGTTTTGTACCATCCTGTCAGACGCAGGGACAGAACTGATCTCCGATGTCTTTGCCATCTCTGTAGAGCGGATGGGGAACCGGAACATTGTGCTGCGTTCCAACTTAAAATGAGCTCCCAAGTAAAGATTAAGAACGTCTGAAAACTGAGATCTGAAGTCGGAGTCCAAGTCTCGAAACATTCTTCCAGGACTCACAGATGTGGCTCCAGGTGCATACCGTGCATGTGGATCAAATATACAAAGAATGTCATTGTTAGAGATGAAAGAGGGACAGTCAGTTATGTGATAGACAGAGTTGAATCCTATGCCATATTGACCAGTTTTTCCTGGATTGGCCTCTTTAGTTCCCCTTCCAAGATTCTGTATACCTCTGATATCATCCTCCGTGAATGGCTGATTGTTATATACACAGAGGGCCGGGCCTTGCATCGGGATCCATTTATCATCAAATATCCGGTCTGTGGGGTGTGTCCTTGGATCAAAAACAAAGTAAATTTCTGTGGCTTTGGCATCATCTGCATTTTGAAGCAGCTCTTTCAGCATTTCTTTTTCCGATGGATAAGCATTGAGAATGCTTTTAATTCGGCTTGTGAGCTTTTCTTTTTGTCCAAACTCACTCCCAAGTGTGGTGAAGCAGACATTCGAGGCATATCTTTCCAATGCTTTGTGACGTTTTGGGACTGCTCCTAACTTCACAGCAACCTCTCTTGGAATATCCCCGTGACAGTATTTTACCGTAGAGTCTCTAACTTTGATCCATGGGCAGTCATTGTAGCATAAGGATTTTGATGGCTGCAGCGTTAGATTGGAGTCAGGTAACAGAATCTCACAATAATTTGCTTGGCAGTATTCTTGGTTCTTGTCTCGTATTAAGCTCCATATTCCTTCACTAATAATTCTGCGACACAGCTGGAAATTTTCCTCGCTGAGTGCCTTTCGTCCACATTCTTGCTTCATAGTTTCAAGAACTGCTGAGAAATCTTCCACTTTGAAGCTGGGTTGTACCCCAACGCTTTCAAAAAGCTCACGACAGCTGTTTCTGTACTTGTTGGGGAGCTGGTAAAGATGTGGAGCTGCATCAAAATTCAGGTGGAAAGCAACTTTGGAAGGACTCACATACGTGTTCTCCACCAGGATAGAGCTGAAGACTTTCAGTTCCTCTGTTATTTGATCTTTTGCGCTTTCGTCCTGAAGCATTTCCTCATGAAGATACTTATAGCAGGCATTTGTTATGTTTTCCTGATACAGAGTTACACCATCAAACGCCTGAGAGAGCTTCTTTAGTTGACTGATGACCAGTCCAACTGAGGGTTTCCTTATTAGACCAAGACAGTCTTTCACAGCCAGTGAGATTGCACCACAACCTTTAAAGGATGGGGAATTCTCATTCAGGATTGGCTTCATCAGACACACTGTGTCCTGATGCTCAGTTGTGAAGAGTTCTCTTGCAGAGAACATTGTTGTTGGGGAAAAGTTGTTCCCATGCCACGGTAGAGAGAATCCTGCAGGCCTTGTCAAGAATGGAAGAAACTTAATGTCCTGTAGCTTCTCCAAATGCTCAGCTGTTCCTTCATCTTTCATCTTCAGCTTCTCATCAATGAGACTGAGTAGTATGCTGCTACGAAAGCATGCAGCTGTGTGATCATTTTCATTAAGATCCATGACAGAATGAGCACGCTCAATCAGATCCTCCCACGATAGATCATCTTTTACCATGCCTAACTGCACTAGCTTCACTAAACATACAGGGTTTACATAGTCTTTAGAAGTCCCTTCAGGAAATCTTCCATCATCAGAATTGTAGAGTTTAGCAACTCTCCCCTCTGGGTGAATAAGTTTTGAAGGTAAAACTAGTTCCTTATTGGGGCCAGAGCATGGGATACAGGGCGTAACCCTGAGGATTGATGCAAAATCCTCTAGTTTCTCATTCAAAACATAACGCATGAGGGGATCCCGAAGCTCTTTGTCGATTTCCTGGATGTGTGGGAAAAAGACATCTGAAAAGAACTGCTTCTCTGTCAAGGTGTTTTCCATCAGCTTTCCTTTACATCCAGCATCATCAAATCCTTCCTTCACCCAGTCAGGCAGCTCAACAGCACAGAGATTTTGTGAGCCACTCTTTTTGAGGTATTTCAAGAAAATCTTGAAAGCAGCAGGTCCAATGTCTGACCTACAGAGTAAGGCATCATCAAGGAATCTGACATATTTGATAGACACCCAAGTTTTTCCATCTGAGAAAACTCTTGCATGCTCACTGTCACCTCCTTTGGCTATTTCTTGGTAGACACCCTGGCTGATCAGTGTGAAGTCATCATGTACCAAACTTGGATCTGGCCAAGCTGCATAGTAGTTGTACTTGAGTAGTTCTTCACTTTCAGCCATTGAACGCAGCATTGTGAGAGCTGCCAAATAGGCTTGGACAATGACATGTCTCATGAATATAGAATTCCACTGTCCTTTGGTGTCAGTCTTCCAAATCTCTTTGCGGTTTGATGTCACAGCAAAACAGCCATTAATATGGACCGGTAGGCCTGTTTTGATCCTGAGAGGTAAGTAACAAAACACCTCTCCAATTGGTGTTGCATTTGTCTTCACTGTCCATTTCCGATTCTCCTCCTCTGAGAGAAGAACAGCCACCCCTCCACAAGGCACTAGTCCTAGTCTTTTTCCACTATCACTAAGGGAAAACTTGAGTGCCTCATTTGCATCCATGCATGAGCAAATGAGCCAGTTGGTGACCTCGACTGCCTTCTGGGGCATTTCATCTGTGAGTCTTCTTGTCTGAACACCTTTAGCAGCCATCTCAAAGTACTGGTTGGGATCTTCCTCTGAACCTCGAAACAATGGGGAATGGAGATCAACAATGCGCTTGAATACATTGTGAAACTCCTCCACCATAACACGTATGATGCAACCAGACTTGGGGACATCAGAAGGTACCCTGCTGGTGCTTGCTGCTTTCTTCATAATCTTTGCTGCAGATTTTAGGATACTTAGAGGTCCATATGAAGCTTTGGATGACCACACACTTTTGTTGATTATGACAACATCTTGTGCACCTGCTGGATTTGGTTCCTCATATTTCAGGTATTTCAAGACCATGCTTCCAACATGCTGAGTGAACAGAATGAATCTGTGGCCACATATGCTGAACTCATCAACAAGAGAATAGATATCTGTAGTATTGTAGTACAGACTACTGATTTCGCTTACTGACGCTTCCTGCTCTGTTCTGAATGGGAGTCTGAACAGTGTACCATTGTATTTGTATGGTGAGTCCTGAACTAAAGGAAGCTGGCAGTTGAAGACATTTATGAAAGGTTTGAACTGATTGGGGAATTTTCTCAACCTCTTCTGTTGTTTGTTCCAGTTGATTTTGATTCCTGGATTAGACCTGTCTCTGATGTGCTTGCTGATGTGATTGATGTTTGGATCAAACATGATCATGAACTCTCTGCTCATTATGATAGGGATATCTGTAACATGATAAACAGAGTTGAAACCCAAGCCAAACTTGCCAACTTTGTCTGCTTCACACCTCTTCACTGATCCACCTAACCTTGTGATGTTCAGAAAGTCTGTGTCTGAGAATACAGCATTATTGAAAGACCACAAGGCGGGCCCGTGGCAAACAATCATGCCGGGGTCAAGGAGATTCTCTCGAATGTCAGTGTTTTTTCTCATGTCAATGAGGAAACTGCACTCTGTTGCACTTGCATCGTCAGCATTCTGAAGCAGCTCTTTGAAAATGTCTGCTACAGATGGATATTCCTCCAAGATATTTTTTATTCTCACTGTTAAAGGTTCTTGTTGGCCGGACTGTTCAAAGCCAAGATTCTCTGGGTTTATCAACCGTGTGCTCAAACATGGGACCTTCAGCCACTCTGCAGTTTTCATAGGAATGTCATCATGGACCAATATAATTGGTTCTGAAGCGTCTTCTAGTAAGTCGTTCAAATCATCAACTTTGATGTCACAATAGGTGCATTCATGGATGGGCTTCATCGCCAACCTGCTTGGGTCCTTGTAGCAAAGAATGGGCACATGCATGTTCGTATCTACAGGTATCTGACTGTTGTATAGCCATCTCAGGATGTTGATCAAAAGTAGAATATCATGTTTGCTTTCCTCCTTGGTTATCTCTCCTTCACATCTTTGTCGAATGGTGGCAATGACTTTGAACACATGGTCTGGGACAACCTCTTCAACTGAACCGCAAAACTTAAAAAGCTTGTGAAACTTCCTAATTGTCTTGGGCAGAGAGTAGAGGTAAGGCTGCAAGTCTAAATCAGGGAGTGATTTTAGGACTGTCTGGCTTGGTGATGAGAACGTCTTCCCTGTCCACACCCAATCAAAAGGCAGTGATTTCATTGCTTCTCTCGCATCCTCAAGATGAGCCTGCATGAAGCCATAAATCTCAAACAAGATCTGCTGAAACTGATACCAATCCTCTGTGGTGAATGCCTGAGATTTATGCCAGTCATTCACTGCTTTCAAGTGTTGCAATACTTGATCCACCTGTGGCTCTATAGTCAGTTTCAGTGCCTTCTTCATACCTGCAGATGTGTGTTCAACCAGTGGTACTGAAGATCCCACCAGCACTGCATGGGATATTTCACACATTTCGGACAAAGAGCAGATATGGTAAGTATCCCCAACCCAAGCAAGGGATTTAGGGTAAGTTAGTGGTCTGTCTTTACAGACAGGTGCCCATTTCAGTTTAAGCAAAGATGTCTGAGCATCAGTTGATTTTACCAGCTTGGTCTGTTTGTTAAGTATTTGCAGCAGTGTTTTTGCCTTTTTAACTATTAAGTCCCATTTAGGTTCCTCACTGCTTTGCAACTCCTCTATTTTCTTTGCCACACGAAGTACGTCTTTTTCACTGAGCTGCACTTCATTTCTTAGTCCCAGTTGCCTGAGTGAATGAAGGATATCTGGAGATGATGTGAATATATTTGTGGGAAACCTAGTTTTCTCCTCCATGAAGAACAGATGTTGCAGAATCTCTAGCTCGGGATCAAAAAGCTCAGAGGCTTTGACTGACTTTCCACAAGGCAACTGAATGAATTTAAGTGCAGTAAGCCATCCAATCACGGATGAGTTTTCATTCTTTAGAAAAGCCAGATGTTTAAGAGCCCACAGCATGATTTGAGTTGTCTCATCTGTTGTGTAGTAACCTCTGTCAATATCCTGAATAATCATCTTCAAACATTCTGTTGTTTTCACTTGTTCAACATTGAGCATCTTGATGAGGCGAATGGATTCCTCATCAGCGCAAGCAACAAGATTTTCAGATAACTTCACAGCTGGTGGGTACTTGGCCCTGTGATGTAAAGCTCTGGCTCCTCTCAGTGACATGAATGCTGAGGTACCTTTAAAGCAGGTGCCGACTTTCTCAAAGATGGAAAGGTCAAGCAGGATATGCTTCTCCTTCTCTGTAATGTCAGACAGCCCTGCAAGAAAGTTTCTGAGCGCAATCTTCTCTTTGACTGAGAAAGAAGAGACTTGGCCTGATAATCGTTGGGTTGACATTCTACCCATAATTTGTAGAAGCATACCAGGAGAGCAAGGGTGAATGTAATTTTTTAGCAGAGGGTGTTGCAAACACGAATCTAGCTTTTTTATCACTACTCCTCCGAGCTTTTCTATGATGTCAAGAAGGTTTTCAGAAAGTGGTGCCTCTTCTTCATCCACAAGGATAATGGGGGATGGAGTTTTGAGACGAAGAAGCTCAACTGTGTCTGTGCTTTCCTCAAGTGGCACAAGTGGGATCAAAGGCATGTCTTCAAAAGTATTTAGGTCATCAGCAAAATATATATAGAGATGCTTCCAAACCATCTTTAGCCAGGAAACCGTAGGATGCTTCAACTCGCCGTTCCCTGGTTCCCACTGAACTTTAAAGTCTCTAGTTGGCCAGGCTGTTGCTAGGATCTCCTTGATGAGTCGAGCTGAACGTTCAGGGTTCAGGACTTGTAACTGAGTGCAGGGTCTACCTGTTATGACAACAATGACATTTTGAAATTAGCACAAGTTCTTATTACAGACACGACTGAAAAATTAAAGTCAGACCGACAGGTTAGATTTTTTCTTGTTATTGCAAGATGCAGAAACTACAGCTGTAAAAGGCTCTTTTGCTTTTAGAGCTCAGCCAAATGATGTAATGTAATTTTTTTTTAAGCGATGTAAGCCATGCAAACCTGCCCTGTGGGTGGTTTTTGCCAGGCCTGCAGCACTTGTTTGCTTCACTCGTGTTAAAACACAGACATGTATGTTAATTTATCACGTAATTCTTTTTATCGTCATTATATTACTGTATAAAGTCAGATGACAAATACAGCTGTTCATAAACACCAAACAAATGAATAATAAATGCATATATTTTTTCTTCTTTGCAAGCTTGTATAATTGTATAATTAATATATATTAATATAATAAGTGATTAATTAAAGGCACTATTAGTGTCACTGTTTGATGAACAGTTATTTACAGATATGCATGACAACACATTCCAGTGACTCCAAAGTGCCACTGCACTAAAAATTGTTCAGCAAAATGTATTTACAAACAACAACGTACACCTAACATATACATAATATCACTGTTCGCTTTGAGATCAGCTACTACACATAATATATAAAATTTGTGAAGATTTGAGTGTCATAAAAATAATTCCTAAAAGCTATATAGATATTGATAATCCTGGTACCCTAGGCTCTTTATATAGTAAGTTTTCATCCAGCTTGATTAACGTGCCTAGGAGGAGTTAGAGAACATATATATGCTACAGTCGATATAGTAAGACATTAAAGTCATGCCAATCTGAACCCAGTCTCATCATCCCACTGCATGGAAATATTTTTCCAAGACACTAGCAACTATAACATGACACTGCAATCCATAAAATGCAACATGTGGCACTATGGGCATCCCATACAAAATAATCAGTGTTTCAATGTTTTTCATTTTCAAACAGAATTTACAGTCACACATTAGTTTGGGTTAATGACAATAAGGTCGCACACTTTGAAAGACCTACCCGAGCACCCCCACAGAAACTGCTGCACTGTAAAATGTAAGAGATGTGGGATGATTTTTACTGTTTCTCTCTTATTTATATTTTAAAATAAAATGTGGTTAACAGTTCAGCTGATAATTTTCAGTAAAATGCAGGAATTACAAATAACCACTGACATCTTTCAGTCAACATTAAGACCTCACCCTCATCAAGGGGTAAGGCCAAGGTTTGGCAGCAGAGTTAAGATTTCTAATTAAAACCAGATTCTAGGAAGTGTTTTAAAGATGAATGCAAATAAAAAGGAAATGTTATTTAGCAGGAAATAGGAAGTGGTTAGTTCTGAATTGTTGCAGCTGTGTTTAATTGGAGTATTTTCTGTGCCTTCCATTTTGGGCTTTTACTCATCATATTTCCTCTGCCTGGCTCGTGACCATCACAGCCATGACTGAGCATGGCACTCAGGATCTGCTCTTGTGGACTGAGTGGAATGTGTGGCACAAAAACAACTCATCCATGAATCAGCATACTCACTCTCTCTGCCATTTTCTGTCTCTCTCTCCTAAATTTTCTATCAGCCTATCAGCAGGGTACTGGATTTAATGCCCCGCTGGCACTGCTGAGAGTACAACAGGCCAGTGTTACAAGTGGTGATAGATGAACCCACATAACCCACATGTTCAACACAGGACTGCAACAGTTTTCTCTTCGAGATATAGGCCAACTAAAAAATTTACATGATACTCTAAATCAAAATCATATACAATAAAATAAATCATACTTTACAAAGCACTGCAAGCTGCCTTTTAAAGACTTTGAATCAAATCATAGATTTAGTTACTTTTGTTAAGATTAAAAAATAAAAATCTGTCAAAAATGTTTAACATCAAACTTTCTGCTGGTCACTTCTGGGATAAAAGATGTTTATGAGAGGAAATAACATTACCTCTACATTTGGCAGCTTTCTTTAAACTGTCCATCACTGAAGGCTTGATACTCTCCAATATGAATCGATGCTCCAGTCCTGGATACAAAGACCTTAAGATAAAGGGAAAAAAAGGTGGTAAATGCTACAAATTAAATTCTAGATTTTAATTTCCATATGCAAAGCTGCATCTATCTGGATGCAGTTTGTATAATGGTAAGCACGTTCTTCTAAAAACTGCCAAGAAGCTATCAAGGACCAGATTTATTTGTATTTATTTACTTGCACTGTGCATGTAATTCAATTTGCTTTTTAATCTGCATTACTGTCTCATTTTTCCAAAGGCACCAGCAACGGTCATTAGCTGATCATGCAATTAGCCACAGCAGTCTGTCGATATTTCTCAACAAATCTGCATCTGCTTTTCCAATGTGGAAATTTCTTACCTCACAACTAGACCATGAAAACTGCAGTAGTCTTACTTAAAGCCATACACAATGAACCAAACTGTTTATAGAAATACATTTGAAACTAATGCTTGACAAAAAATGTGTCAAGTATGAGGAACAGATTCTTATCCACGAAAAAAAGTGTGGAGTTTATGATAAAATATGTAAAATAAATTAATTTTCTCTTGTTAAAATCTATTCAGGAATAAAAGAATCAAATTAAGAAGAGAACTGGAGCAAAAAGAATTGCAACAACAAGTTTAGATTCCACTGGCTGAAGCTCAGACATAAAAAGAAACCATCTGACTCTATCTGTACCTGGGGTACTCTTCAGAGGCAATATAAATGGCATCCTTTTCGGTGACAGAGGATGAAAATGTTGTGAATGTCTCATCTTGGAGTGGCAGGAGCTCAAGTCCTATAAGGTCACTGTAATTAGCATCTCCAAGGGCAAACTCCAGCAGCAGCAGCTTCTCCTGTGAGGGGCCTTTGTGTTTGCTCTTCCTGATCACCTGCCGCAGCAAGGTTGGAGTCACCTTCCTCACTTCACTGGGCTGAGTCACGTAGGCAGCCAAGACAAAGTCCACTGCAGAAGGCACCTTTGCCACCTGCATTCCTGAGCTTTGGAGGTAGTTGATCACAGTCTCTGAAATGTCATCGTCTGTGTCCAGCTCTGAAAACACAGTCTGGTCCACCCTGATCCAACTCTCGCTGAGGGAATAGATTACTTGGTGCTGCAACAATTCATCAAACAGTGGCTGGAGAATGGGTTTCCAGCGGGACTTGACCCACTTAGGGTCTGGCCAGGCCATATAGGTTCCTCTAGGGGACAATGGAAAGTCTTGGTCCTTTTTTGTCTGTACCCTTTTGATAGTCTCAATTATGAGAGTAAAGTAAGCCCTCGGGATGACAGTAATTATAAGCAGCTGATTCCACAAGGCAGCTGGATCCCTCCACTGGTCCACTTCCCGCCACTTAATACTCCTGCGGTTGTCTGTGAGGCCGAAGAAGCCGCTGACATGAACTGGAAGCCCCGTCTCGCTCTCTTCTCCAGGAGGAAGAGGAAGAAAACAAAAGGCTCGTCCTGAGAAACCGGATGTGGCACCTTGGTCCTCTCTGTTAAAGAGAGTAAGAGGCAGGGCAATGCCAATGGTAGGCATGAACTTCAAATCATCTGCCAGAGAGTCCAACTCAGCACACATCCCTCTTCCCCCAACTCCATTACACACCAGCCATGTCATCCTCTGAGTCTCTTTAGCTGTTTCATCCTGAGTCTCTATGTTGACCTGGTAAGTGACGCATGTGATGGTAGCGCTGGGAACGCCATTGCTGTAGCTGTCTATAGCCTGTCCCAGTGTTTTCAGTGCATTCGGTCTTTCTAGCTTATCATCAGCATTCTCCCTTGCTGTAACCTGAAACAACATGCGCTCTGTACCATCAGACTCGCGCACGTGCAAGGAGATCTTCTGCACACTCTTAAGGAAGAGGAGCACCGTGTCTGCGTCAGCTTTGAAAGACTCAAAGAGCTCCAAAACTTTTTCCTTGTTGTAAATGTTGCCACTGAGCTGAGACGGTTTCACGCGGAGTGGGAAGCGAAACAGAGTTCCGGGAAAGTGGCCATCCTGAATGGTTTGCTCAGAACTCCCAAACATCCCAAAGTAAGGAGCAAACTGGTCAGCTAGTTCTGTGATCTCCTTAATGTCCGACTTCAAGTTCCAGCACTGGCCCGACTCATTCACGCCAAACAGGGTCTGATGAGGGTCCAGCATGGCAATCTGGTCTCCGCTGAATATGCTGGGAACATCTGAAACATACATATGAACAACACAATTAAAGCTAACAATGTTAACAGGTTACATTTAGGTCAGCACATTGGTGAGTTTGAACCTGATGGTCGACTGGCATATTTCTATGTGGAGTTTGCAGAGGTTTTTGCAGGTGTTAGGGTTTCTCCCACAGTCCGAAGACATGCATGTTACGTTAACAGGTCATCCAAAATTGGCTGTAGTTTTGCTGTCAGTATGAATGGTCATTCCTCTGTAGTATGTCCAGGCAGGGTGTACCACGCCTCTTAGGTTCACATTAACTTACATATAGAAGTAGATGTACTGTATATTTGGGGCCTTAAATTAACAATATTAAAAGACAATAAAAAAGGGATAATTTAGTTCTAAACATCTCATAAAGTGTTATTATTTAATGACAGGTACTGCCTTACTTGGACATTTCAGCAATGCATTTAGTGACATTTTTTGCAGGCTTTTAATACAAGTGGAAGGTTTTCTGGAGCTAATTATCTCTGATTTGACTCCACTGTGATTTATATGTCCCAAACACACCGTTTATGCTGCTCAGTATAAATTTGGTTGTGGTTAAACTCTGGAATAGGATGTCACTTGTATGAAAATACATGTAAACAGTTATATAGAAAATGGCTTATCCTCCTAGGTTATAAACACTGACTCTACATGAAAAAACAAGACATTTACTATTTGGCTATATAAATAACGCTTTGAGTTTGTACCTGTAATATGGTACACAGAATTGAAGCCGATCCCAAATCGTCCAACTTTTAAAGGATCTTCTCTCTTCCTGCTCCTCGCAATCTCCTGAATCCCGTTCCAGTCCTCCACAGTGAACACCGCATCATTGTAGACATACAGTGCTGTTCCTGCGAGTCAGCATGAACACGACCGTGTTAGGAAAAACTCCAAAAAACAAATGTGCTTTAAGTAAAACAAACGAATGAAGATAACGCATTTTCATTAACTAAACTGTTGCCTCTCTTCACAGAGAGGTCAGAGCAACAGCTGCTAAACATACTTAACCAGGACAGATTCTTGCCAGCAGAGCTTGAAGGTTTGCCCTCTGATTAAAGAGCAGTGGCGCTGATTACCGGGCTATGCTGCTGCTGGGGTTATCTAGTTACTGACTGCTAACCTTGATGCTGAGCCATGTCAGGTGACCACAGCGACTCCACTCCATACTCTGTCTCATCATACATGAACTTGACTTCTGTGGCTCCAGCATCCTCAGCATTTTGAATCAGCTCCTTCAAAATAAAACAGAGCAAAGGTAAGCAAATATGAAGGCAGGGCTTTTATAATGAAATTACACTTAGACATCAGCTTTAATCTAAAAGGCCTTGCCATAAAATTAAGGCTTTATTAGAGTAGACAGCCCCATTTGGGACTTACCAAGGAAAAAATGCAACCATATATGGCAATGGTCCTGAGGCCAGCAAGTTAAAACCAAAATAAAAATATGACCTTTGTTTCTGTGCAAAGTTGGCATATTTTCTCATTCCAAATCCTTTTTTTTTTTGCTTGTAAGCAGCCTTCCCAGGGAAGAATCTCTACAATAGCAGACTGTTGATTTAAACCGCAACATGTGTGCTATAAATAATAACTAGACTTTGTTTTGGTTTTGTATCAATAACCAGGTAGCCAACAACCTCAAAAAGACCAGGAGAGCTTTCAAATACAGTCATAAATGTATAAATTCCACATTACCTTTGTATGCTAATTATGTTTAATATGTAGTCGATAAAAACATGAAAAAAAAAAAAGCATGGTCCTTACCTTCAGTATCTGTCCACCTTCAGGGTATCTCCTCAGGATATCTTTCAAAAATTCTACTAGTGGAGGTGTTGTCTGCCCAAACCTCCCTGTAAAGACACGCAGGGTAAGATTCACTTTTACAATAATGACTCATTGATTTATTGCAGAGATGTGCAGGTTTTCATGCTACCTCCTCCTTTTAGGCCACGTCCCTCCAAAGCGACGGATACTTCTGGGGTTCCCGTAGGCACCAAGGTGCCGATTTGCACACTGTTATCCAGCTATGGAGGATTGATGTAAGGAGAGAGCTTAATTTTATGTACAGCAAGAACACATTATACTAAAAAACAACAACAACAACAATGACAACAACAACAAAAAAAATGTGTGGTCAGATGACATGAAAACAAAAATCCCTACAAAGCTCCTTAGTGAATCAAAGTGAAATTGTTTTAGAGGGCAATAACTGCTTGAATACTGTGAAAGGTTTCAATAACTTCATCTATAAATGGTTTTATTACTCACTGCACTCATAAAACAGCTTGAAAGATAACTAGAAATATAATTTAATGAGACCTAATAACAGACTTCTAGTCTTAAATCTCTCATCACAGCTACTGTTAAATCATTCAGGATCAGGGTTATTGCACATCAGTTGACAGCCTTTTCCTGGTGCGCGTTTCAGAATCAATGCAGCAGGGAGCCAGAGTCGGTACAACGCCCGCCTCTGCTGCTGTGTGGGGCTCTTCAAGGTGACTCTGTGGCCCACTGCACTCAGCAGTCTTTGCACAGCAACACACTCGCTGGCAAACTGAGCCCTGTCAGTCACCATTTTCGTCACCGTCACTGCAGTGTACAATTATCATTATTGATTTTAAGAATAAAGAACTTTGAGTTTTTTGTGACATAGATTAGGAGCAATATGATTCTTACAACACATATGCCGTGACGGAGCTCAACTCACAGAGGAACATGAGTCTTTGTGGATTTACTAAATAATATTATTAGAGGAAAGGTGAAGAAAAATTGTAGTGGTTGTAATTAATACATATTTTTTCTTATCTCTCAAATATACCATATTTAGCATTTATAATCCATATATAAACATTTAATAAGTAAATATAACAACTATTATGTAGTTGTAAGCAGATAGTCGTCTACACTAATGCTAATAAACTTTATGTCTCACCAATGTATAGTGGCTATTATAAGAGTTTCAAGTCTTCTATCTGGTATTTGGCTGCTTGGATTGAAGGTTTTATTTTATTTGAGAGCACCCATGGCCTTTACCCATGGCCAGGCATTTACAATGAAGATTGCTCTAGAGACTCAGCCAGAACAAGGCAAGCCTGCGTTAAAGTGTACAGTGTCTGGCACCGTGCCTCTTCCATCACACTGCTGCAGATTTAATAGCATCAGGAGAACAGCAATGCTTCAAATATAGACTTACATCCGAAGGGCACAAAGAAAATTACTTTCTCTTATAGTTTCCTAGGAAACACTTCATGTAACAAAACTCCAGGCACAGCAGAATTCATGACTTTATGACTTTTACTTTAAACTGGCCCTGCAGTGTATATGGGGTAGCTTGTAGGTGTGGCTTGCAGCTAATTTCTGCGTATGAGATCAGGGGGGCTGCCAAGTGCTGCCCACCATCTGGTGCTTTCCGTCAGCTGAGGCCCAAGACATAGGGCCAGCTGCACTCCTATTAGTAGTATAAGTCACTGAGTGAACGAACACTAACTACCACACCAGAGTCACACTGTAGATGTATCTGCCAACAAATCTACAGTGTCATTAATTAGATTAGATTATGTTAGAGTTATTAATCAGATTAACTGATTGAATTAATAACACTAACACATCTGTTTGTTTCAAAGTAAGATTTTTATAGCATGGTATATAATAACCGTACAATCACAGACCATTCATTTATATAACTGTACAAAAATATATGCACACAATTTAATAATCCCGTCCTTAAACCTGTGTACAGTGTGATATTTCTAACTCTGGAAAATGAAATAAGCTTTTGTTTAACACAGCACTTTTTTCCCTACGTGTGCTAAGAATGCAGTAACTTTAGTATTGTTCAATACACTGGGATGAAGAGCTGCCGAGTCATGCTGTCTGCAGTATGAGTGAGATCATTTGGCAGCAGTCAGTGGAGCCGATACTGTGTTTAGGATTACACTGCATAACTCTCACTGTAAGAATTACAGACACAAACATAGATAGATAGATAGATAGATAGATAGATAGATAGATAGATAGATAGATAGATAGATAGATAGATAGATAGATAGATAGGCCAGTCATAAGATCGATAACAATACAAGACCTCAAGTAATTGCTAACAGAAATAACTAATTACACCACGAGAGAAACTCCCGGCACTTCTAACAATGAAGGCCCTGTTAAGAGTTTAAATGGGTGTCACAGCATTTGCCCTGCAGTTATTGCACAGGGTCATTAACAGAGCAGTCTTCTGCTGTTCATAATTATCTAATATAAGAGAGAGACGCCTCATTTCTTCCTCGTGTCTTTGTGCAGTGACATTACGAAAATGTACAAAAAAAACCCCAAAAAGCATTACTTTACTACTTTATTACTTTGTATTCAAGTATTTAATTAACCTCAAAATACAAGAACTTACACACTAATAAACAAAGTGATAGACTTGCCACTTGTTGTAGGTCATGTGCATTGTGTTTTGCTGTGATCGTACTGTGGCATGGTCAAAGATGTTGAAAATGCGCTTTTTTTTTTGTACATGTCAGTTTTCTTTGTATTCTGCTGCAAAACAACAAACAGAAAAATAACACTCACCATTCTCCCATTGTGAGTCAGTCGTTGCTCTCTCACTGGGAGGTTTGTCTCCTCGTACAGCAACTGTTTGACATCTTGAACAGACGTGAACGGAGAGACCCGGTAGGACCTCAGGCCAATGCACTCATGACGAACTGTCACCCATGGCAACCTTGAAAATACAGATAAAAATACAGATTTTACGTTTTTAACAACAGACAGTTACAGCAACTTTTTCTTCTTTCTTTAATAAATTATACTAAGCTCTGGCAGTGTTATCTCTGTGTATAAATTACATTCACAATACGGCACCAGACACAACAGTACTCTTTACAGTTCAGCAGCAGAGAAGGAAAGGTGTTAAACTTGATCTCAAGACAAAAGAGTCCTGCTTACAGTCACTATTGATCAAGGTTTAAGTTTGGAAGAAACATGAGAACATGGACTCCTCACCACGTCTAGCAATGGTCCATTAGTGCCATTTTATGTCTTTATAAAGTTCTACGATATGATATCAAGAATCATTAACTTGTGTACCTTCACATGAAGCTAATATGCTTAAAAGTGAACCCTTCACTGCAGTCCTACCCAAGATCATTGATCTCTCAAAGCCTTCAACAGCTGTGCTGTTTCCTGACAAAAGAAAACCTTCCTGGAAACTTCTTCCATGAGCATTACACTGAATAGCTCACTCTAAAAATATGCTGCTATTTATGGAAACGACATGGATGTTGCAGTTGAATAAGACAAACCTTAAGTTAGCCTGTTAACATAAATAAAACAATATATTCCAGCTTATTCAGCAGGAGGCCACTGGACCTTTGTGATGCACCGGAACTGGGTGGGTGTGGCAGAACCTGGTTCAGCAGAGAATGGTTAAAAAGCACTACAATCCTTATTAAAATTCACAAGAGCAATAAAACCATTTTGCTGAAAAGTATATGACACATCCATCAGAGGGAACCAGAAAAAAAGATATGTTGTTATTCCTGCATTGACTGCTATGTCAGTCAGTGAGGAGCCTGAACACCTCAACCAGAAAGGAGGCTGCAAATATTCAGTATGTTACATGTTGCTGGGAGAATCTGACAACACACAATAAACTTACCAGGGGTCTGGACAGTTTGCCATGTCGCTGCCGCTTTGTGTCCCAGCACACGCACATTCATTGGACTATCTCCTCCACTGCGCGCAGGGATACTCCATCCGGAAAGCGGCTGTCGTGAAACAAGAAAATTGTTATTTTCCTTCACCTGCCGGTTAACAGTGGGATAAATGTATACCAGTCCCTCCTCGGTGCTATATTACATATATATATACAGCATTTATATCTTGTTGTGAAGCTGTCTGATTGCTTTCCTTGCAGCCGTACAGCGCCGGTGCAGGGTGTTTTTGCTGAGCCTCTTTAGGACCGTTATCCCAACAAACCGCACTCACTCACCGGTACGCGTCCGGCCCGCGAGGAAAACGGTCCTCTCAAAAAGCTGACACATTTCACGGCACTCAGTACTCCTGGAAACAGTTACAACAACAATAGCAAGTGACACTGTTAGTTCCCTCCAACAACATACCGACTCCTTCAAAGGCGATGTTCTAATAATAATGAATTACACTGAGCGTGAGAGCAAAAGGGTGGGATGCTAAGCAAGAGGGTTCCCTCCCGGTTACTGTCGCGTCGTCTGAAATCCCGTCAGGGAGACTAAACAGTCTCAATTTACTTTTGTCTTTCTCCCGAGCTCCTGCCATGGCATTTCACTGAGATATTTAATAAATACTTTGCTCTGCAAGCGTAAATTTATTTTTATACGCTTCCATTATTCTTGTAACGTTGATACAGAGCTGCGAAGACCATTTTTTGTTGGCGCATGCGTAGAAGCGTATTAGTGGAATCAGCCTCCTAACAGGATTTTTCCTCTGTATTAATTTTTTTATACTTTAACTGGCTGCACTACTAACTATATTTAAGCACTGTTAATTTGCACACTAGTGTGCACCAGTTCATCTATATATCAATTAGGTCACGCGGTCAGCAAAGACGATGAGGAATCAAGAGTCGCTCAGTCGTTTCCTACTGGCAGTGGCGCAAAAAGTGGGTATGCACTATATGCAATGCATAGGGGCGCCGCACAAGGGGGGCGCCAAAGCAATGC